>CM053400.1:85544006-85602909 GCA_028644305.1 Xerus rutilus | reverse complement strand
ATCCCTGGTACCAAAAAAAAAAAAAAAAAAAGAGAGGGGCTGGAGTCGTGCCTCAGCGGTAGAGCGCTTGCCTAGCATGTGCGAGGCACTGGGTTCGATCCTCAGCACCACATAAAAATAAAGGTATTATGTACACCTATAACTAAAATAAAAATATAAAAAAAAACTTAAAAAAAAATAAAGGGTAGATAGAGAAATTAAAATGCATCATAAAGGTTAGGGATGCAGGTCAGTAGTAGAAGTTAGTTACCTAGCATGCACAAGGCCCTGAATTTAATCTCCTGCATCACTAACTAAATAAATTGCATCAAAAAGTATTTTTATCTGACCACTCATGGCCACTTATGAAAATTTAAAACTATTTTTTTTAATGAGGGTTGGAGGTGTAGCTTAGTAGTAATCACTAGGCCCTGGATTTGATCCCCAGCACCACACACACACACAACTCCTGCTGGTAGGGTGGCACATGCTTGTAATCCCAGCAACTCTGGAGAGTCAGGCAGGAGGATCAGAAGTTTGAAGCCAACCTCAACAACTTAGCAAGAACTTCAGCAACTTAGCAAGACCCTGTCTCAAAATAAAAAAATAAAAAGAACTGAGGATGTAATTCCCCAAAACAAAACAAAAACTCCCTTAATGATTAGAAGGTGGGTTCACCCTCACCAATTTCATGATCCACTACACTAGAAAACTGCTGAACAGACACCACTGATGTCCCATCATGCCATCATGAAAGGGATCCTAAATGGTTGACTTCTTTGCTTGCTCAAATAACTTACTTAAAACTCAAAGTAGGGCTACTTTGGGCTTGCCAATTTTTTCACATTTTACTAGAGGAGAGGGCTTGCAACAAAGAAACATGTTTGAGAGGAACTGATTTTACATGTCTAAAGACAGTATCCTCACTCTTTGGTATGAGCTGGAACATCATGCTTGGACAATAAGGAATTCCCTTTCATTGATTAACCCCTGATTGTTGATCAGCCTAGGAGCTGACTCAGATGAAGAAGACCACATAGTAAGTGCTCCGGGAACAGGCTGATTAAGAAGCCCTAAAATTCTGCAAAGTGCGTTTTCATTCATGAATTCTGCAAAAGAAAGAAGTGGGAGGAATTTTAACTTAGGGTGAGGTGAATAGTGGGCTCCAGACTACGGTGAAGGGGAGGCACTGCTCACTCGAGGAGGGAATTCTTCGCCCTAACGTACGTTTAAAAATGTGTATTTCTGATTTTCAACGGCTTTTGTTGTTTTTAAAATGTGTATTTTAAAATGTGTATTTCTGATCTTCTCAGCAGCAGTCGCACTGAGAACATCAACTGAACATCAGTTTCTTCATTATGGAATGAAGATGACAAAAATTGTCCATTTCCTTAGCCTGCATTAGTTAAGCTGGAGCGACGCGGGATATTTCCCCTGCTACTCTTGCAACCGCTGTCCACTCAGTACTAGTGATAATTGGCTCTGTTCGGCTTCTAAGCGATTTCTAAACCCTTGCTGATGGTCCCTTCCCTGCCAATACATGCGATCCACCGCATTTCCAGGACCAAAGGCCCGAGATAATTAGGGGTTAGGGGCGCGGCGGCCGACCTCCTGGGCACAAGCAGACCTGCGGCTCTTCACCCTAGGACTGGACCGGACCGGAGGCTACGCCCACGCCTTGGCCCCAGGGAAGCAAGCTGGGCGATCTGGGGCTCCGGTCCCAGGCGGAGGAGATCGCGGCTGAGCTCCCGCCTTCACGCCTCCATCGCCCAGAGCTGCCAGCCTCTCTTAAAACTCCTTTCGCTATAAAGTGACAGCTCCTCGATCCGACACTCCAAGCCCTCTAGGAAATCCAGCTTGGCCCTGGAGCGGCCCCCGGACCCCTCCGCCGCCCGCTGGGTGCTGGCCTCGCCCCCCGAAGCTCCTGACCTCTGAGTCTTTGCGCTGGTTGCGATTGAACTCTCGAGTTTTGCCCCCAGGCAGCAGGCCTCCGCCGGCCCGCGGTGCCCCGGGTGGAGGCTGCGCGGTTGCGGGCGGCGGAGGTGGCGGTGGCTGGGGCTGCTTGTTGTTCACAATCAGCGGGCCAGGAACACCAGCTGCCGGCTCCATCTTAGCTGCTCCACACCCCCAGCTCAATTCTCGGACAGTTGCAGTCATGCAACTCTCGCGTTGTTTGCTCCAGGAAATTTCTCTGGTTGCCATATTGAGTGTGGCGGCAGGCTCCGTAAGCCATCTTGGTCTGTACACATTTCCCGAGATTCCCTCTGCCAGAAATCGATCCCTTTTTGGTCATTTTCAGTTTTCCCCTCCTTTCTTCCAGTTCCATTTAGATGCCATTATATATGTGAGACCTCCTTTAAGTTCCTTCAATCTAGTTGCATGTCTAATATCACTTTGCACTTATCAGAGTCATATCTCTGTAGAAGGCTTGAAAGATATAGTACTGAACGAAAGGATAGGCTCCCAGTCTTCATGGAGTTTACATTCACCTGGGGAAGATTGTAATAACTGAGCCACAGGGAGTCCATCTTGGCGCCTGCAGCCATCTCAGACTTTATGTGCCTTTTTCTATTTCTGAGTACTGGTGCTGAACACCGGTTCCGGAGATGAAAAAGAACAGGAAAAGCCCCTGTCAGGTCCCACCAGGCTAGAAGAAAACAGGATATGGGCTACCTAGGCTGAGCCCTGCTAACCACTAGATCTTTTGCTTCTGTACCACAGGCTTGCTTGCATTGGCTGAAATATTGTAACTGAATGTAACTGAAGACCCCACCTGCATCCCACCTATCTGTGGTTTTTCCCTTTAAGTACTCGTGGAAACACTTCTTTGGAGCATCATTCTTAGCACACACTTTAAGTGGCTGAAATGGCGTCTGCTGACCAGCGCAATAAAGGCTTCTTTGGCTGTACATGAGTGGTCTGGACGAGTTTTTTTGATACCTCTTGTGGGGGACAGGTATAACAAGATAATGCAAACAAATGAATAAATAAACAGTTTTGACAAATGCTGATTTTATGCATTCAGCAAGCATTTTAATAAATGTCTCCTATGTCCAGGCAGTGGGATAGAATGGGACACTAGTGAAGTTTCTCCACTGATAGTGTGAACAGTGCCTAGTGGGCTGGATAGTAAACAAATATATATAATATTAGGGAAATAATAAGAGAAGAAGGAACAGAGAAGTTGGTTACTGAGCACAGAGGTATAGTTGAATAATAACTACTCATGTACAGTATGATAACTACGGTTGACAATTAATTGACTATTTCAAAATGAGTAATAAGAGTTTTTTTAAATGTTCCCAACACAAGGAAATAATAGTAAGCCGGACGTGGTGGCGCAGGCCTGTAATCCCAGCACTTTGGGAGACTGAGAAAGAAGAATCGGAGTCCAAAGCCAGCCTCAGCAACGGCAGGTACTAAGCAAATCAGTGAGACCCTGTCTCTAAATAAAACACAAAATAGGGCTGGGGTTGTGGCTCAGTGGTCGAGTGCCCCTGAGTTCAAAAGGAAGGAAGGGAGGGAGGGACGCAGGGAAGGAGGGATAGCAGAGCAGGCTGGCCCAGGCTTTTAATCTCAGAGACTTCGAAAACTGAGGCAGTATGATCACAAGTTGGAAGCCAACCCCAGGCAATTTAGCAAGATCTTGCTGAAAATAAAAAGGGCTAGGGATGTAGCTCAGTGGTAAAGCACCACTGGACTCAATCCCAGTAGGGGAGGGAGAAGTGATAAATCTTTGAGGTGCTAAATATGCCAGTTTCCCTGATCTGGATATTACACAATGTATAGATATATTGAAATGCCACACTCTACTTCATTAATATGTGCAATCATGTGTCAATTAAAAGTATACATAAACTGTGCACAGTGGCACATGCTTGTAATCCCAGCACTTTGGGAAGCTGAGACAGGAGTTTGCGAGTTCAAAGCCAGCCTCAGCAATGGCAAGGCACTAAGCAACTTAGTGAAACTCTGTCTCTAAATAAAATACAAAATAGGGCTGGGGATATGGCTCAATGGTTGAGTACCTCTGAGTTCAATCCCTGGTACAAAAAAAAAAAAGTATATATTAAGCCAGGTGTGATGGTGCATACCTGTCATCTCAGCTACTGGGAAGACTGAGGCAGGAGGGCCGTACAAATTCGAGGCCAGACTCACCAATTTAGTGAGGCCCTCAACAATTTAGAGAGACTTGGTGTTAAAATGTGTTAAAATTACATAAAAAGGACTGATGATATGGCTCAGTAATTAAGCATCCCTGGGTTCAATTTCTGGAACAACAACAACAAAAAAGATACATTAATTTACAAATGTTAAGACCAGGTGTAGTGATTCCAAGAGGATTGCAAGTTTAAAGCCAGCCTCAGCAATTTAGTGAAGCCCTAAGCAATTTAGTGAGACCCTGTGTCAAAACAAAAAAAAAAAAAATTACTGAGAAATATTAAAGAAAAAAAATATTCATGATACTTGTTAAAGATAATAAGGCAGATTTTATTCAAAGGGGGTCATAGCAATAGGCCCAGAAACTTAAATTGATGAAACATATAATCTCGCTTTCCTAGTCAGATCACTTAAAAGATAGAGAAGAACCTTTTATCATCTCTTCTCAAGAGCAGACCCATACTGCAAGAAAACTAATTTTAACAGAGACAAGACCAAATTCTAGTTTCATACCAATGTACTTTTGATATTAAAAATTATTGTAAAGCCAGGAGCGGTGGCGCAAGCCTGTAATCTCAGCACTTAGAGAGGCTGAGACAGGAGAATAGCGAGTTCAAAGCCAGCCTCAGCAATGGCGAGGTGCTAAACAACTCAGTGAGACCCTGTCTCTACATAAAACACAAAATAGGGGGCTGAGGTTGTGGCTCAGTGGCAGAGCGCTTGCCTCGCATGTGTGAGGCACTGGGTTCGATCCTCAGCACCACATAAAAATAAGTAAACAAAATAAAGACACTGTCCATGTATAACTAAAAACTATTTAAAAAAAATAAAAATAATAATAAAAAAAAACACAAAATAGGGCTGGGGATGTGGCTCAGTGGTCAAGTGCCCCTGAGTTCCATCCCTGGTACCAAAAAAGAATCATTGTAAACCAGGCGCGGTGGCGCAGGCCTGTAATCCCAGCATTTAGGGAGGCTGAGACAGGAAAATCGCGAGTTCAAAGCCAACCTCAGCAACAGCAAGGCACTAAGCAACTCAGACCCTATCTCTATATAAAACACAAAATAGGGGCTGGGGATGTGGCTCAGTGGTTGAGTGCCCCCAAGTTAAATCCTCAGTACCAAAAAAAAAAAAAGAATCATTGTAAAACCTTTATAATAAATTCATTCAATTTAGCTTGATCACATGGAATTCTTTCTCCCTTTTTCTCCCTCCCCAACTTTCTATATCAGTTTAGTTTTTGTCCTTCATTTCCCCTTCTGACTCTGAAACAACCTGTCATTTTTTCACTACAGAATTAATTGCTATTTTTTTTCCCTTAGCAAAGATACCTTGTAACTTTTTTAAAAAATGTTTTAGGGGGCTGGGGCTGTAGCTCAGGGGTAGAGCACTTGCCTCGCATGTGTGAGGCACTGGGTTCGATCCTCAGCACCACATATAAATAATAAATAATAAATGAATAAAGATCCATCAACAACTAAAAGAAATTAAAAAAAAAGTTTTAGTTGTTGATAGACACAATACCTTTATGTACTTATCTTTATGTGGTACTGAGGATGGAACCCAGTGCTTCACATGCTAGGCAAGCACTCTACCACTGAGCCATAACCCCACCTTATAAATTTTCTTACCAAAAACACATCTTATATTCTGTGCATACTTTGCATACAGAGTTGTTTCTTTTGTTATTACTAGTTGTTTTTAATCACATATATTAATTAGAATTTTCAACTCTTCGTTTTTAAATTTCTAATGAAGGGCTGGAGTTGTGGCTCAGTGGTAGAGCGCTTGCCTCACATGTGTGAGGCACTGGGTTCGATCCTCAGCACCACATACAAAACACATAAATAAATTTAAAAAATGGTTCAAAAAAATCTTTAAAAAAAATTTCTAATGAAAACTGGGAAGTTAGCTATTGTGAACTGTTACACAAGCATTCTGTAGAAAATTTATTAATATACCATTTAATAATTTCTAGTAGTGTGTGCTTTCTCATAGTACTTTTTTTTTTTTTTTTGGTACTAGGGATTGAACTCAGGGGTACTGGACGGTGCCCGGCTTCTCACAGTACAATTTTTTTTTTAAATATTTATTTTTTAGTTATAGGTGGACAGAATATCTTTATTTTATTTTTATGTGGTGCTGAGGATCGAACCCAGTGCCTCCGGCGTGCTAGGCGAGCACGCTACCACTGCGCCATAACCCCAGCCCCACAGTACAATTTTTAATGTGACACAGAAATGCTTAACAGACCTAAAGTCTGTTAAAAGATGAGTTCCTGTATAATAAGAAGCCAAAATGTATGTTCATCAATAATGCTTTAGCCTTTTATCTTATTTGGAAATGATCTAGTTATTCAGTTATTCAATAAATATTCATCATTTAATTCAGCATAACTTTAAGGTTTTAAGTTACTAAGAGATTCGAGTTGTTTTTGTTTTTTTTCTTTTCTTTTTTCTTTTGTGCTAGGGATTGAACCCAGGCTCTCCTCTCTTTAATGCTAAGGACACACTCTAACAGTGAGCTACATCTCTGGCTGGGAAAATGCTTTTTTTGTTGATACTAAGAATTGAACTCAGGGGTACTCAATTACTGAGCCACATCCTCAGAACTATTTTGTATTTTATTTAGAAACAGGGTCTCACTGAGTTGTTTAGCACCTTACTTTCTCTGAGGCTGGCTTTGAACTTGCGATCCTCCTGCCTCAGCCTCCCGAGTCACTGGGATTACAGGCATGCACCACTGCACCTGTTGAAAATACTTTTAAATAGACATAGTATAATGCATAATCCATGTTGAAAAGTTGACTTATAAGCTTTTATCTCACATCTATTTAACTCATTCTCTTTTTTTAAAATTTTCTTTTAGTTTTAAATGGACACAATATCTATTTATTTTTATGTGGTTCTGAGGATCAAACCCAGTGCTTCACACGTGTGAGGCGAGCACTCTACCACTGAGCCATAACCCCAGCCCCTGTTTAATTCATTCTTAACAATTATGCTTGGATGACTCATAAAATTTTCATGAGGTATTAAGCAGTTAGCAAAAATCATCTTATTTTTCTTACAAATTGTGTAACAGAAACAACATGAGTGTATTTGACAGTAAAACTAGATAGAATCCAAGTTATATGTCTGCATTATATATAATGCTGACAACTCTAAGGGGAAACTCATTCTTTTTATCTTTTTACTAAACTAACAATATTTTTATTTACCAAAGATTACTCAAATTACATGAGATGAAAAAGAATTTGGGTCATTCTTGTTTTTCTGAGAGTTTTATGAATGATTTATGTAAGAGCTTATTTCTCTTTAACCAGTTAAACAGAGCCCCTTTACAGGCTGCTTTTGGCAGTATCACCTAGAGGTGGGAGAAAATCACATAGATGTACCATGTGGAGGTAAACATACATAAACATATAGTTGGATGCAAATAGAAGTCTTACAGTCCTAGCCAGGCACCATGGTGCATGACTGTATTCCCAGTGGCTCTGGAGGCCGAGGCAAGAGGATTGTGAGTTCAAAGCCACCCTCAGCAAAAGTGAGGCACTAAGCTACTCAGTGAGACCCTGTCTTTAAATAAAATACAAAATAGATCTTGGGATGTGACTCAGTGGTTAAGTGCCCCTGAGTTCAATCCCCAGTCCCCTCCCCCTGCCAAAAAAATGTCAGTCTTATGGAGACTTTGGACTTAATTAGGAGAGTGGACTGAGGAGTCATCCAGGAGCTGTCTGAAGGTCTCCAAAGCCCATCTGAGTAGATAAAATAATTATTCTGTTACTCATTAGTTGCTTTACTTGTTCAGCCACTTTGGGATCCCTGAGTCTCTTAAGAGCAGGTGGGCCTCAAGCTCAAGTGACTGGAGAATTGGAGTGGGAAGGAAAAAGGTCTGGCAGGGATGGACAGAAAGAATGAAGAGGTAGGGATCCGAAAAGAGTGTTCAGTGAACTGATGAGTTCCCATGGGAGATGTAGGAGAAGTAGAGAACAGAGAGGCCTCACAAGAGAGCTAGTAAGAAGGACTTTCAGCCCAGAGAGTCAGGAATGAACACAAATCAGGAAAGAGAGCTGAACCAAGAGGACCCTCCAGCCTAGGAGGTACCTCTCAAAAGAAGTCTGATACTCATCCCAGCTTCAGAAAGTATATTCAGAATCTTAAGAATCAAAATCTCTCCTTATCAGCTTCAATGAAGGTTTGTTGGGAGTGATGGTCAATGGTTAACCAGTCTGATTCACCATTGAATCCAGGGTCAACCAATCAGGAATGAAAACAAAGGCGTCAGAGGTGCACACTTGCGGTCCTGAGTGAGAGGCCCAGGGGTCCAAAGATGAATCTGATCCTCTGAGCAACAACACCATAACTGTTAAAGAAAAAAGTACTCATGATGCTGTTACAGGCACTTAGGTAGACCAATAAAAACAATGTGAAGGGGGAAAAAAAAAGATGATAAGGCAAACTTTATTTGGGGTGGGGGCCAGGGTGGGGGGCCATGGCAACAGGTATAGGAACCACCACAACTGGGTCTGGTGGTGAGAGAGGCAGATTGGACCCAACTCCTATGCCAATAAAGAAAAGTGGGAATTTATAACAGAGTGAGGTGAAGGTTAGTGGATAGAAAATTACTAAGGTGAAACATCAAGGACAGAGGGTTCCAGCTAAATTGACTTGATAAGATTGTGGCTGAGGGCAGGCCTGGGTGCTAATAAATCAACAGTGGTCAGATGCCAAGGGTGGAGGATTTTCTCTAAACTTTTAGCAGGTTGCTCAAATTGGATTCAACAAGGACAGAAGGGAAGCCAAGGTTGGGCCTGGTTAAGCAGAGGACTCAGGAGCCCAGCCAAAGTTTTGATCAAAAGGGAGAGAAAACTTGACCAAATTATGTTATATACATGTATGAATATGTAGTGCTGAAGCCTACAATTACGTATAATTATAATGCACTTACAAACATCATTTCAAAAAAAAAGAGAGACTTCATCAGAAGAAACAAAAAGAAGTGTAAGGGATTAGAAGGTGGCAGGTGGCAGTGTGTGTATGTGACTATGTATTAGGTATGCTGCCTGAGGAAGGCAGACCTGAGCGTGAGCTGTGGATGAGTTTCATAAGAAATGGAGAGCCGGGCGCGGTGGCGCAAGTCTGTAATCCCAGCACTTAGGGAGGCTGAGGCAGGAGAATCGCGAGTTCAAAGCCAGCCTCAGCAACAGTGAGGCGCTAAGCAACTCAGTGAGACTCTGTCTCTAAATAAAACACAAAATAGGGCTGGGGATGTGGCTCAGTGGTCAAGTGCCCCTGAGTTCAATCCCCAGTACCAAAAAAATAAAAAAATAAAAATAAAGAAATGGAGAGCTCTGCAAAGATTCAAGGTGGGAACAGGGACAGAGTCACCAGATGCATGCAGAGGCCCTGAGGGTAAAATGGCTGGAATTGAGTGAGCTTGGAAGAAGAGTAGTTCAGAAGAGCCATGTAATTCTGGGGCCAGAAAAATGCCCCAGAATTAGTTTGAATATCATTCTAAGTGCAATGGAAAACCATCAGGCATCTGGAGCTGAGATGCCCATTAGAATTTTAGAGGTGCTAAGTTATTTCCTGTTACTGTTACCTGTCGCTGTGTTCTGAAATACCTGACGACATTTTATCCATCTACATCTCTCTAGTGCTGCATGTTGGCTGCTGTACATCCCAGGCTCAATTCTCAGAAAGTCCCTGTGATACACTCTTGTGTAATTTCCCCAAGGGGCCCACATATTAGGTGCTTAAAAAGTCTTTGTTGTAGATTAATGGATAAATCTAAAGCTCCTGGGGTTACTATTTCCTCTTATCTTTCTGCCTTTTGCCACTACACCCTCTCATATCCAGTAATACATACTATAAATAAACATTTCCTCCAAACTATGAAATTCCCAGGAGAATGACCAATGCCAAGAAACTTCTTAGATGAAAGCAATAAACCCCAAGCAATCCAATACAAAAATGACCAGATCTAGTTGCAATGACCACAGCTTGGTCAAGTTCTAAGACTAAACTACCACAAGCTTTATCAACTGGGGAAAAACATTTTAAACCTTTAAACATCCTACACTGTTTCAGCTACATTCAAAATGCTAAGGTTTTGGTTCAGTGATTCTACTTCTGAAATCATAGATTCTAAGGAAGAAGTCAGAGATTTAGACAAAAATATATGTATAATTATATTCCAGGCAGGATATTCTCAATAGTTAGGCCCGAACTAATTTGAGAAATAATAAGAAAATGGCTAGCTGAACGGAACATGCATAAGACAGAATGTAGAGAAGATATCAGTGTTTGTGTTTTTTTTTTAAATGATGTGCTATTATTTTTTTATATCTTTATTCATTTTTTTTATGTGGTGCTGAGGATCGAACCCAGTGCCTCACGTATGCGAGGCAAGCGCTCAACCGCTGAGCCATAACCCCAGCCCCTAGTGTTTGTGTTTAAGTTGACCTCTTCAGTAGAATGTGAAAATGCCTACAAAATACAGATGGTCCATAAATTATGATGGTTTGATTTAATATTTCAACTTACAATGATGCAAAAGCAATATTCAGAAGAAACCATCCTTTGTATATTTAACTTTGATCTTTTCTTGGGCTATCAATATGTAGTACAATACTCTCTTGGGATGCTGGGCAGTGGCAGTCAGCCACAGCTCCCAGTCAGCTTCACAATCACCAGGGAGAAAAACTGATACTCTGCAGTGTGTTGCTAAGCTATGATGTTGGGTAGATTAGGTGTAGTAAATGCATTTCTGACCTTCAGTGTTTTCCACTTTTGATGGACCTATCAGGTCGTAACCCCACTGTAAATCAAGTGGCATCTGTAATTGAATGTACACTTGGTTCTCAGCATGTGCTGGCGGTGGGGGCGCTGGGGGCGGTGGGGCATGGAAAAGAGACTGGGAGAAATACACCAAATCTTATTAGGTTTTATTTCTGGATAGTAGAAACGGCCTATTTTCATTTCCTTCCTTTTACTTTTCCTTCCTTTTACTTGTCCTTCCTTTCTGACTTTTCAAATTGTCATAATATGCTACTTTTATTGGGGTATTATTTACATACAGTAAATTACACCTTTAAAGTACACAATTTGGCTTATTTTGACATGTGCCAATACCCATAGAGTCATTGCCACCATCAAGAGATGAATATCTCCATCAGCCTCAGCAGTGTGTCCCTAGCCAGGCGTAGAGGTGCATGTCTATAATCCCAGCACTTTGAGAGGCTGAGACAGGAGAATCGCCAGTTCAAAGCCGGCCTCAGCAATAGCGAGGCACTAAGCAACTCAGTGAGACCCTGTCTCTAAATAAAACACAAAATAGGGCTGGGATGTGGCTCAGTGGTCAAGTATCCCTGAGTTCAATCCCTGGTACCAAAAAAAAAAAAATGTCCCTGCCCTTCATTACAATCTCTCCTGCCCATCACAATGGCCCTCTCCTGGTCCACTAACCACCAACAAGCTTTCCATCACTATAGTTTAGTTTTGTTTTCTTCAAATTTACATTCATGGAATCATACACTATGTGTTCTTTTTGTCTTTCATTCCACATAATCAGTTATTTTGATTAATCCATCTTGTTCCATGATACCAATAGTTCATAAATCATATTCTATTGTTTATGCAGTTATTCACTGATGCATGTGTGGGTTGTTTCCAGTTTTTCTGGCTTGTACAAACTCAATTTAGAGAGGTAACAAGCCTTTTTTTTTTTTTTTTTTTTTTTTTATATTGGGACTGAACTTAGGGACACTTTACCACTGAGCCACATCCCCAGCCCTTTTTGTTTTATTTGGAGACTGGGTTTTGTTAATTTTCTGAGGCTGGCCTTGAACTTGCAATCCTTTTGCCTCAGCCTCTCAATCACTTGGAGTCACTAGGATTATCGGCCTGCGCCACTATGCCTGGGGGTCAAGCCTTTTTTACAAGAATCATCTGAGTTTGTATGGAACTTTCCTGAGTGAAGTATAGTGTCTGCAAACTGTGACAAGTCTGAGAATTCTAAATAAGAGAGCTACTTAAATTGGCACCACATTTGAACCCTAGAGAGTCCTCATTTTACCCTGGCTAAAACTCCTTGAACTGTACTCCATTTGGAATCTTGTGGTGCTCTGGTTTGAATATGGTTTGCTTTGAATAATTTGTCCCCTTTGAAATTCATGTTGGAGTTTCATTCCCATTGTGAAGTATGAAAAGGGTGAAAACATAATCTGACTGTGGTGCTTAGAGGTGGGGCCTTTGGGAAGTAATTAGGATTAGATGAAGCCATCAGGGTGGAGTCCCATGATTGAATATTGGTGACTTTATAAGAGGGAAAGAGATCAAGATACACACACATGCTCTGTCTTTTGCCATGTGATGCCCTGAGCCACCTCAGGACCCTGTCACCAAGAAGGCCCTGTCACCACAAGCAGTCCCTTTACCTTGGACCAGAACCATGAATCAAAATAAACCTCTTTTCTTTATAACTCCGCCGGTGGTATTTTGTTTTTAGTAACAGAAAATGGACTAATACAAATAGGACAAAGAATTCCAAATGTGAAGGAGCCAAGCATAGCTGGAGAGCTCACTTTCTTGAGTTTCAGAACAGCATAACCCAGTACAGTGGAAGTATCTTCAAGCATTTCTCTTTTTTTCCCTTCTTTCCTTATCTGTAAAATGAGGGTAATCCGGGCTGGGGTTGTGGCTCAGCGGTAGAGTGCTCACCTAGCATCTGTGAGTCACTGAGTTCGATTCTCAGCACCACATATAAATAAAATAAAGGTCTATCAACAACTATTAAAAAAAATTTTAAAAAATGAGGATAATCCCACCTGTCTTAAAGTTACGGGTCACATGAGATGATTTCTATGATAATTTCTATGAGGTATTGTTTTAAATGAGGAGCATTATTATTGTTACCATGAGAGGAATCCTAAGGGCAGAAGCTGTTCCTCCACCACAAGCAATCATTGCTCAAGAGACTGGAGGAAGTGAAATTGCATACCTGAGCCACTGCTGTGTTGCAGCAGCTGCAACACAGTGGTTGTTCCAGTTGGGCTCTGCAGAAGGAAACTGGCATGAGTGGGGGGTACTGAGTGATATGCTTCATAGCCATTTATGTCTAAGTGAATACTGGAAGGAAGAGTGAGCCTGTATTGGGCAATTTCCGTCTTAGCCCTGGCCAAGACATTGATAGTACTAGAATGCTCAATGGAAGTCATGACCCATGGAGCAAGATGAATCTATATCGTCTTGTATTCTAATTAGGGGGTCACATGGAGTTTTCTCCATTAGTAGCTGGTGAAGAGATCATTATTATTTTAGCTAGCTAATTAATAGGACAATAATAGTTAATGCTGTCTTCCAAAGGGATCAGCCCGTTTAACTCTGTCCCAGGTCAGATTAATTTATAATCTCCCAACTTTCTTACATAAAATATGAAGTAGTTAAAAAAGAACCCACATGTATATCCAATGACTGATCTGGCCTCTTGCTGGCATGTCTAAAAGGCATTTCAAACTTAGCATGTTACTAACACTGGTTTCTCTCTTGCCCTAAACTTGCTCTTTAGCTCTTCCATGTTTCAATAAATGGCATTACCAAGCACCTATTTTTCTCAAGCCAAAGCATAGGATACATCCTTAATTTCTTTCTTCTTCATCCTTCACATCTAATCCACCAAGACTCCCACAGCAATGTCCCAGAGCTGATCTCTTCATGACCATTGCCACTCTAGTCTTTACCATTTCCCCTCCTGCTGCCCTATAATGGATTTTCCAACAGCCAGAGTTAGCTTTCAAACCAGGTGCAACTTAAGTCACCACTATATTGTGAAATACATCTTTAGTCTTTGTCCTGTTTCCTGGCAGAGAACTCCTAAAATTTTGGAATCTTTAAAGCATTAGTGCCTTTTTGTAAGCGAATGAATTGACTGTTGGCTGGTAGCCCGTAGGTAGCTTCAGGATGGGGACAAGTCACCAAGTCCTCTGAGGCAGTAGAAGGGTGAGACTTTCAGTTCCACTCAGTAACTTCCAGGTGGGGAAAAGGACTGGAGGTAGAGCTGATCTCTAACAGGTATGCTTTAATCAGTCATGCTTATGTAAGGAAGCCACCATAAAAGCCCAAAAGGACAGGGTCCCTGAGTTTTTGGAGAGCTGAACACGCAGAGCTTCCTGGAGGGTGGCATACCTGGAGAGGGCATGGTTACTCTAGCAAATTCATAAAACTCAAAGAGGAGGAACACTACTGGTTGGCCAGAAGCACAGGTGAAATAACTTGGGCCTTTTGCTTGGCATTGAAAGTGGGAGGCAGTCTTGTGGGGAGCCCTCATCCTGTGGGGTCTCATGCTATCTCCTGGGAGACAGCATCAGAATTGAATTGAATGAGTGGATACTCAGCTAGAGTCTGTACTGCAGCATTGCTTACTGAAGTGGGCGGGTTCATACATATCTGGTGTCAGAGCATGTTGTAAGAGAACAGTAGGAGAAACCGAGTCTGCGTTTTTTCTTTCTTTCTATCCAGGCACTTGATCTCAACCCACCACAGTTGCCTACCTCACTTAGTTCTAAATGTGCCCAACAGAGTTCTGCTTGAATTTCTGGCCTCATCTCCTACCTCTTTCCTTTAGTCTTACCAGCCTCAGGCCTCTGTTTCTACCTTGTATCAGGCCAACCTTGCTGCTTTGCATTAGCTTCTTTAGGGGGCTGGGTGTCGAGGCTGGGCCTCCTCTTTGTATAGTTAGTGATAATAACATTAGCAAATATTTATATGTGCTTTTGGTATGGCAGACACCATGCCAAGGTCCTAAACTCATTTAATCCTCACAATAAAGTTATGAGGTAGGCACTGGAATTTCTCTCATTTTGCAGACAAGGAAACTAAGACACAGAGAAATAAAATATTTGCTCAAGGTCACATAGTGTCTTAGGCTGGGTTCCCTAGAAAGCAGGCTCAGAGGCAGAGATGTGTAGGTAGCAAGTGTGTTGGGACTGTCCCAGGCAAAATCACCTGCAAGGAGGTGACAGAAACAGGATTAGGAGAGGGAGACGTGTTGAAGTGTGATATGGTTGCAACCGGCACTAGAGCTGAGATGACCCTTCAGTTGCCCATGCTGGAGGCAGGGCCAGGTCTTCACACTCCTGCATGGCCTACTCCTTGGATGGCAGGTTGTCCCTGGGGAAGGAGCCTATCTTTGGGCAAGGTAGCTCCTCTCCCAGAGGTAGTAATTGGAGAAGGACATAGCTGCCAAGTACTAGCAGCAGGGAGTGGAAGAGTGTGCAGGTCCTGGAGGGGAACTGGCTGCACATCCAGTATCCAGCATGTGTTGTGTATTGACTTCTGTTTTGGTGTAACAAATTACCCTAGAGGCTTCAAACAACAACAGTTATTATCTCAACTTCTGTAGGTCAAGAATTTGGGATTGCCTTGCTGGGTACCTCTAGCTCGACTGTTAGAGAGAAAATCATGCTGACAGTTCTTTTGTTTTGTTTTGTTTTTTGGTATTGGGGATTGAGCCCAGGGCTACTTTATCATTGAGCCACATCCCCAGTCCAGGGCTCAGAGGAGCCCAAGTTTGTCAAGCTGTTGACCAGGGCTGTGGTTTCATCTGAAGTCTTGACCTGGGGAGAAGAAGTTGATGGGATAGGTGTTAGGTCTGTTCAGGGTCCAGGATGTCCAATTAGGGGGACTGGTCAAGGCAGCTGCGGTCAGGGCAGCTGCGGATTGGAGCGGCCAGCCAGATGCTGATGTCACCAGTAGACGCGCCTCCTGTCAATTAGCAGGTTTTTCCTGACCTATCCTGGAAGGACTCTGACCTTCTCTTCCTGCCCCCAAGCCCTCCCCTTCCTGACGGGCCTTTCTGTCTGTACGGCAGAATGCGGGCGCCACTCTCTGGACATACTCTGAAGGACGGAAAAGTTCAGCCCGAGAGCGTGTATTTCCAATAAAGCCTTGCACAGTGGCTTTAATTCGTCTCCTTTTGGGTCATCTAGTTTTTACAATAGGTTGAAATAATATTTTAAGAGGTAAACTAGTAGGGGTTGCAGCCTCTTCATTTGCATATATTTAGTGATATTTTCATATAATTCATTCGGTTTAGAGAGAAAACAGAAAAGGACACGAGCTTGTTTACTAGACATTAGCATACCTACAGCACAGGTAGGAAAAAGCCACAAGTGCAGGTTTGTTCCCCATTGTGTATGAGAAAGACAAAGGTCTCTTTACCAATCTTTCCATTAGACTAAGATAAAGTAGGCTTTCAAAAGAATCACACAAACCTATCCTTTCTGTTGACAAATCAGAATGATAGCAAGCAGTAAGCTCAGTGGCCTTTGAAAGGCCTCCTAGAGCGTGGCATCTAGCCCTAAACCTAGGCTCATTACCCGTCCCTTGACCAGGAAACACCTCTAGGTGACCCTTCAGCAATAATTCACCCAGATGGAAAAACAAAGGCAAGAGAGTCATCAAAGAGAAGAGAATTCATTTGGTTTTCCCGCATTGAAATAGTGGAATTGGTAATGAATATGTGAGAACTTTTGTAATTAAAGCACAATTGGATGTAGAGTTTCAGGGCCCAGATGCCCTTGGATGAGTCTTTGGGGCCTCAAGTGTGATATGTTTGATCTAGTTTGGCCTTGCCTTGGAGAAGCAAGAGCTTGGTTCAGTGGGAGAGGGCAGGTTCCCAAGGTTGTCTGAGTTTGCATTCGGGAAAGGCATGGCAGTTGCTCTTTGAGGACTTTGCCCACAGCACGTTTCTTCTGCTTAGAAAATCTTTGCTGAGAAATGAGAACCATGGGGCAGGTACTGAAAGCTCACTATTTGAGCCTCAAGAATGACTCAAGAGAAAGGCTAGGGGAACCAGAAGATTGGGGGTCAAATCCTTGCTCAACTATACTGTCACTCTGGAGAGATACTGACTCCCTCAGTCTTTGTTTCCTCATGGTCCTGAGTGTGTTTCCGTAGGTCTGGGATAGGCTCCAGGAATTTTATTTTTTGTGTGTGGTGTTGGGGATCAAACACCAGGTCTTAACACCTGCTAGGCAAGTGCCATACTACTGAGCTACACCTCAGCCCTTTTACTTATCTTTTATTTTTTGGAATCTGTATTTTTAACAAGCTCCACGTGTGTGTGACTCATGCACAGCCTACTTTAGGCATCACTGGAACACTGGTTTTGTGCTGTTTCCTAGAAGCCAATATTGCCTAATGTCAAGCATGGATCCCTGAGCCAGACAATCTTGGAGTAATTCCAGCTGTCAACTTACTAGTTATGTAACCTTGGGCAAGTTACTTCTTACTGTTTCAAATTCCCATCTGTAAAATGGGAGTGATAATAATACTTATCTCATGGGTTAGTGTAAAGATCAAGTCTGTTAACTGAGTTAAGTATTTAGCATGGGGCCAGATACACAGCAAACACTAAATACGTGTTACTATTGTTATTACAGAGCTACAATCCTTCATCCACAACTTCAAAATTCAAAAAACTCTAAAAATCAATTTTCCCCCCATAATCTCGACACAAGTTAATTTAGCAGCAAATCTTGATCTGAACTGATGGGAAACTATCAATAGTTTTTATTATCTCTTGTTCTGTAAATATTCACAAATGCAAACCCATCAACCTCTTTAATCATGTGCAGAGTGCTGTTCCACCCCCATAGATAATGTGTAATATTCTCTATATTCAGATATTTCCCAACATCTTGAAAATTCTCAACACTAGTGTTTCAGGTAAAGGGTTGTGGACCTGCTGGTATTTCACTGCATAGTCATCACCACCCATTAACCAGTGTTTCATGCATCCAAATCTTGTACCAAAGAGTTTAGTAATAGATCATTTTTTTAAAAAAAATATATTTTTAGTTGTCAATGGGCCTTTGTTTATATTTTTTCATTTATATGTGGTGCTGAGAATTGAATCCAGTGCCTCACACATGCTAGGCAAGTGTTCTACCACTGAGCCACAACCAGCCCAGTAATAGATTTTTTTTTTTTGGTACCGGGGATTGAACTCAGGGGCACTCGACCACTAAGCCACATCCCCAGCCCTATTTTGTGTTTTATTCAGTGAGACAGGGTCTCACTGAGTTGCTTAGCATCTTGCCATTGCTGAGGCTGGCTTTGAACTCGCAATTCTCCTGTCTCAGCCTCCCAAAGTGCTGGGATTACAGGCGTGTGCCATCGCGCCCTACTTAGGTCATTTTCTTAAAAATATTTTTTTAGTTGTAGATGAACACAATATCTTTATTTATTTATTTTTGTGTGGTGCTAAGGATTGAATCCAGTGCCTCACACGTGCCAGGCAAGTACTCTACCACTGAGCCACAACCTCAGCCCCCAGTAATAGATCATTTTTAAGCAATACTGGCATGATTTTTTAAAAAGATTCACATCACATAATGCTGTCACTCCATTTTTTCTAAAATATTTGGCATAAAATATGGACTATTTTGCTTGCAGTGAAATAGGGTATATTTTATATATTTTATTATCCCTTGTTTGTCAGAGATCCTGACCATCAGACATGAGAAAACTTGCCCTCTAGTGGTTGCAGTTGAGAACTACACCACAAGACAGCAGGTTGGGGGAGAAAAGTCTGGATCCGAGGTACCTCACAATTCAGTACAATTATTTTTAAAGGGTGCTTAAAAACGTGCACTAGGACTGCAGAGATGATACTTCAATGAAAAAATTAACATTCAATTTATAAAAGAAGCAAAAACATTGCTTAAGATTTTTAAAGCTCTTTATATAGATCTTATTGTATTTATACACCTAGAAAATGTTGATCATTTTTAATGAAAAATGATTTTAATGAACTATGAATAGGCTATTTATAAACCTGAAGTTCTTTAAACATTTTCAAATGCATTTATACATTTAATATGTTCAATTTCCATTTTAGAGCACTTCCATAGCAAACAAAATACAAACATGACTATTTTAAAAAGTTCCAATACTGTATAAGTTTCCAATACTTTAAATACAATTCCCAGTATTGTATGTAAAAGTAACTGCAACTTAAAATTGCAAGTTTAAATTAAGTACTCTCTACACATTCTAAATTGAAATAAAAATTCACCTTCATGAGTAATTTTATGTTGCTCTCTGCAATCTTCTAATCTGAGTGAATCCTGGCCAAGATATAGGTGGATTTAGCATCTACTATTTAGGTCAGAATATTCTTAATTTAATATTGTGTTAGCTTTCTGCTGCTGTGATAAAATGCCTGAGATAAACAACTTAAAAGGAGGAAAGAGCTGGGCATGGTGGGGCACACCTGTAATCCCAACACTTGGGGAGGCTGATACAGAATCATGAGTTCAAAGCCAGCCTCAGCAACGGCGAGGCCCTAAGCAACTCAGTGAGACCCTGTCTCTAAATAAAACACAAAATAGGGCTGGGGATGTAGCTCAGTGGTTGAGTGCCCCTGAGTTCAATCCCTTGTACCAAAAAAAAAAAAAAAAAAAAAAAAGAGGAAAGGTTTATTTCAGCTCATGGTTTAAAAGGTTTCAGTCCATGGTTACTTGGCTTTATTGTCTTTGGGCCTGTGGCAAAGCAATATGGTGGCAGGAGTTTGTGGCAGAAGAATCAGCTTACTTCATAGTGTCCAGGAAGCAGAGAGAGGGGAAGGGGCAAGGATTCCAATATACACTTCAAGGATACACCCGTAATGACCTAACTTCCTCCAACTTGGCCCCATCTCCTAGTTTCCACCACTTCCTGACAGCACATCAGCCAAGGACTAAGGACCAAGCCTCCAATACATGTGCTTTTGGGACATTTAAGATTCCAAAATATAACAAATAATCTTTCCTTCTAATGCTTTCATTCTGTCAGTTTCTACTCTGACCCAGAAACTCCCTCTTCCTACCTAATGGAATGCAAATCAAATGCCTTCCAACACATCTTTCCCTTTCTAACACAACCTTTGTGCCTGGGATCAGCAAACCTCTTCTGTGAAGGGCCAGATAGCAAATACTTTGGGTTTTGTGGGGCATTTGGTTTCAACTATTCAATTCCATTGTGGCATGAAATTAGCCATAGACATTACATAAATCAATGAGTGTGGCTGTACCAAATTTCCATTTATGGACAATGAAATTGGAAATTCATGTAGTTTTCATGCATCACAAACTATTCGTCATGATTTTTCCCAATCATTATAAATTTAAAGGATCATTTTAAGCCTGTGAGCCATAGAGAAACAGGTAGTGGGCCAGATGTGACTCATGAGAAGGCTATAGTTTGCAGACCCCTGCTCCTACCCAGGGTTTCATAACCCATTAGCAGGAGTACTGATGTCTTGTTTTTACGTTCTTTTGAATATGTATGAATTTCTCTCTGAATTTCCTGAATTCCTAAGATATTTGGCAGGTAAAGGTTTATTTAGAACCCACTGCCAGGGAGCACTCAGGAATGGCCATACCATGTTGTACCACCCCTTCTCAAAGCTTTGAGGGATAAACTTCTGCCTCAATGTATCTGGAAGGTGGGACATGCAATGATTATTCTGGAGCCTTAAGATTTAATGTTTAAGCTGGGCATGCTGGCGCATGCCTGTAATTCCAGCACTTTGGGAGGCTGAGACAGGAGAATCTTGAGTTCAAAGCCAGCCTCAGCAATGGTGAGGTGCTAAGCAACTCAGTGAGACCCTGTCTCTACATGAAACACAAAATAGGGCTGGGGATGTGGCTCAGTGGTCAAGTGCCCCTGAGTTCAATCCCCAGTCCCAAAAAAATAAAAACAAAAACAGCTTTAATGTTTACTTTGTTGGGTTTCACCTGTTACTCTTTCCTTCTTTCCTATTTTCCCCTTACCGAACAAGAATGTCTATCCTACACCTGTTGATCATTGTGTTTTGGAAACACATTAATGTAAGGAGCACATGCCATAGATGTGCCTGGACATGCCGCGGACTAAGTTCCTGGCCATTAAGAAACAGCAGCCATTGAAATGCTTAGTTATGCCTGCTTGCAATCGATAAGGGGCTGTAAGGGGTACCTAACCATAGGCCTGCTTAGCAATGACTCGTTACCATTGATAGGGAGCACAGCTCCATGCACATGCGCAAAGAAAGGCCTAGTTACAGTTATACTATCTCACTGGATGTAACCAATGGACATAGACTTTTACTGGGTGTACTAATCACCAGCTCACACCACCAACTTGGAACTGCATTTGAACTGCATTTAACTGCTTGTCCTGCCACACTGGGGGCTTTGCTCGAAGGACATCAGTCAGACTGGCCACCTTGCTGTCTGTTCCTGGATCAACTCCACCATTTGCTGACATCCAGCCGTCAGCTAAAGAGAACCATCAGACAGTGACAATGTCTGCTCTTTGACTAAGAGAAGTCACCTGGCATCGGAGGTATTTTGGGGCTTGTGGTTGCCCTAGGATTGTGTGAATTACTTGTAATGTTTAGTTGCTCTAGGATAGTGTGACCTGCTGGTAGTGTTGTTGCCCTAGCATAGTGTCACTTACCTATAGTGTTTAATTAGTGTGCATTGAATGCTAGTTGGGGTGCTCCAGCACACCCAACACTTTTCCATTAATTATATTTGGTGATTGTGATTGAATATACACTTGCATTTAAAGACAATCCGCCTCCAAGTAATTATTAATTGCACTGCTTGCGACAATTAACTTGCTTGATTTCAGATTTACAGTTGGAGAGCAATTATCTCAGGATGAATCTAACCTTGAGCATGATCCGTATCTAATTTAGATGAGACTCTGGGTTTTAGACTTCTGAGTTGGTGCTGCGAGTGAAGACTAAAGGAGCTGGGATATAACAAATATATTTTTTTTGTATGTAAGGACATATATTTTGGGGGCCTGGGTGGAATGCTGTGGTCTCAATGTATTCCCCTAAATTCATCAATTGAAACTTAATCGCCAATTGTAGTACTAAGAGGTGGAGTCTTTAAGTGATTAAGTTCTAAGGAGAGCCTTCACCAATGGGATGAACTACTGCCCTTACAATAGAGTTGGAGGGAACTCACTAGGTCCTATTTGGCCTTCTACTCTATAAAGATGTAACAAGAGGTGCTATCTTGGAAGCAGAAAGCAAACTGCTCTAGATACCAAATCTACTGATGCCTTAACTTTGGACATCCATCTCTAGAACAGTGAAAAATTAAATTTCTGTTCTTTATATAATACCCAGTTTCAGATTTTTTTAAAATATTTTTTTAGTTGTAGATGGACACAATATCTTTATTTTTATGTGGTGCTGAGGATCAAACCCAGTGCCTCACGCATGCAAGTCAAGCGCTCTACCACTGAGCTACAATCCTAGCCCAGATTTTTTTTTTAAATGACGGCAGAAACAAACACACACACACACAGTCATAGAGGAGGTATAAATGAAACTTCAGAGATTGAAACAGGTATGAGAGGAGGTTGAAGCTTATACTTTGGGGGCGTCCTTTAAGGAAAAGATTTAAGGTCTTAGAAGGTGACTATGCAAATGAGGATCCCTGAAGTTTACAAAGCAGTTTCTTTAAAGAGCAAAAGTGCCCAGGCCTGATGCTTGGCATAGAGCAGGTATATAAAACTTAGGTATTAGTAAGTTTTCCATCACTATAATAAAACACCTGAGATAATTAACTTACACAGAGGTTTATTTTGGCTCAATTTTGGAGGAAGGTTTCAGTCCATGATCAACTGGCCTGCTTTGGGCCTATGGTCAGGCAATAAGCATATCATGATGGGAATGCATGGTACAGCAAACCGCTCATCTCATTAGCCAGGAAGCAAAAAGGAGAAAGGAGCCAAGGTTCCATAATCCCCTCCTCAGGAGGGGCACACCTCCTGTGACCCAACCACCAGGTCCCACAACCTGAAGTCTCCACCCCACCTCCCAATAGTGTCATCCCAGGGGACTAACCTTTAATACTGGACCTTTAGGGGACATTCAATGAAGGATATGGAAAATAAGTCCAAAGACTGGTCCCCTAAGCTCCTGTCATTTAAAATCCCAGGCCTCAGCCAGAGCAAAGGAACACAAAGGAACTTGCACCTGACCATCCCAGGAAATTCCCTATTCACATTCCTGTCCCACCCTAATAGGTCAGCAGGACACCAATGAACCCCAGGAATGCCCTCCTGTCTCACCCTAAATGAAACCTATATGACCCAGACCCTTGCTTCTGCCCCAAAAATGAGCTACTCCAGGGTTCTACCAATTGACTCCACCGCTAGCTGCTAGCCGTTAAATACTGAATAATGGTCTAAGGTTTGCTTCCTGTCTCCTGCCTTTGTCGTGTTTGTGTGTGTGTTTGTCCTATTCAACATCTAAACTATAGCAACTTAAGATATAATAGCCAGTTACAGAGGTGCACACCTACAACCCTAGCTTGGGCCCAGAAATTCAAGGTCAGCATGGGCAACATAGGGAGATTCCATCAGAGAAAAGAAAGAAAAGAAAGAGAAGGAAGGAAGGAAGGAAGGAAAGAAGGAAGGGAGGGAAGAAAAAGAAAAAGGCACTAATGAAGAATTCTGCATCCAGCTTTATATATTGGGTCCTCAACAAATCTATTAAACACTGTTGATCTATGAGTTGTCCCATTCTAGAAAACAGGTTCTAATGAAGTTTTGCTGTTTAACCAAGAATAACACAGACTACTACTAAGGTCTTATCATTTTAATTGACTTTAATGATTATTGCTCATCTGCAAGGATTAATATTGCATTCATTAAAAATCATTCAATACAAAATGAAGTTTTTCATCCCAAGTTGCTCTCCACACGCTCCCTCTGATGCCAGACATTTTCCACAGTGTCCTTTGTTACATGGCTTGACAGAGACGGAGCCCTTACCTATTATTCCTATGGACACAGTAATAGCTATGGGATCAGAGGGCAGACCAGAGGGCAGCAGGACCTGGGCCACCTCCCTCCAGCAGAGCTGACCCAATGGATACACTGTCGGCCAGGTTACGTTCCCTAATGGATATGGTGTTCTGATTGGCTGGTTATGAGCCCTAGGAAAAAGGGCTTCAACTGTTAGCATCTGCAGAGAAGAAAGCATGGGGCCACACTGGCAAAGAGTAGGAAGGGACTGGGTGGGGGAGAAATGGGAAAGGAAGGGGAAAAAGTTTTGGCAAGATAATTGTCTCCTGCTAGGAAGCTGCAGGGTAAAAACTCTTTTCTTACATTCCTGTTTTTAATGTCTGTTTCTCTGATCAGTGGAAATAGAGAAGTGAAATTTCTAGTATCTAGCACTAATGTATGATCCAACTTTGAAGGATCACAAGCTAGAACAAGTTGAGGATTTAAAATCCTGGATAATTATATACTTAAAGCCTATGAGCATAAAGCCCATTTAACCATGCAGAAATGCTGGTAAGCAGGGTGCATGGCACGGGAATACATCTCTCTGATCGTTGAGGGAGCCTCTCTGGGATTCTTTCAGAGTATGAGTCAGGATATAGATTACAAACTGCCCTTTTAAGATCTTAGCTCATAAACTTTTTGTGGCATGGTGTCAAACAGAAATGGTACCACTTCTGTAAAACTAACATTATATAGGGCTTATAGTTCCAGACAAATTATACAGAGTAAGATTTCTTACACCTTGGTCCAATTTATCATTCTTCTTTCTATCCATACCTACTCCCTTTAAATATTTTAGGTTGCAAGAAGCACAGCTACCCAGAAATTTGCTCTTAAAGGATAAATCCTAAAGACAGAGCTCAGTGCTTTATACAGAGTAATGGCTCAAGAAATTGGCCTTCAGCATAAGCTGTATGGGGCAGAGCTGAGAAAATCTGCTTATGGCTCCAGTTCACCGATGCTATAAACTAGGGGCTAGAAACAGAGGGACTCATCAGAGTTTGAGATTAGCATTTTTCTAGACTCAACTCTGCACTCTTAGCTCCAAAGGTTCAAAAGAGAAGTTAGTAATAACTAACCACCCAAGTAGTTCCTCAGTGTCAACACTAAAAATTATGTTATTTAAAACAACAACAAAAAAACACCCAGACATAAATGCTAGGGGACAAAATTCAATTTGGTAGAATGCAGTTTAAGAACTAGAAAAATGAGAGAGGCCGGTGGGAGTGGAAGAAGGGCTGTACTATAAATTCAAGTGGGCCTACTGGATCTTAACAAGCAATACTCACTAGCACACATCTTTGAACCAGACACCCCACCTTTAGACAGGAAATAGGGCTTGGAACTTCTAAGGGAAATTAACATGCACCACCTACATCTAACCTACCTGGCTGGTAGGTACCATCCCTGCTCCTCTGAAGAAGTGAAAGAGCACTGATTTCAGCAGCTAAGAAATGGGCTCTTTTAAGGCAATTTAGACATTGCAGATTGTTCCACATAGAAGGTACCTTAGCATTTCCTGTTAATAAGGTACCCAGTTAAGACTAAGTCCCCAGAAATGGTAAAGAAAGAATCACCTTTCTGGGTGGGGAGAGTAAAATCCTTCTTTAGTGACTACAGTGAGGAACCTTGAACCTCAGTTTCATCTAAAGAGCCACGAAGCAAGTCCTTGTGTGGTCTGCAGAACTTGGATAATGACATGAGAAAACAAGAATGAAATTATAGAAAAAAAAATCAAGAGGAAAGGAATAAAAAGAAAATAAAAGTTATTTAAAAAATATTTCTTTTAGATTGTGTGTGGTTCATGTGGACTGGTCGTCGGTAATTATGGTCCATTAGTATCTGTAAAGAAAGAGATTGACTGATTAATATTTATGTCTTCCAGATGAGAGGTTTCCCCCTCTGGTACTAGGGATTAAAATCAGGGCCTCCTTTGCACTTTACCATTGGACTACATGCCTAGTCCTTCTGAAATTTTATTTTGAGACAGGGTCTCACTAAGTAGACGAGGCTGGCCTTGAACTTGTGATCCTCCTGCATCAGCCTCCCGAGTTGCTGGGATAACAGGCCTGACTCCATATGAGAGTTTCAAGAGAAGAATATGAAATGGAGCAACTTTTCCAGGGTCTCTCTCTGGCCAGAGTGGGTATTCCCACAGCCAATACCCACAGCATCATCTGCCTGTTTTTCCACATAGTTTCTGACAATGCCATTTCTGCTGTTATTCCCTGCTCCCTGATAATATAAGCCAGTGGTTTTCAACCTTGACCATAACTTTACCTGGGCCTCATCAGAGATCAAGTGTATCAATCTCTGCAGTGAGACCCAATCTGCACAAATTCAGAATATACTTACTTCTTTACATCTATCATCTATCACTAGATGCACAATTTCTCTGCTTATCCTGTTAATTTTATTCCCTTTCAGTGCTGGGGATGGAACTGCAGCCCCCAAGGCCTCAGGCATGCTAGATAAGCATTGTAGCACTGAACTACATTCCCTACCCCTGACTTTGTTAATTTGGAGCAGAGTTCTTATACTCTTCAAAATCAGGTATAGTACCTCATCTTTACTAGAGAAAGCTGGCTGGGCTGGTCAGTTTATATCAGGGAGAAGAGTTTTTCATTGCTTTCCCCCAAGTTACCTGTAATAATTAGGTTTGAATGGCCCATTTTTGTTGAGTCCCAGATATTTTGCTTGGTCATCTGTCAGCTCTGTCAGGTGGGCATCAAATGACGGCAGGTGCAAGCTGGCAACGTATTCATCTAGAAAGAGCAAAGTGGCAGGGGGCAGATTTCTTGTCAAATGTGCCTCACAAGGCATACCCCTTCCTCTGCTTTCATTTGAAGCTTTTTGAGAAAGAAGACAATAGCGGGGTAACTGAAAAAATTGAAAACTTGAAATATTTGCTTCAAAAAAACAAAAACCAAAACCAAAAACTAAAACAAAAAACAACCTCAAAGCTACATTTGTGGCAGGGTCCCTCTTCTTAGTATCTCCAAAATGCACATGAGGACAAAATGGGTCAACTTCTATCTTGCTGTCCTTCTCTGGCAAAGGTTTGGCTTCATCTCAGCAGGCACACATCCCATACTACTCCCACTTTCCTGGATTAAGTTACAGTCAAATTACAAATCAAAGTGGACTCCAGTAGGCTCAAAAGAGCCTTGTGTCATTAACATTCATTTAGGAAAAGATCCATAAAGGCCTCAAATCTTAGGATCATGAATTTCTAAGGAACCTGGTATAAATTTACTACCTTCCCATTGATAAGCTTGACTTTTATAAATACAAATTTTTGAAAAACCAATCTGAGGTAAGCCATTAGAGGGGACCAGAGCAAGACATTTTTTAGCTTTAAGCCATGTATTTGGGGCTGGCCATCAAGTGATGGGAGGTGGGCACCGCTGCACAGAAAGGCAAAGGATTTGAGATATATTATGTCACATGAATTAAGCACAAGTTGTCCTCTGGAATGACAACCAGATTGGAGGTTGGATAGAAGGTGATTTTCAAGACAGAGGATGGACCAGGACAGAAGATGGACCCTAAAACTTGTTTTTGTTTCTCTCATCTTGGTTCTAGGCTATACTCAGTTGTGCTGGGAAGTTTACTGAACTGCACAAGGCTATTTGAGAGTAAGAGCATCCACCTTAAGCTGATGTGCTAAATGCTGTTACTCATTAGTTGCAATTCTTAAAACAATTTTGCATTTCTACAAATCTGTAATCACTATTATTCTCACTTTACTGATCAAGAAATAGAGGCTCATGGGGATCAGAACTTGTCTTGATGTCAAACAACTAGTGAGCACTAGAGAGGAATCAGAACTCTTGACTCTAAATCTAGTGCTCTTCATGATAGTCATTTTACCAAGTCATGCAACTATCTAAGGATGAGTATCAGTTTCACTGTTTTTAACTCACCCATTTTCTTAGGAAGCAAGTATACATCCTGTTTGTATCTTCCCTCAGGTGCATTATAGAGTTCTATCAGTGCCAAAGCCTATGGTGGGAAAAGAGGACCAGAAAACACAAACACTTTTTAGAAAGAGACGTAAAAATAAACTATGTTTAACAGGGCCTTAGGATAACCATAGTGATCTGCCATCATGGCAGCATCTAGGACTCTGCCTGGAATAAGGGCACACACACATCATAAGAGGATTTGTTGGTGTTTCTGTTTAGTTCCCAACAAAAGAACACACTAAATACAACTACATTCTCAACTGACCAGATAATACAGAGACACAAACTGACTAATGACTCTTCTTTTTTACTTTTATGTGGTGCTGAGGATCAAACTCAGTGCCTCACACAAGCTAGGCAAGTGCTCTACCACTGAACTACACCCCCAACCCCTAACAACTCTTTTCTATATTTGAGAAAGTTGAAGCCTCATAATGTATGACGTGGGGGTGGGGGGAGAACAGGGCGGAGCACAGCACATTCTCTGCAGAACTCTGATCTATACCCTCAGTTCCACAAGTCTCAGTGCAGGAAAAGTGGGCATTTGCCACATACCTGTGTGGTGGCTGTGATGGATAGAACAAAAGTAGGAACTGTGGAGCAGCTCAGATTAAGCAGACGACCCTGGAAAGGTAAGAGAGCCCTGAGATGAGCTATTGCCCCTCTCAGATCCCCATGGCATACAAGTTAAGCAAATGCAGGAAAAGACTTTATACCCCTCCCAACTCAGTTGGTAGAAGAATAATTACAGTTCTAGATCAGGACTCTGGGTTTTATCCTATTTTCTGCAAATCCACCTAAGTGTGAAAGGTTGAAAATTAGCTATGGTCAGGAAATTGTATGTTACTTAGGCTAAATTAGGTGTCCCTGGAGTACCTCTATTTTGGCAGACTAGACCATTTAAGAAATAGCCAAAGACAGAATTCAGGGAAACAGGTCAAATATTTTTTCCCTGCTTCCCACCACCCTACAGACCTCACAGGACTACTTGTCTATCAGTTTTCTGTGTGTACCTCTGCCAGGAGGACGACTCGTTTGCCATCTGGCCAGATGACATGGTCAACCTGAGAACGTACTCGCTCCCACGTCAGCTCCGGAGTGCGGAGGCTGGTCTGAAAGGAAGAAGGCACAGCTGATTGTGGCTGCAACAGAAGGCAGAGAAGAAAGCCCCAGCAACAACTGAGAGAAGCCTTACCACGTCGATTTCCGTGTTGGAGTGGCCCATATTGCAAACAATGCAACTATTTTTCATGCGGTCCAAGTGCTCCCGTGTCACTACATTCTTATTTCCTGAAAGCAAAGATGGGTAGCTAAGAGAAGAGATGCTGGGCAACAAAGGCACTGACTGGTTTTCAGTTAGAACAAGGGAGAGAAGAGATCTGCTGGCATTCAAGTGCTTGTATATGTTGTGAGGAAAGTGCACAGCAGCTTCTTCAACTTAATTACTTGGTTTTAAAATCAAGCAGTATGGAAAGTCATCAGGCGAAAAGGGCTTCTTCCTCTGGAACACACAAATTACTGTTCTGATAACTTCCTCTAGTTCTGAGCATCATACTGAACACAGGTCTC
The DNA here is from genome assembly GCA_028644305.1 of Xerus rutilus. Classification (NCBI taxonomy): domain Eukaryota; kingdom Metazoa; phylum Chordata; class Mammalia; order Rodentia; family Sciuridae; genus Xerus; species Xerus rutilus. The sequence continues at coordinate 85,573,391 of CM053400.1, read as the reverse complement.
ACTGACTGTGCCTGAATGCCAGTCAGGCAACTTCCGAGATTTAGCATTGGAGTTAACACTTCTCCATATGTACCAAAGCACTGATACGTACCTGTGCAAGTTATTACAACATCAACTTGCCGGATGACTTCATTTAACTTCACCACCCTGAACCCATCCATGCTGGAAGAAAAGAAGAAACACAATGAGCAAAGCAAGAAGATAGTGGGAGGGAAGCTGGTCACAAAATCCCCTTCTGCAGGGATGGCTGTGCTAAACTACAGACACTGGCCTCTTCAGAGCCTCAACATTCCATCCAGGAAGGGAAAGGACAAGAGGCTTTAGGAGAGCCCCAGGATTAGAATGAAGGGAACAGAGAAATCCTAGTCTTCTCCTCCCCCTGGGAAACTTCTGCAAAACATGATTAATATAATCAGTCATGAACTCTAAGAAAACTGATGTACCCTGATAAACCTAATGGATCATCATCACTCTGTTCTTACCAGGCCTGCAGAGCACAGATGGGGTCGATTTCTGTGATGTAGACGATGGCACCGAGGGCCTTGAGAGCAGCACAGCAGCCCTTTCCAACCTGCAGAACACAACAGTGGTCAGGTTGCCAGGTAGATTAAGGCAGAGACAATGGGGCAGGCAGGGTCTTTGGGAGAGAGGAATTAACCTTCCTGAAATCACCAGTCATCTAGTGAGTATGTATAGGGAGGCTCCAACCTCAAGCAGAGCAGAAACAGACCAGATCATGTTGTGAACCTCAGTTATAGACATAATTAGCAGACATGTCACAGCAAGGGTAAGGGGCTTTGGATAACTATTACTATTAGAGAAACAAGACCAAGCAAGAGCAACTGCAACTTCTAATCTTCTTTTTTTTTTTTTTTTTGTGGTGCTGGAGATTGAACTCAGGGCCTCTGGCATGCTAGGAAAGCACTCTACCAATGAGCAACATACCGAGCCCCATAATCTCTTGTTTTTGTATTCCAGAAAAACCTGATATGGGCTGGGTGGGGATACAGCTCAGTAGTAAAACATTTGCCTAGCATGCCGGAGGCCTAGCACTGCAATAAACAAAAATGAAACAAAAATACAAACAAAAAATTCTGATAATTCTTGCTTGCAATGTGTTAAATGAAGGATAGCCTAGCAGCTCAGGAATTTCTGTGTGTCACTGCTGAAGACAATAAAATCTCTTGCAACATATTCTAGTTTAGAGATGGTCTACTATATGCCACTTCAGATTCCCCCCTTCATTCTACTGCAAGTCGCCTGTGGGGCTAAAATGCTACATATTCATCCTTATATCTCATAAGAGGTTATTATTATAATGGGGAGATGACAATGAAATTTCATTTCACGGGACAAACTGGTGAAATCTGAAAACTCAATTCATTCTTTATGTCTATTCATGAATCTGAATATAGGACTTTTGTTAAAGCTTTGCTATACATTAAACACATTTGACCCCTGCATCAGTGACTCTGGACTGACAGCACAAGTCTCCTTTACCCGCTATTTCTAATAAGTCTATGAAAAGACAGAGACACTGAGGCCCAGCTATTTACCTCACCATAGCCACACACCACCACTTGTTTCCCACCAAACATCACATCTGTGGTCCTCTTCAGGCTGTGGAAACAGACAAGGGCTCAACTCAAACATTATTAGCTCAACTCAGTCCCTCTGTACAAAGCTGAAGTGTGGGGCAATGCCCAGGAGAACTTCAAATGGAAGTTGGCTGAGCTCAAATGAAAAGAGCCCCTCTAACAAACTTTTAAAGGCAAAGGAAGACCAGGAAACAAGACTGCAGTGATACCAGACTAACACTACAACCCAATCCAGATCTATTCCCTTTAAGTGTGATATGTATACATTTCAACCTACCCATCCAAAATGGACTCTCGGCAGCAGTACAAGTTATCAAACTTCTGTTTAGTAACAGAATCGTTGACATTCATGGCAGGAACACAGAGCTTCCCAGCTTTGGAGAGCTGATATAGCCTAAAGGGAGAAGAGGCCACAAAAACAAACAAAAAACCAAGTTAGCTGGTAAAACATAATGTATGGCAAAATCTGCCTAATTCTCTTCAAGTTCCACAGTATCCTCCCCAGTCTTATTCATTGCCCAAGAATATTAGTTAACATGATTATTTCCTTGTCATTTCTCCTCACTTATTTGCCATTTTCTTCTCCCTCCACCCATTAATTTTGGAAGGAAAATTTCAGTTGAAGAAATTTACTTCTCTTCCATAAAGGGGACCTTATATCCTTAGGTCAACATTTTTCCATCTTTAAAAATCCATGCCTACTTCTGATAAACAAAGATTATAATGATTTTGATAGTTTCCTCTGTGTGTGTGTGTGTGTGTGTGTGTATGTGAGAGAGAGAGAAAAAGAGAGAGAGAGAGCAAGGACGTGCAATGTGCCCCCAACTGAGAAACACTTTCAGATCTTTTAGGTATTTCCAACAAGTTGAGAATATTTGGTAATTTTACTTTTTGCTGTGTATATAAGGTGTAGGTTTACAGTTTTATTTTCATATTTCAAAAATAAAATTGCAATACAATATTGATTACAGTTTTTCAAGATACATTCATCTCCTACTCCCTTCCCCCCAAACATTATTTGAGAATTACTCAATGGAGTAAATGGGAGAGAAAAACGTTTGAACTAGAACCTGGAAAATCTTTCTTCTAGGGTCACCTTGATTTTTTGAAAGTGAAAATTCAGTATTACCTAGTGAAGATACTCCCATTTAGTTAATACAAATCTGAAACATATCCTAAAGCCTAACAAGAGACCAGAAGAATTTGCTGAGGCAAGGACACAAGGGGCAGCTACTCCAGAATCTGTTACCTGTGAACACCAGTCACGCTCTCTTCCACAATGCCTCGGATCTTCTTAAACACGTTTGGATACTTCTTATAAACCCAGTGGGTTAAGTCTCCCCCATCATCCAGGATCTACAGAACAGCCAGAAGACTTCTATGGGCATTCAGGCTGCTAGAGCTAGGGGGAACTTTGAGCCCACTTCTACGCTAGCAATAGAGCCCTGTATGTTTTGGAAGAGCACGTCTTAGAGCTCTGAGCAGGCTTAGACAGCGGAAATAGAGTCAAATTTATTGGTGTAAAATGGTTACAGGATCCCTAGCTTTTTCTAGGCTACAGTGAAGAGTAGTAGACTAATCACAGATTCATTTTTAGTCTAGAGTCTTGAAATACATAGCCCCTTTGAACACACAAGGAGAGCTGGGGCAGAAAGGTAAGAACCAGAATCCTACAAAGTGGGACGACATCACTTCCTTCTATTTTGTTCTGCTATGTTTGAGGAGCCATGTGTTTGAGCTAGTCTTGTCCTTCCCCCACTTTTTCGTTCAGTATTCAGACACATTTCTTCATTTCGTTGTTTTTTTGTTTTTGGTTTTTTTTGGTGCTGGGGATTGAACCCAGGGCCTTGTGCTTCTCATACCCATTCTGAAAAGGTATCAAGCTAAACACTTTAGTGACAAAGTCAATGTATAAGACCAAACATCCAAAACATGTTTAGGGAACCATGCTTTTGAGGGGAAAAAAAAAAAAGGAAATAAATCTATAGTCAGAAGTGTGGGATAAACATGCATTATTACCATGTTGGCCTGCCACCCATCCATGTTCACACAGCGGTCAATACACCACCAGAAGTCATCTTCCGACTCGCCCTTCCAAGCGAACACTGCAACTCCTACAGAGGCAGACATAAATCAGCTAATTCTTCTTTTGGAGAGTGTCCTATACTAGTACCAATTTCTGAGATTTATATGAAGAGAAAAAAGCAAAAGAACCTATTCTGGAGAGGGAAATAGAGTAAAAAGTCAAAGTCAAAATAGCACTTTTAGTTCAGAAATTAAAAAATTAATAGATTTAAAAAATATATTTAGAATCATAAAATGTTATTCTTTTTTAAAATATATTTTTAGTTGTAGGTGGATGCAATATCTTTATTTTATTTATTTACTTTTATGTGGTGCTGAGGATCGAACCCAGTGACTCACACATGCGAGGCAAGCACTCTACCATTAAGCCCCAGCCCCAGCCCCTAGAATGTTATTCTTCTGGGCCAATTTTATACTTAGAACTCTATTCTAAGAAGATAAAATAAAGTGGGAATTAATACAACATTGTTCCTTGGAGATTATTTATATTAGCAAATTTTTTTTTTTTTTTGGTATTGGGGATTGAACTCAGGGGCACTCGACCACTGAGCCACATCCCCCAGCCCTATTTTGTGTTTTATATAGAGACAGGGTCTCACTGAGTTGCTTAGCACCTCGCCGTTGCTGAGGCTGGCTTTGAACTCGCAATTCTCCTGTCTCAGCCTCCCTAAGTGCTGGGATTATAGGCTTGCGCCACCACGCCCAGCTTAGCAAACATTTTGAAACAATCTAAATGCTCAATGTTAAGAAAGTAATGAGGTAAAATCACATGGACATATGAGAGTATTGCACATGATGCTGTCAAGTTTAGTAATATCAAAACTACTTCTGAAAATGCTATTTAGATTATAAAACTGCATACACACTAAAATTTATTTCATAAATGTAAATAGAAAGGAAAAATTGGTCAAATATCTGTGTAAAAGGATTATGAATTTTTAACTTTCTAAATTTCTCCAATAAACACTTAATAGACAAGAATAAACACGAAAAACAAAAGTGTCATAAAGTTACATTCTGAAGACCCTTGGAAGAAAGGAGATCCTCAAAGAAACTTCATGATGATTTTGTTTAACTTTTAAGCTCACCAGTAGTTCATATATTTTCACAACAATTATTTTTTTTGGCGGGGGGCGGGTACTTGGGACTGAAGCCAGGGGTGCTTTTACCACTGAGCTACATCCCCAATCCTATTTTTTGTAGACTAGGTCTCACTGAGTTGCTGAGGCTGGTCTCAAACCTGGAACCCTCCTGCCTCAGTTTCTTGAGTTGCTGGGATTACAGGACTAGGTCACTGTGCCTAGCTTCAGTGCAATTCTGAATACCAAGTAATCTAATGAACTATAAATATAAAAAGCACTGCTTACTTGTATTCTTTCTTAAGACTGATGAGACTTCTGGTGAAAAGAGATCAGCTGAGCTCATACAGTTTAATAATTCCTCATTCACTTAGCACTAGAATTGGGCATATCCTCAGCTGGGCGCAGTGGCACACACCTGTAATCCCAGTACTTTGGGAGGGTGACAGGAGAATCATGAGTTCAAAGCCAGCCTCAGCAATGGTGAGGCATTAAGCAACTCAGTGAGACCCTGTCTCTACATAAAACACAAAATAGGGCTGGGGATGTAGCTCAGTGGTCGAGTACCCGAGTTCAATCCCTGGCACAAAATGAAAAAAAAAAAAGAATTGGACATTTTCTCAACATCCTTAGACTCTTTCTGTCATTTTCAATGACTATGTAATATTCCATGATAGATACCAACCTTGACTTTATTATCTATTTTCTTGCTGTTGTTTTTATTATTGCCCAAATTTTAGAGTCCCTAGACATGTGACAGCATGACAATTTTGATATAAAAAAGTTGTGTTTAGATAATTAATGTGAAGCAAAGCCAGTGAAAAAGTTGAACTTACCAGCCTCAGCCAGTGCTGCAGCAACTTCATTCTGAGTTGAGTAGATGTTGCAAGCAGACCAGCGGCACTGAGCCCCCAGAGCACAAAGAGTCTCAATCAATACCTGCATGGATGCACAGGAAGATAGGGTGAGGAAGAAGGGCTACCCAGGAGCAGAGAGCAAACTTTAGTAAGAACACAATACCCATAACTCTTGTAGCAACAGGCAGATGTTACACTGGAGAATGACCAAAGGGTGTAATCTAGCTAGGGGTGGCAGGGCACACTGATATTTAACTATACACAAAAGACATGTTCTTAAGTTATTTTGGGGGTGGGGCACTGGGGATTGAACCCAGGGATGCTTTATCACTGAGCTACAACTCCAGCCCCCCCTTTTTTAAAAAAAAATCTTTGGATTTTTATTTTGAGAGACAGCCTCACTAAATTGCTAAGGCTAGCTCGTCTTGAACTTGCAGTCCTTCTGTCTCAGCCTCCAGGTTTCCTGGTATTTCAGGCTCATGGTTCTGTATGCAACCTAAAAGTCTTAATAACATTTTCAAAACAATTCTATTTGAGATCTTTCTAAGACAGGTTTATTTTTAGCAATAGAAATGGGTTTACTTATGCAAACAGAAGTTAACAAATCCTATTACAGTATCACGGGGAGGTCCCATCTAATAGTATTTGGAGGTTGGCTAGTTGGGGGAGGATAAACAAGTTACACAAAAATCTGTTTCTTTCTTCTCTTTATAAGAAGTCCCTCTATATTCTTTCAACAAACTCACCGCTGTCTGGGCCGTGATGTGTGTACAGCCCACTATTTTAGCACCAGCCAAGGGCTTCTCCCCCTGAGCACGTTTCCTGAGTGAAATCAGAGCAGACATGTCTGTGAAAGAACAGAGGATTTGAGCTAGGGCTGCACTAGCAGTATCATCCGTTCCTGCTCAGCCATATCTATGGCTGGTCTGGGTCTGCTAAGATACGGTGAGGTAAGGTAGGAAAATTCTAGGCATATTTCTTGATGACTGACAGCTTTGCTGGCAGAATAACAGTGGAGAGTTGTCATGGCATATCTCTCTTCCTCTCCTGCTTCGGCTTTATATGCAAAGGGCTGAACAAAGAATTAAGTATTCTCAAAACTGACTAAAATGGAGGGTGAGTCTCACCAGCCATTTGGGAGAGAGAAGTAGTTTGGCACTGGTTAATCATCTTCCATGGATGATCACCAGACCCAGAGGAATGACTTGACCCTTAGCAGAAGCCACCTGCTGTCCTACCTACCCTATTCTGTCAGTCTATTTCAGTTCTAAATATAGAACATGTCTTCAATGTGAAAACAACAGAAGAGTAAAGAGACCTTTCTGGGAGTGTGGCAAGGTAGAAAAACTAAGACTTGGTTATTGTCGGTCACTTTTACTCTGCTCCAGCAGAGGGTGCTCAGGACCAAGTGAGACCCTAGGCCATCATATCCTTAGCTTAGAACCCTCCCACATTAGCTGTTTCTGAGAAATCTGGGTCTTTGGGATTGGCAGCAACAGTAAAATCTCACATAACTAACCAATATGTAGCGCTCCAGGGTATGCTGACTCTGCATTGTAGATCTTTGAATATGGTGTCACAGGGGAGGAAAACAGAAACTACTCTGTGTGTAATTACCACATGCAAAGAATAGGAAGAAGGAAAAACAAGATCAAGAATTCTGAGGCTCCAGCTCCACAGATAGAGAAGTGTTTACCCCAAAGTCCAGGAAACTGTCTTTTCCTAGGACATTTTCAGGCTAGCTTTTAAAGCCTTAGGTTGTGTGTGGATCCTGATAACCACCAAAAGGGTTGCTTCTGTCTTTTACCCACTCCCTTTCTTTACCTTGCTCTGCAATCTCAATCTCCCGGCGTCCAAATTCTGCCTGCTTGATGTTCTTCACACAGAAATTGCTGCTGCCCTTGGAGTTGGTTTGCTGCTTCTCCCGGGGAGAAACCTCATCATCAGAGCTATCTGTATAAGACGCAGCTAGAGCCAGTAAAGAAAGAAACAAGGGCAGAGAAACCTCAATGGCCCCAACTCCACAGACTGTGGCCCCCAAGGGACTGTCATTTAAGTGAAGCGAACACTGTTAATTGGAGTTCCTTTTTACGTCACTCTCAATTCTACTCTTCCAAGGTCTAATAGTTGGTGTGAATGAAATGGCTGTGGATCTGTGTTGCAGTTCCTGTACCCACCCTAACGAGACTCTTGTCATTAGACTCTTGTTAGTGCTTGTGATAAAGAGCCACTGGTCTTAATCCTGTGCCACCAGCAGTAATCCCAGGTAATAATAGAGGTACTTGGTCCCAATCCAGATTGAAACTAGACCTGGCAAGAATGGAAGAATAATTTAGGGGATATGAGGAAGGCTATTTCTATAGATCACTGGTTCTCACATTTAAGCATCTACCAGAATCACATAATCTTTGTTAAAATACAGATTGCTAGGCCCTACGGCCAAAGTTTCCTAGTTTGTAGATCTCATGAGGTGCCCAAGTACTGGCATTTCCACTGAGTTCCCAGATGCTGCTGATGCTACTGGTCACTCTGAAAACCACCAATACAGAAGAAAGCAGTAAGAGAAGCTTAAAAGGAATCTTACACTAGACTGTGCTCAAGGAATACAGAGAAGGAAAGAAGTGACACAGAAGGCGAGCAGATCTGGTTCTATTGCCAGCCTTGGGAAAGTCTGTCAAGATGATCAACTTTAAATAGCAACTTCATATAAATGCTAAATATATCCTTCAGATAGATATGCAAGGGGATATACAATCATTCTTTACCCCTTGTCACTTCTTTCCTCTCTGCATCAAGCATTTTTCTCAGCATTTTTCCCAAAGACACTCTCACTGATTTCTACAGATAGGTCCTCCAGAGGGACAGAACTGCAGTTAACATAAACAACTACCATAAATTATCTTCTACACCATGACAACTATTATCACTAAGCTTTTAAAAATGCCCTTAAAGGTTTATGTAACATGATCATCAATATTTTTGAAGACTTCACTCATTCCCTCTCTTCCTCTTATAACTCCATCTTTCAAAATTAATTTTCCTTTTTTCTTAGCTATAATTAGTCTGCTTGTCACTTACACCTTTTTATCTGTCACTTCAAAACATCCTTTCACTTATGGCAGCCATTATATCTGGAACTGTTTCTTGCATAGTTATGCCCCCAGTAAATCCATATATTCGTTTATTTCTATACTTAACCCCTATTTGTTCTTGGCTGTCTTTCTTGTTTATACTGGGTTATTTTCAGTGGCATAGGCAAATTTATTTATAATTGTTTGCTTTTCTTTTTCTTTTTTTTTAATGTTCCTTATACCTTAAGCCTAGCTCTTAATGTTAGTAATACAATGCAAACAATATTTTGGCAAAGGACAATGAAAAGCTTTTTGTACAAATCTCCTTGCTGACATTAATAGCAACTGGTGACCTTGGAAAAGCCTCTTAATCTTTTAACAATGACTCTTCAGCTGAACAATGAAGAGGTTATATTAGATGTCACTAATGTTTCCTCTAGAACTCAATTCGTAAGATCTGATATCTTCTTCCATGTTCATTTTCTAAACACTCCGTCTAGAGTTGGCAAGGGCATGATTCAGTAGAAACAGACTTTACTTATTTCAGATGGCTAAGATAGGAGGAGAGAACTGAAAAGAAACAGCTGGAATCACTGTATAGTAGTCTGTATTTTTCCCACTCCAGAGATTAACAGGGAAGTATACTTCAACATTAGATAATCTAGTTAATGAAAAGAGCAGAAATACTAATTGTTGTTATTATAATTTAAGCAGTCTTGGACAAGAAAGAAAAAGACAGGTGACAGTGTGTATTTTATACAAAGAAGTTTTTCTTCCAAATAATTCTTTTCAAGGCCAGTTGTCAGCCAAAATAACATTGATTCCCTCTCTTTGAAATGTGGGCGGACAAATGTGGGAATCAGAATTGGCCCAGTACTATCAACCAGGCACTAGCCACAGACCACACACAGAGACGGCCAGGGATAGAAAGTCTCGAGATGACAAAAGCTTCCGTAGCTAGAGGCCTGGCTGGGCATATTCCCATTACCCAATTACTAATTAACAGTTGACAGGAAGTCTTGATATGAAGTATTTTTTCTGATTCTAGTTAAGTGAAGAGCACTGGGTAGTGAACAGGAAGAGATAAGAGAGGACATGAAGTTCACATCTACCTGAACTGTAGCTGTCAGTGGAGGACTGTGAGATGGAGCGAGACAAAGATCTTCGGCCAGTCTTTGTAGGGAATTTGGTGAACTCCTGCATGTCATCAGCAAACTGGATTTGCTGTAAGAGAAAAACAAAATGTTGAGGGAATTTTACATATATTTGCATCTGAGAATTCTAAGGCCATATATCTTTCCTAAAAGTCAATATTACCACACGGTTCCTACTAAACTCTCCCACCAGAACTCAAAGAGGGCTGAGGCTGCTCTCTAATTTCTCCCAAAATGCCAATTACTGTCCCTTCGCAAATGTTTCAACAAAATTTGGGGTTACGGAAAAAGCTTACAGGCCAACTTTCTTTAGCACTTGTCCAGTTTTATCCATCTCCCTCCATTCTGTTTTCTTTTTCTTGTAACCTTGACACATTAAACTCTTTACCCTTCCTCACAACTCTATCAGAAGACAGATATAATCTCATAGTACTTCTGGTTTGTTTTATTTCACCAGAATATTCTCTTGTAGCACATTATTAATGTGAAGTTGGCTGTAGTCTTGCTTTTTGAAGAATTATGAAAGGATGCTTAGATGGTGATCGGCACTTGTTTGCCAATACTCAGAGCCCAATCACGTGTCTGTACATCACAAAGTTAATGCAGTACTCCCAGAGCCTTCTATAAACAGTAAAAATTTAAAATACCAGAATATACCAATGAAAAAGAAATTACTTTGAAGACGAAAATAATGAGCTGGCAAACTATTAAAAATTTCCTTAAATAAAATAAATCAGAACTAGATGATTATTGAAGGATACCTAGAAGACTGGCTTTAAAAAATAGCTTGCAATATAATTTATACACAAATTATGGACGTTTCTAAAGTATTTGAAAATGCTAACTTACATCATGTGGTTTAAACATCCCCCTTGAATTCCTGTTTAAGCTGTGAGAAACCCTTTAAAATCTAAAAAGCCCCCCGAAACTCCGAAAACCAAAAAAGTCCCCCAAAACTTCATTTTTCTGAAATAACAGGATGGTCTGAGAAACTGAATTAAGATTCTCCTTACAATCTAACTCTTTAAAGGTTCCCATGGAGAATCCATTAAGCCAAGTCTTTAGCAAATACTCCTGCACATGTAAATATTACCAATTAAAATCTTCCCTGCACAATGCAAGCAACACGGTTATAGCCACTTTTGAGCCAAGAACAGTAAACTAACTATACATCAAGTTACAGTTGTATGACCTTGCCCTCCTCTGTCACATGCCCCCTTCAGCTGGGGTAGCACCAATCTCTAGTGTAAGAATTAAGCTTAAGTGTACAGCCTAAGTGCAGGCAGGCAATACGAACAAATTTAAAAGTGAATTGGTGGGACTCCACAGATCATAAAGTAGAAATCAGAGGAATACAAGCTCATGCTTTCAACTTTCTATCATCATGGTTTACATGAACAACGAAAGGAGAGAATGCAGTTGGATGGCAGGCCAGGAAAAAAAAACCACCTCAGTGTACTTCTAATTAAAACTTATGTTGCTTAATATCTAACTGGACAAGTTTTCTCCTTAGGTTACTATGTGAAATATGGAAAGGGCAGAGTCCACAGCCTGTTTTATTAAGTCTAAAGACAGATTCTATGATGTGGAGTCGGGAGCTACATATTGTGGCATTCAGCTCAGGGTCTTATACATGTAAGAAGGCATTCAGTAAATTTCTATATGAGTGAACCTTTCAAAATCCTTTCCTGTGTAAGGTCAATCAAGTCTCAAAGATAAATGAGTAAGTAACAATAAGCCGGGCGTGGTGACCTGTTTGTAATCCCAGCAGCTCAGGAGGCTGAGGCAGGAGGATCATGAGTTCAAAGCCAGCCTTAGCAAAAGCAAGGCACTAAGAAACTCTGTGAGACCCTGTCGCTAAATAAAATACAAAACAGAGCTGGGGATGTGGCTCAGTGGCTGAGCGCCCCTGAGTTCAATCCTGGTACAAAAAAGAAAAAAAAAAAAGATAAATGAGTAACAATAGAGACTCAAGCTGAACCACATACTTTACCAGAAAATGATTAACAAGTTTCTTTGTGTATCTAAAGCAGAATTTTTAGTTTAGGTGCTAAAACTTTAATTTGAAATACCCTGAATGTCAAAAGCACAACAGCCTTTCAAAGAAGAAGAAAAACAACCCCAACCAACCAAACATAAAAAAAAAAAACCCTCATTTATTTGGCCACAAGTTAGCATTTGCCCTTCTAGACAGGACTGCCCACTGCACATTCATATGACTTCTGCCGTTGGCAAAGCTAGTTTTACTGAAGAGATTAATCCAGCACCGGGTAATGAATGACTTTCAACCCAATATGAAGTTATTTTGGTGGTGGAAAAAATACACAGGGGAGAGACCACCAGTGCCTCTTAACAGTCTCCTGAGGCAGCCCTTCCTCCACCAGCTTCCTTGCTGTTGGCATGGGCAGCCTGTTTGGAAGCTCTCTCCTCTCTGGCTGTTATGATTCTCTCCCTTGTTCATATTTTTACAAAAGATTCTGGGCATGTTCCCAGACACTACCTCCATGGGGGGTAAGGGTGAGGGAGGGAACTGCAATAACATTTGCAGATTTTTGATTAAAAAAAATAAGAGAAGTGGGTATGGCAAGTTAGAAATGTCTCTTCAGCAACTTAAGAACTCAATCAATACTGATAATCTCCCCTGCATTAATAAAGCTCATCAGCAACCTAAAGCTTAGCAAAATCCTTCCCATCTAAAATAGTAGACTGTGGCAAGCAGCTTACTAATCTATGTGGTGCTCCTGCCACCCCACCTTTCAAATAATGACATGGTCCATATCTGAAAAGGGCAGAACATGAACCCAGGCTCTGACGTGGATGGGTGGCTATTTCTGCAGCTCTTTGATATTCTCACTCCTGTAAGGCCGCCCAGCAACACACAGGTACATGATAACCTTGTCTTCTTTCTCAGCCCAGCTACACACTGCACAGAACCTGTATCCCAGCTGATGCTGCTGAGTGTGTCTGCTCTGCCAGTTTCCTCTAGGCCTCCTGGCTGTACTTGTCTTCCCAGCTCGCAGATCTGTTTTTCCCTAGAAGAGCCTCCTAGAGTGTTCTTCACCTTTACATTGTAAATGAAGACACTGCTGCTCAAAGCAACTTTGGGATGTCAATTTCCTCTCCATTGAAATGACATCTCAAGAACAGACCACTGACTGAGTTGGACTCAATTTGACTGCATTTAAGTGAAATATGATTTGGGAAAAGAAAACCAAGAGATGACTGCAAAGTTGTGCCATTTATATTACTTCCTATCACCATGATTTCTTCCAAACATTAAGTCTTTAGTATTTCTTCCAATCTACATCTGTAAGGAATACTAAACCTAAAAATAACATAGCAGGAGGGGAGAAGAGAAAAAGTAGATGAAAATGTCAAAAAGTACTTTGAAGTAAAGAAGTCTTAATGTTAACTATTTTGTGTGTAGTTGCTCACCATCCAGTACTACAACTGAACAAGCACAGCAGCATTCCACTCTAGAACTAGTAACACATCTGAGAAAGGTTAGAAGGTCAGATTGACCCATTCTTCAAATAGCACATCCAAATACAGAAGTCTACTTGCTGTGTCTTAAAAACCCAATTAAATATCAGGCCAGTTTAATGTGCTATTTTAAAGTACCTCTTCAAATAGCTTAGCAGGTATGGTGGTTGACTTTCTTCCATTTAATACTGAGAATGTTAAAAGAAAAGCTCTACTGAATAAATAATTTGGGGTACTTTAAATCCACCACCTAGTGGTAAGCCTGGTGACAGGGCGAGCCTGAAGAACTGTTATACAGAACTTACCAAGTAAAAGTGGAATCACAGGCAACGTAAAAAAGTTACAAACCTCAAGAGAAAAACAACTGTTGTATATTACTTGCTTAGTTAACCTTAATTAGTATTTGTTTCACCATCAGAAGTTGAGCGTACTTCCACAAACACATATCCTAAATACTCAAATGTTAACAGCTCAGCCTCCCTCCTTCTCAGGTCCTATCCAATTTTGCCTTCTCTCTCTTGAATCAGAGAGAATTAAAAACTACTAGAATCCCACTGTGGTTAACCATGTGGACACTGTGGCTAAGGGATGTTGAACAGGGTAATACCCATGGTACATTAATTTCTTTTAGTCAACACATTTGCTTGGTACCAATTAAGTACCCAATGCACTTCAGGAAAGATTTATTCAAGGAAATATGGTCCCTTAAAAATCTGTAGATGTGTTTTGACTCAAAGCGTAATGATAATGCAAATGGTTTTGCCATGGAATTTCACTGCTCCTTTAGGAACATGCTAGATACTGTAGTCGTCACTGTCTTATCTGGGTATTATTTAACTTAAGCCTCCAAAAATTAGGTTAGGCCAGACATCTTATTAAACTTGTTATTTCACATGCTTATCCAACAGCTTTCAGCTTTCTCAAAAAGGTTTTCTCCTAAGGGTGAAGAACTAGACTCAAAGGTAAACAGCAATTACTAGGAAACAAATCATTAAGAAAGCATACCTTAAACATGCATGAATCAGTTTTTCTTATGGCTGAGGATAATTTGAAGGGCTAGTATTCCTCTTCTGGTACACTATCAGTGTTCTGGGACGCTTCTAAATTCATATATTCTGTTTCACTGTCCTCTCTAGCATTCTGTGCTCAGAGACTTTTTCCTGTTTAGAAATTATGGGCAGCATATTTCTTAGCTAACACTTAGCACTGAGCAAAAAAGTGACTATCAGAAGCTAGCGATTTTAACAAGGTCAATTACTAAGCAGTGTGCTACACCACCTTCCAGTATTCCTACAGCTATTCAAGTCCTCTTTTCACACATCTTTCCTTCCAGGATTCCTACAGCTATTCAAGTCCCCTTTTCACACATCTTTCTGCTAATTTATTCTTTTACAGATTATACTTCCCTTTTCAGAGGAGAGGGAAGGGGTCCCCAACCAGCCTACCCAAGTGCAACATCTTTTCATGATACTTACCACCAATCAGTCTGGTTCTCATTTCGATGAATCCCAAAGAAACAGCAATAAACACCAACCTTCTTGGTATAAGAAATACACAAGTCTGAGTATCTTTCACATCAGTTAGGTAAAAAAGTTCCCCAAGAAGGGCATCCCCTTCCCAACACAGTGCCCTTGTACACGCCCACCATTAAAGAACTTTATCTCAAAAGAACCAATCTCAGGCCACAGAGTCAACCCAAAACCACCTTCAGCAACTTTTTCCATTCCCTGGTGTGGAAACCTGTCTTCTGAGACTCAGCAAGTTTTGGCTGCTCCCTGCCCTCCTTCCCTGTCTCAAGTTTCTGAAGTTCTCAGTCTCCCCAGATGGAGCCTGAGTTTCTAGGGGGGAGGGAGGTGGGCAGGCTGACTAATCACAGCACATATCTCCCTCCCCCACTCCACCCTGTGTGTCTCAACAGTAACCGGATATAACACACACACACACACACACACACACACACACAACTAGAATCCAATTACACAGAAGAAATACTCTTCAAAATGGGATTCAATTTGATCTTCTGCCAATGCTGGTGGGAGGAAGGGATGAGGCAGTATTGGGCCCCACACTGTTGAGTCACTTAAAATTGAGAAAAAAGTTTGAAAAATGCTCTCAAAAGCCAGCACTTTTATCTTTTCAGCTACTCTTCTTCTCTTCATAGGAGACCAAAACACTTCACTGGCTTTCTACCGTCTCCTAAAGTGCTCTAGTCAGTAGAGTAGTACTACAACACAAGCAAAATTTTAAAAATGGCATCAAGAGGCCAGGGAAGGGCTGCTTATTCTTTCTAAAACCACAATTTACAACAGAAGGTAACACACACCCAGATTGTTTCAATGCCTGTTTAGCCATCTACCTGCCCAGCTGCCTCAACTGACTATCCTTCCCTCACCCTCAATTCTAGTACCAATATTATTTAAAAACATGCCAGTCATGCAAACATGCCCCTTTTCTCCCCACAATGTTTTTTAAAAGGAAACTACCAGAGGTGATAGAAGAAATCCTGGTTCCTGGAGCACACTCGTTATTTTAGGGATACTGAACTCTTCTTCCACCCCTACCCACCACACCACTGCTCTACGAATTCTTTTTTTGACTTTATTATGACTATTTTCAACATAGAAAAAGATTAAAGAGTATATACAATAGACACCTATATGCTTTCCACCTAGAAAGCAGCTTCTATTTTCCATTTTAGGTTTCTTTGTATACACACAGCCACACACACACATCATACTTTCACATGGTCTTACAAAAAAAAAGTCGCAAACACAAAAATTCACTAATAAATCCTTCAGAATGCATCTTCAAAGAATAAGAATAATCTCTCACAGAACCTTAATGGTATTATCACACTTGAGAAAATTAACAGTAATCCTGTATCAACAAATTGTTCAGACTATTCAAACTTCCTCTGTTTTCTCAAGGTTATTTTTCACAGTTGAGAACTAAGGGCCTCACCAACCTTCCAACACAGGATGGAATAAAGGTTCATTAAATACAACAGTAGGTTCCTTGAACCTCTGCTAATCTAGAACATTCTGCTTTTCTACCTCATGATACCCTTTTCTTAAGAGTCCAGGCCAGCTGTCTTATAGAATCTCCCATTTCCTTAATTTTTCAGATTGTTTCCTTCCTGTAAATTACAAGTTCGGTTTGATTAGAGAGAGATTAAAATTTTGGCAAGGATGGTCTACAGATGATGTCATGTATTTCCCCTTGTAGTAGGTACACAATGTTAGGTTGCTGCACCATTAGTGACATTAAGATTGAATCTTGCCTAGAGTAGGACTATCAGATCTCTCCCTTGAAAGGTACATTTTCTCTTCAGCAAGTAGTTAATTTGTGGGGTGAAACATCATCACGGTGAATATCTTGTTGTCTAGTGACTTCATCAGTTAATCCTTGCATAAACAAATGACATGAGGGGGGCTTATAAAATAATAACTGTTATTCATTTCTTCCATACATATTAGCTGGCATTTTTTTAATATATATTTTCTATTCTAATTAGGTTTACATGACAGCAGAATGCATTTTGATTCATTGTACACAAATGGAGCACAACTTTTCACTTCTCTCATTGTACCCAATACAGAGTTACACCATATGTGCAGTCATACGTGAACCTCAGGCATAGTTGTCCATCGCATTCCATCGTCTTTCCAGCCCCCATATCCCATCCCTCTCCTCCCCTCCCCTCCCTTTTGACCAAAGTTTCTCCATTCTTTCCATGCTCCCTTCCACATTATGGATCAGCATTCACTAATCAGAGAGAACATTCGGCTTTTGGTTTTTTGGGATTGGCTTACTTGGCTTAGCACGATGTTCTCCAACTCCATCCATTTACCTGCAAATGCCATAATTTTATTCTCTTTTATTGCTGAGTAATATTCCATTGTGTATATATACCACAGTTTCTTTACCTATGCATCTATTGAAGGGCATGTAGGTTGGTTCCACAGTTTAGCTATGGTGAATTGTGCTGCTATAAACAATGAAGTGGCTGCATTTCTATAGTATGCTGTTTCCAAGTCCTTTGGGTATACACCAAGGAGTGGGATGGCTGGGTCAAATGGTGGCTCCATTCCAAGTTTTCTAAGGAATCGCCATACTGCTTTCCTTAGCTGGCATTCTTTTATATTTTTTTTTTGGTACTGAAGACTGAACTCAGGGGCACTCGACCACTGAGCCTCATCCCAGCCCTATTTTGTGTTTTATGTAGAGACAGGGTCTCACTGAGTTGCTTAGCACCTCACTGTTGCTGAGGCTGGCTTTGAACTCACGATTTTCCTGTCTCAGCCTAAGTGCTGGGATCAGAGGCTTGCGCCACCATGCCTGGCTGTTGGCATTCTTTTATAAAGAAAACGTTTGCTTTTTCTTTTTTTTGTACAGAGGAATGAACTCAGGGGTACTCGACCACTGAGCCACATCCCCAGCCCTGTTTGGTATTTTTATTTAGAGACAGGGTCTCACTGAGTTCCTTAGTGCCTCGCTGTTGCTGAGGCGGGCTTTGAACTTGTAATTCTCCAGTCTCACCCTCCCAAAATGCCAGGATTACAGGCGTTCACCACTGCATCTGGCTACTTTTCCTTTTTTACTAGTCATTCCTAGTTGATACATTACACTCCATTATACATTAGGTGTACCCAATGCTCATATTGTCTCAAGTTGGGCCAGTGGGTGCTTCCTACAAGCTAGATCTTCTGTTCTTCTGACATTCCATTTAAGCACTTTCTTCTTTTTTCACAAAAGATATACCAAGCTCACTTTGTTCTTTCAGCCATTTCTTCAGGCTTTATTTATTTTAGTGGGGAATGATATTTAGAAACTAATATCTGGGTATGATATGGTAATTGCTATCAAAGGTTTCAAAGCTTCCAGGTTCATTCAGTATAAAGTGAAATAAATCTTTGTTTTATTCATGAGTTCATATTAATTTTTTATATTGATATTTATATTTCAAACTTAAAATTATCTTTATTAAAAAACTTTTTCCTATTTTTATTTCTTTTATATGGAAAAGCTTGGTCCCTAGTAACATTAATATATTTACTTATTTGCTATATTCTATAATACATAAAATAGATTTAAAAGGACAAAATTAATCTTATTAACAGTCTCTTCAGTGGTTAAGATTTCATTGAAGTTCTTTTTGTCCTCAGAATATGTTTCAGAAAGGA
This sequence comes from Xerus rutilus, assembly GCA_028644305.1. Lineage (NCBI taxonomy): Eukaryota > Metazoa > Chordata > Mammalia > Rodentia > Sciuridae > Xerus > Xerus rutilus. The sequence goes on along the minus strand of CM053400.1, from coordinate 85,554,881 downwards.
TATATAGTCAAAGTAATAGAGGACTATTGATGTAGTATGCTAGATTTGATACTTTAAACTTATCTGTAAGTAATTTTAGGATTTCCTTTTTTTCCCTCTAAAACATTTGCATGAATCAAAAGTTTTTAAGGTATACTCAGAGAAGTCTCACTTCTATTACTATTCCTGTAACTCTTCATTCCATCACGTTTTCATTGGCTTCTTTATTCTTTTTTGGGGGGTGTACTGGGGATTGAACTCAGGGGCACTCAACCACTGAGCCACATCCCCAGCCCTATTTTGTATTTTATTTAGAGACAAAGTCTCACTGAGTTGCTTAGTGCCTCACTTTTGCAGAGGATGGCTTTGAACTCGAGATCCTCCTGTCTCAGTCTCCCGAGCCCCTGGGATCACAGGCATGGGCCACCATGCCCAGCAGCTTCTTTATTCTTAAATTGGCTTTTATAGAGGGTAAATATTCTTATTTTCCCTCTCTTATTCAAAAAATAGCGTGCTAAAATATTCTGCACCTTGTTTTTTCTCTTAGAAATCACTCTGAGCCAGGCACGGTGGCATGCGCCTATAATCCCAGCACGCGAGTTCAAAGCCAGCCTCAGCAAGGGCGAGGTGCTAAGCAACTCAGAGAGATCCTGTCTCTACATAAAACACAAAATAGGGCTGGGGATGTGGCTCAGTGGTCAAGCACCCCTGAGTTCAATCCCTGGTACTTAAAAAAAAAAAAAAAAAAAAAAAATCACTCTGTATTGGTTTATGGAGTATAAGACTCAACTTGGAAAAGACAGCGCCCCATTCCTAGGTTCATTTTTCAAGTTTGTAATAAGGAGCTTAATTAGCCTTAATTTGTACTTCTCTTTAAAGTCAATCTTGGTTTTAAACAAAGCTCTCAAGAAGTTAAATGGCACACCCTACTGTAAGATATGCTGGGATGTTTTTTTTTAAGATGAAAACTTGTCAATTCCTTATTAATAGCCAAACCTGTACTCTTCAAACGCTTGTGTATGGGAAGAAATTTAACACTGAAATCAAGCAATCCATGCACAGCAATATAATGAAGATGGTATCTGGCATTTTGGAAGGTAGTCACATGAGTTGAGCAAATGTCATCTGTAATTTCTTAGCCTGTCAAGATTAGCAATGTATAAGAACAATTCTGCTAGGTGTGGCTGCACACACCTGGAGGACTGCAAGTTTCTAAGGCCAGCCTCAGCAACTTAGTGAGGCCCTAAGCAATGTAAAAGAAAAAAGAGTGGAGGGGCGAACATATGGGTCAGTGGTTAACTGTCCAGCACCAAAATAACAAACAATTCTTCCTTCTTTAATCTGAAAGTCTAATTTAAGTGAGGTTAAAAGTCAATTTTGTTTTAAATTCATATATTTGCTTAAGTGAGTAAACCCAGTTGTGAGTCAGCACAGCTTGGGAAGGCTAAGCTATCTAATTAGAGGCAAAAGAAATGGAAGTCTTGCCAAGTAGTACATGGATGGCAGAAGAACTATAAGTAGCTCCCAATATATGGCAGCTGAGTCTATGAAAGTCAGTGTTCTGAAACCTAGGCTAATATCCAACAAAGACTAATGAGACAGAAACCACTTAAGTTTTTTAGTCACCATCCAGTTTTCCATAAAGCATAGGCTCAGGGGAGGGAAAAGCCATCAAATCTCAACATAATATAAATCTGACTTTAAGGACCTAATGTTAAATAGCTATTATTTAGTAACATGTATTGTTTCTACAGTGGGTCAACAGGACTTTCAGAATCCATCCTGTAGTTAGACTGCATATTTTCAAGTTCAAAGGACAAAGTAAAACCCTTTTAGAGATCAAATGCACCTCCACGGTGCTTCAAAACAAAACAAAAAATATTAAGTCTCTAGAAGGAGAGACCAGACACACAGCATATAGACAAGAATCTATCAGTCAGCCACATCAAACTGACATTAAAAAATATTTTAGGAAGCCAGGTGTGGTGGCTCAAGCCTGTAATCCCAGCACTTAGGGAGGCTGAGACAGGAGAATTGCGAGTTCAAAGCCAGCCTCAGCAACAGCGAGGCGCTAAGCAACTCAGTGAGACCCTGTCTCTACATAAAACCCAAAACAGAGCTGAGGATGTGGCTCAGCGGTCGAGTACCTCTGAGTTCAATCCCTGGTACCAAAATATATATATATATATATAAAATAAAATTTAAAAAAAACCCCACAATGGCATTTTTTATTCCAGACAGGTATTATTTCTTCTTGACTTTCTACCTACCTTAGGAAGTATATGTTCAATTTTAAATAAAAGTCTCAGTATAAAACCACTACCTTAGATGGCTTGCAAGCTGACCGAAAAGAACTATTGGCTGCAGCTTCTCTGGAGCTATTTAAAAACAAGAGTTATCTACTACTCCACAATGAATACTGTACAATTCTCCATCCTGTCTACCTCCAGACCAGAACACAAAAGTCTGAGTTTTCCTAATCAATGAGTTTTTAAACAGCCATTTTCTAAGCAAAGTGGACAGAAGTACAAAGCCAAAGATCTCTTGCTTTACACTGGATGGCAAGCCAAAAGTCAAAAATCAATTTTTTTTTTTTGGTACTGAAGATTGAACTCAGGGGCACTCAACCACTGAGCCACATCCCCAGCTCTATTTTGTGTTTTATGTAAAGACAGGGTCTCACCGAGTTGCTTAGCGCTTCGCCGTTGCTGAGGCTGGCTTTGAACTCAAGATTCTCCTGTCTCAGCCTCCCTAAGTGCTGGGATCACAGGCACGAGCCACTGCGCTCAGCAAAATTAATTTTTGTTTAAGAAGGTTATGTGGCAAAATTTTTTAAATTATTTTTTTAGTTGTAGATGGACACAATATCTTTATTTTTATTTATTTAAATGTGGTGCTGAGGATCGAACCCAGTGCCTCACACATGCGAGGCAAGCGCTCTACCACTAAGCCACAATCCCAGCCCCGTCTGTGGCAAATTTTGTCAGTAACATTGCTAGACTATTACTGATCTAAATAGTTTTCAAATCATTTTTGTTTAACTCTTGGCATACAAAAAATAAGCCTGAAAGCACCAGATCAAGATTTTTACTTAAAGCTGATTAGAAAAGAAGTTAAAAATCTATAGTTACTAGTATGGTAAACAAGATACTGAATGCCTAGATTTTCTTGACTTGTTTAGTTTAAGTGCTATCTCGACACCAACCTTATTGGTTTAAGGTTTATTAAGAATTTGTATTTTCAGAACATTCTGGAATCTTAAGGGTTATATCTACATTTCACAGATGAGAAAACAGAACAGGGTTGAGGGTTAAGTGACTTGCTTATGGCAATTTTCTATCAACAGAGAGATTTTAAAAAGGGGAAAAAAAAAATCCACAAGCCCAGTACTATTTTCCTTCTTTTGGCTGGGGAAATAGCAGCTTTTCCTGACTTCTCAAGGGGTCAGTTTATAGAAAAGCCTGAACTGCATTAAAGCTTTCTGCACTTACCATATCAGAGAAACATTTGTGAGCTTTAGAGAAGGAAAAGAATTCTTTCAGCTCCCAAATCTTGGTCCAGATAAAGAAATACAATATTCTAAAGCTGCTAATGAATTGCTACTGAAAGGTACTGCTGCTCAGACTTGGAAAAGGGTGAAGAGAGAATGGCAGAATCTAAACTTGGGAGGAGCAAAAAACTCCATACTAGCACATACTTCCACGGTCTTCTGTGGATGAAGTGGGGAGGAAGAATTTGTGCCAGCAATCTACTGCCAACCATGTTACTACACAAAAGAAACCTACTCAGAAGTTCCTTTTTGCATTATTCTATCTGTATTTATACAAGGAGTTTTCCAATTTGGTATGGCTAAAACTGGTCAATAATTTTTTAAATAAACGGTTACCTAGGAAATTCGCTGGTTATTATCAAAAGAATTTACCATTTATTAAAATGTGCAACAGATAATATATTTTAAACATGTTTTTAAAAGGGGTTACTTGGTCTGTGATGAATGGTGATAAGGAAACTTTTCTTTCACATGCTACACTTAACATAATCAGAAAACAAGTACTTAAGCTGAAAACATTTTACTAGGTTCCCTTTGCACCTGTAGTATGCCATTCAAAAAGCACTCTCTTCAAGCTACCTTGGATCTTACATGACATCTCTGCAAGATCTAGCAAATCTGAATTTTCCCAATACAAAAACACTTATATTAAATATGGGTCGGGGGCTGGGATTGTGGCTCAGTGGTAAGAGTGCTTGCCTCGCATGTGAGAGGCACTGGGTTCGATCCTCAGCACTGCATATAAATAAATAAATAAAGGTCAATCAACAACCAAAAAAAATTAAAAAAAAAATATGGTAGGGTCAAAATTTTAAAAAGATAAAATTTGTCACTGATGCATTCCTACTTTCTAGTACCACCTCTCTGACTGACCTATGACTTTAAAAAGTTCTTTTAAGGCTACTAATCTTATTAAAATAATCTGGACTTAAGTAACAAGATATGTGATTATTGAGTCTTGGTTTCATAGCTATGGTAGATATTTATTTAAAGCATTCAATTAAATGATCTCACTTATATGTGGAATCTAAAAATGTCAAATTCACAGATACAGAGAGAAGAAGGATGGTTACCAAGGAGTAGAGAAATGAGGAGATCTGTTGGTTCCTTTAACCAACATTTGCGATCTTGCAGTTATGAGCTGAATTAGTTCTGGAGAGCTAATGTACAGCACAGTGACTATAGCTAATAATAACGTACTATATGCTTGAAATTTGCCAAAATAGTGCATCCTACGTATTCCCACCACATGCATATACACAAGAGGAACTGTAAGGAAATGGACATGTTAATTAGCTTAACAGTGGTAATCATTCCATAATTATATGTTGAAACATCATATTGAATACCATTATTTCATTGAATACAGTGACTTGGGAGCTGGAGCAAGAGCATTGCAAGTTCGAGGTCAGGCTCAGCAATTTAGTGAGGTCCTAAGCAACTCAGCAAGACCTGTTTCAAAATAAAATGAAAAGGGCTAGTGATGTAGCTCAGTGGTAGAACACCCCTGAGCTCAATCCTAGTTTTTTTTTTTGGTACTGAGAATTGAACTCAAGGCACCTGACCATTGAGCCACATCCTCAGCCCTATTTTGTGTTTTATGTAGAGACAGGGTCTCACTGAGTTGCTTAGTGCCTCACCGTTGCTGAGGTTGGCTTTGAACTCACGATTCTCCTATTTCAGCCTCCCAAAGTACTAAGATTACAGGTGTGTGCCACCATAGCCGGCTCAATCCTAGTTAAAAAAAAAAAATCAATTAATGAAGAAAAATCTCCATATTTGATATTTAAGAGTAGAATTTTTCCAAAATCTGTGTAGCAGGTTTTAACAATATGGCTTCACCAGCCATATTGAACCACAGAACATTTCTTTTTTTTTTTTTTTTTTTAAATATTTTTTAGTTGTAGATGGACACAATGTCTTTATTTTATTGCTTTGTATGTGGTGCTGAGGATCGAACCCAGGGCCTTACGCATGCAAGGCAAGCGCTCTACCACTGAGCTACAATCCCAGCCCCGAACCACAGAACATTTCTATGTAGTCCCAGAAAGTGAGGTCCAAAATTATGCCTGGTCATTTTAAAGAGCTTTTTTAAAAATAGAAAATAAAGGGGCTGAGGGTGTAGCTCAGTGGTAAAGCGCTTGCCTAGCATGCGTGAGGCACTGGGTTCGATCCTCAGCACCACATATAAATAATGAATAAAATAAAAATCCATCGACGACTAAAAAAAAAAATAAATAAATAAATAAAATAAAGATAAATGGTATGTGATTATAGTCCCCTCAGCTTTAATATATCACTTAGCAAATCATGAGATGTCCTTGTATTGATAGCAGGGTGTAAGGTTTCCTAGCACAAGTTTTTCTATGTGCTGTGAGCAGTTAGAAGGAACCATCTAGAGCCTCCTAAATTCTCAGGGCAGGGCCGGGGGCTCTGCTTGCTAATGGAATCTGACAAGGTTAGCTTGCAACAGTCTGAATATAGTCCTTATCCGGCAATCTTTTGTACTGGTATGAAAAGCTTCCCTAAGACCTCAGGCAAAGCAATGAATATCCCTGTTAAAACCAGGCTAAAGTAAAGAAGTGTTGACCTGTGGTTATTCTACAATTAGCTTTCTGAGAGGAAAAGGCAGCTCTAGCACTGGACGGTGGGTACTCACTGTGTTCCAGCCTCTACACTGGCCCTGTCTTTCCATATAATTCTCTTCCCAAGTGCTCCTGTGAGCTTTCATTCATATTTCTACAATACACATGATACCCTGTACTAACCCTGAGGCAGAGTTTGGTCATTCTTTCCAGTCAAACATCAACTTTTCTAGGAAAAGAAATATATTAACATTGAGTTTTATTTGACAATAAAGAAACAGTGACAGACCCCTTCAGGAGTAAAAAGAAGTCTTTTTTTTTTTTGTCTGAATCTCAAATCTGCTCTCTTTGTCTGGCTACCTGGCTCACTAGCTTAGTCAAAACTATCTTTCTGCAGTATGGAGATTTCTCAGAAAACTTGGAATGAAACCACCATTTGACCCAGCTACACTACCCCCTGGGTTTATATCCAAAGGACTTAAAATCAGCATACTATTAGGAATGCAGCCACATCAATCTTTACAACAGCTCAATTCACAATAGCTAAACTATGGAACCAGCCTAGGTGCCCTTCAACAGATGAGTGAAAAAAGAAAATGTGGTATATATACACAATAGAATATCACTCAGCCATAAAGGAGGAGGAAATTATGGCATTTGCCAGTAAATGGATGGAACTAGAGAATATCATGCTAAGCAAAATAAGCCAATCCCCAAAACCAAAGGCTGAGTGTTCTCTCTGATATGCAAATACTGACTCACAATCACCGGCAGCGGTAAGGAAAAATAGAAGTACTTTGGATTAGACAAAGGGGAATGAAGGGAAAGGAGGGGGAATGCGTATAGGAAAGACAGTAGAATGAATCAGACATTACTTTTCCATATGCATACATACATACATGACCAATGTAATTCACATCATCTACAACTGGAAGAATGGGAACTTATACTCCATGTATATGTACAGTATGTCAAAATACATTGTCATGTATAAGAACCAATTTTTAAAAAGGGAAAAAAAAACCCTAACTTTCTGATAAGATTTTTCCTCATGATCTAAGTCATCTTTTATAGGTGGAAGCTGCATTCCCAGATTTCACAATAATTTTGGACAGCTTTGCTAGATAATGTGTAAGAGTGGTTCCAAATCTGAAATCTTTTATCTGGGGAAGTCGTTTCAAAATGCCAACCTGTTCTCCATGTGCACCCTTACTCTCGGCCTTTGTACCATTCTGATTAAGTAAGCCTAGTTTAGGACTAGGTGATGAATATTTTGAAAAAAACTCCTTAGGTGACCGATACTTTCCATTCCTCCCCACCCCATGAGAAGTACTGATTTAAGAAGTAATCTAAGCAGGACCCGAGAAAACAAACACAAGCCCATTGAGTTTAGCAGGCTCTTGATAAACTGACTCAAGGAACACAGGGAACAAAAGGGTTAGATATGTCTTGTTCAGAGATAAAACAAATATGGCAAAGGAAGTAGAGAATCTACCTTTAAGACCAACACCATCTTGTCAGACCACCTTTCTGATGGGTCCACAAGGGGTCAGGAGAGTATGACAATTAAGAGCCTGTCTGAGGAAAACAGATTGCATTTTTACCAAGGCTTAGTCCAAATTCAGTAAAAACTGGCAACATGCTCTCATTCCAAACATGCCCAGCACTCTGCTAATCCCCTCCCTAAGGAGTCAGAAAAGAATGTGCAGTATTATGAGCCCCATGCTCCTGCAACAGGAGAGGTTCTAGCTCTTGAATGCAAAGGCTACAATTTATCTCATCAAATATCCACTCCCAGGGATTGGGGTTGTAGCTCAGTGGTAGAGTGCTTACCTAGCATGTGTGCGGCACTGGGTTCAATTCTCACTACCACATATAAATAAATAAAATAAAGTCCATTAACAATTAAAAAATTAAAAATAAATAAATAAATCAGGGTTTAAAAAAAATCCACTCCCAATTACAACCTAGTACAAAAACAAGGTGTTTCTCAACACAGGTACTCTCCTTCTATGCTTTATGATTTTTAAATATCCTTTACCCCACTTCCACCAAGAACCAAGCCTTTGCCAATCTTCATTCATTCTCAACTGGCAAAAAAACCAGAAACCACCTCCAGAGTAAAGTTTCCCAATGGGAAATCCTGGGGAAGGGTTGCAGCAAGTTCAGTCCCCACAGGATGCATTTTTCTTGGACTTACAATACGGCTTATTACAGTGAGAACACCATGTCCCCAACCAACTTGGTCTCTATTCTATTACAAACCTGAAGTAAACAGATTCTACAGCAGCTACGAGTCTGTTACCAAGGCCACTGTATTGATTAGTATAATTAACATTCACAATTCATTTTAGTCCAGCATGACAAGCCAGTTGGGCTACTTTCCCCATAAGTGAACACTGGAAATCTTGTCTTGCTTGCTAAAAAGTCTGGTGCTCAGAAGCTGGGCGCTAAAAACTAAAGGACTAAATCAGAAGTCAGAACCACCTAGCCACGAACAGGAAATTGAATTAGTTGCCTAAGCAACTGCACACATCTTCCACCTCTACAAAGCACATATTTCATCTTCCAAAACAGCCAGATCCTGAAGGACTCCCTTACCAAAAATCCTGCCGGTTATGTACTTTAAGGAAATGCATAAAATCTGACACTAGAGTCAGCTTTTGGCTAGGACAGCTTTAGCCCAATTCCTAGAAGGGGTATTTAAAAGACAAGGGCACATATGGCATTTGAGTGTCAAGTTCAGCCTTTGGATCAAAAGGGGCAGTCAGGGTTGTAGGATAAGAAAACCCAGAAATTTCCTTAGTATTGCCAGGTAGAGCAGTTCATCTATTACTTTCAGGCCCCAACATATATTCCAAAATCAAACTTTCATCATTGGCCAAGTCTCAAACCCCTAGGTAAAAATCTCTTGTTCCTTAAATCCAGTGCATGTGTAAACCAGAATACCATTTTCACCTTTGGACAAAGTGTCCCTAATGCAAAGAATTTTAAATTTCTTTCCATGGTGAGGAATTCAAATCACCTTCCCCATTATGTCTAAAGAGTTCTGAGCTCACTGCCTCGTGTTCCCATGCTACTGTGCTAACAGGCTGAAGGCCACGTGTCCAGTACAGTTTCTTCCCTCACCTTCTGTTTCTGGCATTATCAGGGACTAAACTATTGGAAATTCTCAATAATTTCTCACTTGTAGTTCTTGGTACTCCCTTATCCACCCATTAAGAAAGAGACTGAAGTTAGAAAAACAGCCTCAGTCAAATGAAAGGGCAAGTGAGTCAAGGTCACCAAAAGAGTGACCTTCAAGTTCATTTATTTTCTCTAAGGGATGATCATCTCATAGCATTTTATTCAATAAACTTTAATGATAGCATTACAGGCAGACATGACATATAAGATGTGTGAAATATAGTCCTAACCCTCAGTATGTTCCATCTAGAGAAATCAAATGAGTAAGATCTGATTTACTCAGCTCAGTTTTAGAACAGTGAAGTGCTACACTGAAATAAAACTTGTTCTTGAAAGATAAAGGAAAGCAAATTATTTTAATTTGATATTTGAGTCTAGTATGTGAGCTACCTATTCCTACTCCTATGGAAGCTGCTTTAGAACTTTAGGGATATCCGCATCGTATATGAAGAACAGTAGGGCTAAGAAGGTACAAAAACCCAAAAGTTGCTGAAATTCTGGTTTCAGTATGTGAAAGTTCCTGAATTAAACCCACAAGCCATTTATGAGTCTCTTGGATAGCTGAGGAGCATCTTGAGGAGGAGGGTAACAACATAGTCTCAGCTTTGTTCCAAGCCACAAGGACAAACTGTAAGCTGGAAACAATCCTTTTGAAGTTTCAGGACTTGCTAGAAGCCTGACAATCTAAATCAGAGTTTTTTAAACCCAGGATCCATGAATGAGTTTCAGAGAGTTCCAAATACCCTTGGAACATTTTGGGGGGATCTGAAAGTACACATTTTTGGGGGATCCTGAATGTTCCTAAGGAAAGAAATAATACTTTTCATGAAATTCTTAAAGGGATCTATGACTCAAAAGATTAAAAACCACTATTGTAGAGTCTAATCAAGCAACTCTGAGAGCATTCCCTTAAACAGGCAAAAGTGAAGCCTATTTCAATTCTCTACCTTCCACACAAATGTCTATTCACCTCTCTTCCAAAATTAAAAGAGAGAGAGAGAGAGAGAGAGAGAGAGAGAGACAGGGGATAGATAGAGAGAGAGATAGGGGATGTGCCTTTTGAAAATTCAAGACAATCGTCTCTTCCACATCTCCCAAAATAAAATTAACAATCAGGAAGAGTCCAGATGAATTTTCCTTAAAAGTTTTTGAGGAAGGAGAGAAGGTAGAACTGGTCAAAGAAGGCCGATCAGAATCTCTGCTCTATTAACTTTCCTAATAGGTCTCTTTTTAAAATTCAGGCTCCTGGGACTATAATGGAAACAGGTCACAGCCCAAAAGCTTGGACTTGAGGTCAAATCAGTTCTGAGAGGTAGGGATAAACTAATTTCCATTACACCCATGGAAACCTGTGCCCTAAAGGTTCACCTTAAGTGCTGAAAGAGTTGCAGCCATTTATTAAAAATAGAACTTTCAAAATCCTGTCATTGCTCAAAACAGTTTGAAGAGCTTCATTAAGGAGGTCTAAGAGAATGAAGCAGTTACTCTCATCTCTTCCTGGCTTTTAGCCCCTTATTCTGCCATTCACCAATTCACTGTCTAGTTCACAAAGAGCTGTGCACATTACACATGAGC
>CM053400.1:85312362-85543906 GCA_028644305.1 Xerus rutilus | reverse complement strand
AAGCACAGGATGAACCAACTCAGGCTGGTAGAAGGGAACATGCTAATAAGCCCAATAAGCCCCACAGGTTATATATGTTAACTGAGAGGCCGGGAATTTCATGACAAGAAAGCAGGAGCATGCTCAGATAGTCTTACATTTGTGGTTCTGCCAAGTTCTTTTCCTAAACTGTGTCCAGTTTGAGTAATAAATGATTAAGCCCCACTGTATGCTGCTAGGCAGTACCAATCATTATATATGTCCTGAGATTAAAGCACCAGGCTGATTCTTCTTAGAAAAATTTAAACAAAAATGAAACCAGAGTTTCAACAAAGGCATGGACATTCCACCTAGTTCTGTAATTGTTGTGGAGCAAAGGGCACACATTGCTGCAGGATAAAATCACTTTTGCATAACTAGGAATAGGCCATAGAGAGCAGTGAGAAACACGGCTATGGGGAAGGAAGTTAAGTATATGAAGATGGGTGAGGGTCATCATATAAAATGATAAAGTCACAGTTTAGAAAAGTCTTTGGAATTGTTTCACATAATTCAAAGATTCTAGTTTCGGAAGACCCCCCCCCTCCCGCAAACTGCTGCAATTTGAGGAAAGAAACTCCTGAACTCAGATTAGCCCAGTGCCTGACAAATACCCATATACTATGGGTGCGTTTCCTGTTAAGAGGGATGGAGGTGGGGAATGGTGAGGTAGAACACAGCTCACTCCCATCACAAGCTCTAAAATCTCATGGTCTAGGCACCTCCTGGTGCTACACAAAATAACCTTTTTGTTAAGAGAAAAATTATTGCCCCCTTTGAAATGACATTCCAATAGAAACATCTTGATTTTGGCTCTTTAAGAATAATCCTCAAGGAATTATTAGGTTCTCACTTGAACTATCATGCTGCCTTGCCCAGAGTTATAAATAGGGTAATCACATAAACCAGGGTACTTCTCAAGGTATAAGGTGGCACTGATTGGACAGCATGCTAGGATAACAAGTAGAGACCATAACTGTGAAGTAAACCAGAATATACAGATAGTAGGTATAGAGGAGCACACAGTAATTTGCTAAGTGCTAATCCTCTCAACAAATCTATATAGGTCATACAGTTTACAGATGAGAGAAGATAGGCTCAGAGAGGTTAAATCACTTGTTTAAAGTCCCACTGCTCAGATGGTAGAGACCAAAACTAAACTTGACTCCAAAAATCAAGTGCTTAACTTACATTGTACTGCCATTCAGTTTTTGGAACAAAAAGGGGAAGTTAACGGGCCTTATGTAACAGTCAAGCAATAGTGGAGACAATAAGAGAACTACCTGAGCGAGTCAAAGGGAAATAGGAAATCACAAGAGAAAAAGGGACCAAAATCCTATGTGAATTTTTATTAACTGCTTACCACACACAAGGCACTGATAGTGGTGACAAGAAGTGGAAGGAAAATTTGAAAGAATCTGTCTTCAACTTTGGATTCTCAGATTTCAGGTTGGAAAAAACTCTGGTCTACGCAAATGTGCTGTCCTCTGTGCATGATGAAGATGCTTCTGACCCACCTAAGAAGGATGTGTTTGGAATTATTATTCAGTTTGGAATTACACTAATTTACATGTTGAGTATAATAATGGTGGCTCATCTTTATAAAAATTTAATGCTCACATCCCATATTTAAGAAATCAGAGAGGTATAAATTATTCTCCTTTACTAGCCAATTCCTTGAAATAGCCCCAAGAGGGCATTAAAGTGCTAGTTTACAGATCATTAACTACTACAGGTGGCAGAATAAACATTTGGAGTCACAGGCAACTGTAGATCTACAGGATTCTGTGTCAAAACATCCTTTATAGGCAACTTTACAAGACACATTGGGTTGCACTAGATCCAAATGACACCTTCCTGATAAGACGAAAGGTACACATCTGTGATCTTGCCAGCAGAGCATCTAGACAATGAACAGATTTTTCTCTGTTACAAGTTAAATGTCTAAAATAAGTTGGAAATAATTTGGAAACTCGAGTATAACTAAATCAAACCAAGTAAGAAGAGGAGGAAATTCGTATCTGTGGAGAAATCTAAAAAAAGACCTTCTGAGCTGGGGGTGCAGCTCAGTGGAAGAGCACCTGCTGAACATGCTCAAGGCCCTGGGATCAAAAAAAAAAAAAGGACCTTTTTGGACTCCTGTTCTGTTCAAAGCCTGCCATTGAAACAGGAGCTGTCCTAGAGAATAAGAATGTGAAGAAGAAACAGCAACCCATCTCATTTCTTCTTAGTGATTCTGAGGAGTACTGGTGTACATTCTATGAAATTGCACCAAAAAATTTACTCTAATTGCAAAGAGAAAAGGATTATCTTGGATGTTAACCGGCTATTAAGTTAATACCTATGCAGGACTTGATGGGGCTCTGTTTGGTGTGCCTCCTAATCCTTCTGATGAATTAGCACTACATACACTGTATTAAAATTAAAAATATCCCATAAGCAAACATAGTTTCTAGCATTCTTTTCCTTTCCTACATTTTGCTAATGGTAAAAGTCTGACTGCACAGATCCTAGGTCCAATGACTAATGTTATCACTTGGGAGAATTCTCCCCCAAATGAAGTTCAGAAAACAGCCAATGTTCTGAGATAGGCCTTTCAGAGAAACATGTCTATGGCAGGAGGTTTCATCAACAAATTGGAGATATGGGTTTATTCTATGAAAAAAGAATTTGACACAGTTTCATTTTCTAAAGGTCCAAGGACAGTTATCACCTCTGCAGCGCAAAGTAGCAGAAAGAGAGGGATAAACACCCAGTGATTACGGGAACTAGATGACTTATTTGGTTTGACGACAACTGCCAACATTAAAACAGGGATCTGCCTCAGCTGTAGCAATTACATTTACCACTCAAGTACTTTTTTCTCACCTCAAATTTTCCTAGCCATACTATCTGAAGTCACCACAAGTCCTGAATAAGCTTTATCATGTAAACTATAACAATGCTATCAATGTGGTCTTATGACAATTTCCTTTAGAATTTTCTGTCAGGGAAAGATGTCTTCTTGAGGAATTAGCGTGTATTCTTCCCCATGCCTGCTAAGGTTACTGTTACTGATTCCCCTCCTCCTTTGGCTGCTGGAACGTTTATGGAGTTGCCTGTGATAATCAAATCCATCAACTGTCTTAGCCTTGAGGGCTAACAATATTTTCCCCTTATTTCTATAGTTTTGACTTCCTATTTACATTGTAGTTATGTTCTGTTATAAGCCACCTCAAATGATCATTAAAAAGAAGGAATAAATGTTTTAAAAAATTACTTTTGCCATTTTAATCCCCAACATGCCCCCATTTCCACCTGTCTGAACAACAGGCATGTATGTGGAAGATGTAGAAACTGAGGCACAGAAGCCTCAGGAACCAATTTAGTTAGCTTCCAGACATTTCAAGCCTTGAATCAAATCCACAGACCCTGTTATGAACTGGTAGACCCTAGAGCATAAAAACTGAGTAAGTCATGATCATAGTTAAAGAATTCAGATACCTATGCTTTTAACTGATGGGTACCCATTCTTACCTCAAAGTGAATAAAAGCTGATGAAAAAATTACCCTAGAATATGATCTGACCGAGGACCACTAAGGTCACCCTGAAGTCATCTCTATCCCTCTGGCACCAGAAACGTCCTCAATTCCCAAGGGGCCTCAGGCATTGGAATGATCCAAGGATTACTTGGTCCACGGCCAGGCTGGAATCCTCATACAGGACTGCACCATTTGAAAAGGACTTTTTCTTAAGCACCATTTAGTACTATGCCACAGAACTTTATTCCTATTATTTTCCCATGCTTGCTTTCTCATATTATCAACCCATGGCAGGGGTACAAAACGTGACTTAAGTCATAATGTCCAATTCAGCTGAAATTCTAAGAAACGGATTACCTAGGACTTGCTATGTGACCTTGACTAGTCCTCAACCCATCCATTAACTAAATAAATGCCTTTTATCATCACTAGGGGATGGGTAATTAGTCATCATAAAGCACTTTAATGCAAGTGCTACATAAATGCTACACAATAAAGCTCAGAAAGAACAAGATTAATAGCATGGGGTCACATTTACCAGAAAATGGAAAGTTACAACAGGGTCTTCCCACACTCCTGGCAGACTTGCTTCTTTCAGCTAATGAATATCAGTCTCTGAAGTCATTAGCATTTGGCCTCATAATAATACACATTAGCAATATTCCTCCCGGGAAAAAAAGGGGAAAAGGAATATTTATTCCTGGTAGGCAGTCATTTGGATACCTGTTACTGGTTAGCCAGGTGGATAATTAATATTTAAGTACCTACTATATGCAAGGGACAGAGCCAAGCACAATAGATACAATTGTGAACAAGATTCCTGGACTTTCTGGCAGTTTACAATCTATAATACAGGGGGGGCTTATCAATACTGATGTTTCCAAGAATACAGGTTTACTAAAATAAAGGCAAGTAACAATAAAAATGCCTAATACTCTGAAACAACTATACAAAAGAGGACGGGCTAATGGGGAGAGGAGGAGTTGAGGGAATTAGGCTATCAGGGATTTCCCATTCTTTCCCCTAATTCATGTGAAGTACTACTTTTAAGCATTCTGCTTATAAGGACTGTCACTGTTTGTACAAAGAATAGCGCAGATTACAGTTATGGCCCCAACAAAGCAGTCAGTTGAAATGAGAGCACTAAAACTAAGGTTAATCAGACTCCTTAGAATCTGGGAATCTTTCACAATCTCTTAAAGGCTGTGTCAGTAAAACCTTAATTTTACAAGAAAGCAGAACTAAAGCATACAATGGTGACTTGTCCTTTCAATCTTGCATTTGATTTCTGGAGTGGCACATTAACTGTCTATAAAAAAAAAGCCATTTCTCCCACTTAGCTTAAGTAGTTCAGGTGTAGGAGCCTCAAGGACAAGTGACTATTCCTGCAAACCTTGCTTTGTTCAGCTTATACAAGTCCTGCATCCCACTCAACACGAAGACAGAGAGAGCTTAGAAACACTCTCTTTAGACTGGAGGGAAATATTTGTCCGGGTTCTCACCGGCTTCAGGAAGGTCACCTCTTTGCAAAGCTTCTCTGGTCTGTTAACTGGATGCCAGGTATGTGGCAAGTCAAGATGTGGTTGGCAGTAAATGATAATAAAGAACCAGGGATCTCAATCTCAGCACTCAGAGAGCTAGTTAGACTAAAATCTCCAAAGGCTGCCATTTCCAAGAGAACTGGAAGGATGTCCTTTGAGCTCAACCCACAACACAATAGACTAAACTTGTTCTGCCTCCCTAAGCGCAGTAAAGAATGAGCAATCTTTCCTTACCACCCACCCCTTCAACCCACCCAAGCTCCTTTCTGGAGGAATATCTAAGTGATCTATTCACATGACTCTAGGATCAACCTGCATCCATGACAATGTCTGTTGTCACCAAGCTCTAAATGTCCGCTTCTTAGATACATCGGTGCAACTGGAGGACTGAAGAGGGTTAAAATCATAGTTTGCTTTTCAATCTTACGCTGCCCTCATTGCCTTCACCTGCACTAAAGAGCTCGTTCCACGCATTCTCTTCTCTTGCCTCTAAGCTATCACGCAGTTGTCGGGTAAAACAGCCACTGCTCCCAAAGATTTGCCTGAAGTAGCTCTACCAGATTTACCCACTCACCTGGGTGGAGATATTCTGTCCACCCTTATCCCCTGGGCAAATCACAGGGGTCAGTTGAGTTGTTTCACCCGCTCCTACTCTCGTCTTCCCAGCCCCTTCATCCAGGAAAAGTCAGCCGCAAATTTAAGGCCTGGCCCTGCTAGGTTTAAAAAGATCCCCGAGGGCTCGGGCAAAGGGACAAAGGAAAGCGAGGTCAGGGGCGGCCTTTTCAGCTCGGTTGAGGCCTGGGGCAGCTCACCTGCCATCTCCTACACCTCCCCTACTGTTCTCGACCACCCGAAATCCTAGCCTTGAAGTTCCGAACTACCCGAGCCCGGGCCCGGGGTTGCTCGCGCCCCTTCCGCGAGGCCGGAGCCTTGGTCCCGCCGCCACCCGGAGCCCCCTCACCTTCTTGGGCGCCTTGGTGACGGTGGCCATGAAGGAGTACTTCTCAGCGTCCTCGATCTCCTTGGCCTGTTTCAGCTCCTCCCCGACCCCGGGCAGCGGCATAGCGTCAGGCATCGACATCCCCCGGCCGGCCCGGCCCGCGGCTGACCCGCCGCCCCCGCCTCTTTCCCTTACTGGCGCCCGCTAGCCCGTGCGGCGTCCTCCGACACGCGCTAGCCCACCCTCCCGCTAGGCCCAGTGCCAAGCTGCGTGGGTCTGTCGGTGCACCGACCCGCGCCTCCTCTGTCCCGCACCCAAGACTGCCGGACAGCGATGGCAGCCACAGGAACACCAGAAGCAGCAGCGCGCAGCTCCGACCTGCCCGCGCCGCCACCTCCGCTGCACGTAAACACGCACGCAAGGTAAGGGTAGAGGGCGGTGACGCCACGTCAAGTACTGGCAGTTCCAAGGAGGGGGTAAAGAGGCGGGGAGAATCAGCGCTCTGTCATGACGTCACCACGTTGGGCTGGACCGCAGAAGCTGCTCCTCCTCCTTTCCTGCTCGAGGGTGTTGAGGATCGGAGGGTGAGCCCTATCCTTTGAGCCACCAGGTGGCGCCATCAGCCCTGTGAGCAGTGCAAGTTTCCTGCAAGGATGCGGCGGAACTGAGGGGTCTTCAGGCTTCTGGATTCCCAGCAAGGCCGCAGCGGGGCATAAGAACGATGCTTGGGAGCAAAGGGTAGGGCCCCACACAACACATCCTACAGCCATTCTTAGGAAAAATCCACAGCCCAAGACAGCCCACTCACTCACTGCTCCCGCCTTGGACCCTTGGGACCAAAAGCCCCTTCCCAAAGGGTAGTGTTTGTCTCTTTGACTTCAGAGAGGATGGAAAAGAGTCAGAGCAGTTGGGTTTCTGCACAACCCTTTGTGACCTCCTTCACCACCATCTCCTCCTGGGCCTTGCCTGTTTACAAGACCTTCAGGCCGCAGAGCCGATGGGAAGCAGTCATTGGGATAGAACTGATAGGTCAGAGAGTGGAGAGCCAGAGGCAGAGAAGCCCTGGCCAGATTGGTTTTCCAATTCCTTCCTCTGCCTAAGCAGTAGCCTGTGGAGTTCCCAGTGAACATCTGGCACCTTCATTGATTGCTCACACACTTCCTGGGCCCTATTATGTGTAGTCTGTGTGCTAAAGCCCTGGATGGCAAAGGTGCATGTGACACATTTTATATTTTGCAAGGCTTAGTTTAGCTGGAGAAGCAAAACCTGTTTGTAACCTAATGTTGGCAGAGGTCGCTTGTCTTTTGAGATTCACATGACATTGGCACCAATTCCCTTGTCCTGTGGAAAGTCCAGTGCCCTCCCTAGGATTTCTGTTAATTACTGGGGGGACTTAGTTTTCATGGTCACCTCTGGCTCTAGTTTTTTGCCTCGTCTGGAATTTTATTCACTATTCTGGTCTTATGATTGTTTCTTTAGCTCTGGCTATCACTTCAGCCCCTTTTCCTTTTAACACCCACCTCTATACCAAAGCAGCCACAAAAATGAGGCTGTAACCTGTAACAGAACTTTTAATGAAGGCTTGTGGGTCACACTGGAGAGCTTATGTGACACAGTGAACAATGTAAAATCATATTTCTGAAATGTGGAAAGTTGTTTTGGCTGTCTTACCATGGGGGGATTCTCCATGACCATGCCACCTCACAGAGCCCCTACTTACTGCCCATGTAGCTTCCTCTTCCTCCTTTCCCATTCTTTCACCTCACCTTTCCCTCCTTGGTGGAGAACAGATTCTTCTCTACTGTGCTGAGCCATTCAAATCTTTCCAAGTGCCTTTTCCCAAATTTCTCTCCAAGCCCACGCACCTTTTTATATCTAGAAACTCACCAGGGTTTTAACAGAGTCAACCCTGTCAAGAAAGAAGCTGTGGTTTGAAAAGACATCCTGCCACCTTGGTTTATGTTCAAGGTTGAGGAGGGTGTGAAATAGTCACTGCAGGGGTTGGGGGGGCAGGTGTCTTAATATGAGAAGGTTATGTCCCAACCACCATGCTTCATGAGACTTTGTGTTTGATGAGGCCTGTGGAAGTGCCTGGAAAGATGTGTACTTCCAGCTCCTGATCTTGAACTATTAGAATTCTCTCATCTTCCCCTTCTTGTGAACACTCAGATTTCCCTCTGGGGCATTCCTGTAGCAAAAGGGGCAGAGATGGAGACCAGAATACCAGATTCATCCATCTTGATGTCAGACTGGTCCCTCTCTTCTGCTGTCGCTGATAAGGGTCAGGAACTACACCTGGCCCACTCAGAACTCTTTGGAGTTTTCATCCTTGTGGGTTTGCCAGAGTCTATGGATCAGAGCTGCCTACTCAGGGGGCTAGGGCCAGGGGTGTAGCTAGGTGGTACAGCAATTGCCTAGCGGAGACCCTGAGTTGGACATCCAGTACCTTACGCATAAATAAAATAAATAAGTAGGACATTTTTAAAAAAAGCTGCCGGCTCAAAGACCAGAGGTAGAACCTGTTAGAAATAGGGGTGAAAATTCTTAAGTAAATTGAATAGAAAACATGTGACTTGAGATAATTTAGGATTGTAATTTTTTTTTAAAGTACAAATATGTCTATCTTTGGATTTGATTTTGTAAACTTCCATTGTCTGAGTGCTTTGTCTCACAGTCCCCCATTCTCTGTACATTTTAGCATTCAGGCTGTGAACTTCCTGGAGCTTGAAGTGTACCTCTCTTCTATTCCCTCAGGATCAGGAGGCACAGGATCGCCCTGGTTCCAGGCCCACAGTGCTGGTGCTATTGGTCTTGCTACCAAGGAGAATGAGGACAGGGCCAGATCTAGAGAGGATGGGACCTTAGTGGTTTGGGCCAAGAAGATGATCAGCAGGTCAGATTCCATGTACCTGAGTGCCTGGCTGGGGGGAGGCTGATGAGCCAGACTAGGGAGCTGAGTTTGCTTGACTGAGGGCAGGAAGGCCAGCACCCACTGCCTGGAAGAGAGATAGTAGGCTTCTTTGGTTCATGTTAGACCAGGGTCTGGCATTACTGGAAACCAGCCACTGCAGAGGGCATTGGGTGACTGCCATCCCCCACCAGGTACTGGCTGGAGATCAAAGAGCTCATCAAATCAGGAAGTGTGACAACATAACATTCATGAGAACCATTGCAGGCTGCCCACCTCCTGCCTAATCCTCAGATGGTTTCACATGGCCTGGCTAAGGGGTCCACCTCTCATGGATACCAAGAAATATCTTCAGCCCCCTTGACAGTACCTCTGCTAGCAAGCCTACCCCACTGAACACACAATCCACACAGATGACAGAACCATCCCAGGGGCCAGCGTTTGAGAAGAGCAGGGACCGAAGGACAGGGATGACTACTGTGTGTGGTAGTAGGAAATCGACAACAGGGACCCTTGCTCTAGAAAGAAGTGGCCTGAAGGTGGAGGTGAATTAGAAAGCTTCCCCCTACCCCAAAATGTGGCATTGGTGTTCCACATATGGGCTTGGTCCAGTTAATCAAATTCATTCTTTGTCCATTCCCAAATTTATCCTAGACATTCATTCATTTATTCTTGTATTCACAAAATACACATGTGCTACATAATCTTTCATTCAATGACAGACTGAATATACAGTAGTGGTCCCATAAGATTATAATTGAGCTGAAACATTCCTATCATTTTGTGATATATTAGCCATTATAATGTTCTAGTTCAGTGCATTCTCATATGTTTATGGTGGTGTAAATACACCTGTTTTGTTATGTTTAGGTACAAAAATTCCACTTTGTAACAGTCGCCTAGTGTTCAGTACAGGTTTATAGTCTGGATGCAACGGGCTATACCTTACAGCCTAGGTATGTTGTGGGGCATATGCCTAGGTTTGTGTAAGTGCACTCTGTGGTGTTCACACAACGATGAAACTGCCTTGTGATGCAGTTGTGAGAATGTATCATCTTGTTAAATGATGTGTGGTGGTGGTATTGAATGCTATAGATGTGCCAGGAGTAAAGCTAGATGTTGGACTTGAGAGACAAGTCAGAAGAGGCACTAACTTCTCCCTGGGGACAGATGTGTGCGGGGGGAGATGTAGAAGGAGTGGGGTTCTGTGGAGCTAGGGGATGACCAGGAAGGGTTTTTCAGAGGGAGATGCTGCTTGAGCTGTCTTAACAGATAAGCAGCTTGGTGAGGTTGGGAAGAGATGCTGGGCTGAAGTAACAGCCTGGGAAAAAGCAAGGGATTAAAGCAGTGTGGTATATCATGGCAACTGTCAGTATTTCTGTACAGAGGTAAGGCAGAGTGGAGGCTAAAGCTGGGGCTAGAACCTGCAGGATCTGGTGTGCTGTGGGTGGGTGGTGGCGATGTGTCCTGTGCTGGGGAGCAAAGGAGGGAGAGCGGGTCTTTACGGAGGGGTTGTTGAGATCCAGGGTCAGCTTGAGACATGTGGAGGGTACTGTCCCTGAGTCTCAGGGAAGCTCAATTTGTACCTTTTACACAGACCCACATCCTGCCAGACTGCACCCTACCAGAGAAGGCTGTGCTTGCCCTGTATGCCTTTTACCCTGTGCCAGCCAGGCCTCATTGTAAATGCAGTGATCTTGGGTGACAACAGAAGTACGGAAGTAAGAGTTGGGCGCGGTGGAGCACGCCTATAATCCCAGCACTTTGGGAAGCTGGACAGGAGAATCACAAGTTCAAAGCCAGCCTCAGCAACGACGAGGCGCTAAACAACTCATTGAGACCCTATCTCTACATAAAACAAAAAATAGGGCTGAGGATGAGGCATAGTGGTTGAGTACCCCTGAGCTCAATCCCTGGTACCAAAAAAAAAAAAAAAAAGTATGCAAGTAGGTGACCAGGGTAGTGGCTCTGCCTCTAGCTCTACAGGATGGGCAAACCCTCTCTGATCACTCCCCTTATCTTTCTGTCCCAGAAAGGGCCATGTTGCACAGATCTGGGAGGCACCTTGACATGGTAAATGACAAAGGGTGCTGCTGGAGCAGCACTCCAGATTGAAAATCTGCCAGCTAGCCCCAGGGACCACCAGGGATAGGGCTCCCGGGCATGTACAGCTCCTGCTTCCCCCTGTGCCCTGAGACTCCCCACTACCAGCCTCTGCTCCTTCCCTTTTGTACTGACAGGGAAACACTCCTTCTCTGACTCCTTTTCTGCTTATTATTGTCATCATATTTTACTGTTAATTATTATTTTGAACTTATAGAAAAGAGAAATGTGAGGACAGAAAAAAGAAATCTCTTTTCAACTCTCCAAGTTTACTTCTAGTTCTTATTAATTTGCAGAAGCTCATTTTTACACCCCAGTGATCAGTAGGTACTTGTCATTTTGTGTTCTGCTTTGTTCAAATTACAGTATTTGAAGGACACATTACCACACACAGAGATGGTTTACATACTCGTCATTGTCCATGTTGCCCAAGCATCTCATCATACTGCCTTATGAGTTTATTTAATCACTTTCCTATTGTGGGGCATTTGGGTTGTTTGCAGCATGGTGCAATAGATAGAGTGTGGGAGAGGGGAGAGTGGTGGACAGCTTCAAGCAAAATAGGCAAAATTGGGTCATAGCACCAGGTCCTGCCAGAAAAAAGAGAGCAGAAAATATTAAGAAGCAGGGCCAGTTGTCCTGCCTGTAAACAACGACTGGGTGAAGCGCCTTTTGGCTGTGGGGGATCTGAGGTCTTATGCCAGGAACTTGAAAACCCGTGATGGCTGACTCCTGGGGGCACCGCATGGTGTGGAGAAACCAGGGGATCTGGGTGGATGGAGATATGGGCTCAGATCTTGACTGTGCTACCAACTCAGCCACTGAGATCCTCTACCTTTCTGGACCTCTGTTTCCTTGTGCAGAATGGGGATAGCTCTCCATCTGGGACTTGCCATGACATAATTCAATGAGATAGCATATAAAAGAGCTTTGAATAAGTCACAAACATTGTGCAAATCTATTTTCTAAGATGTGGGTCCCAAGTAAAAATCAGAAGGGTAAAGGAATTACTGTCCAGACTTTGGCATTCTCTCTGTGCCATGGTCCCAGAATGAGAGGAATAAGCAGAAACCTGTCTGCCAACAAAAAGGATGGTATTGGGTACTTGTTTGCACTTTCTTGAAAAGGAAGGCTGAAACTGCCCTACACAAGGACAACTGCCACTTCCCTGGTTCAGGCTGGCCCCAATGTCTAGCCACTGTGTGTTGGCAGACCCTGGAGACTTCCTCAAATCCTTTCTTTTGGGTTGGACCAGAGATCCTGATGCATCTTTCTTCAGTTCTCAAAGCTGTGGAAACACCATTATCATTAAGGCTAGAAACATCTGGTAATTGTAAACAATGTTCAAAGAATCTGTTTGATGATTCTTTGTCCTTCTTTGTGTATTTATCTGTGCCTAAGTGTGCGTGTGTGTGTTTTGAGGAATTACCATAAAAGCAGAAATTGTGAAACTGGCCTTGGACTTCAGCTTCTGGCTGGTCAGTTATTTTGTTGAGCCTTGGCTTTGAGTCAGAAGCTGTCTAGGTGTCAGTGATCTAGTAGGAAACAAGACAGTCACATTTCCTGTCCTCATGGGGCTTAGAGTCAAGAGCAGGACTTTTTTCAGAACATCTGGGTCCCCTAGTACCTTCTCGGAGAGAGCAGCTTTTCCTGTCTCCATGGCCCCCACACTGAGAAGTCCTTCTCCAGAGTTAAGTGGCATGCTTACTCTCCCTGTTCCCAAGATGATGTCAGATCACAGGGTAGGGAGGGGACAGCAGTCTGTCTCCAGACTTTAGAGATACTCGCTCACCCCTGAAGCTGGCCTGCGTTTTTAGATGCTTCTAGGATGCTGTTTCCCAGGAAGTTATCTTTTCCCAGGTGGATGGTGAGTGGGCTAGCAGGGTGGAGGTGACGATCAGAGATTGCAATGCCTGTGCTTCTCAGAATCACAGCCCCTCTACCCTCTACCTACCATCTGCCTCAACAATGGAAATGGTCCTGGAATTGAAAGAGACATGATTGGCCAGGCTGGTTAGCTACCCTGGTGGGTACTCCCTCAAGATGCCTCCTAGTGGGTAGCAGAGGGGTTTGCCTTGGCTGGAAAAGCACTGAGGCCAGATGTAATGGGGCAGGCAGAAGCTGCAATTTCTCAAAGCTTAGGTGGTTGGGGTCTTGCCCTTTTAGCCCGAAGTTCCAGCCCTGTGGCTGGTTTGTTGGAGCCAGAGAAGAGAGAATGGTGGGCTGCTGGTGGTTGGAGGCTGCTGCTGGGTGGGATCCCGCCTTCCTCACCCTCTCTGGTGTGCAGGGCGGGCCCATTGCATCACCCTTGGAGCCTCTGCTCCTGGCTTTGCAGCCAACTGGGCCCCTGGAGGAGGAACTCTCCCTGTTTTTCAAAAAACCATTAACCATTTCATCCTCCTACAGCAAACTTGGGGTTCCAAGGCTGTTCCTCATGCATCTCGGCCTCGATTTTGAAAACCTCCCTCATGCTCCATGGCACCCACAGGGCTCTGGCTGGGCAGCCTTTTAACAGTTGAAGTCTCCACCATACCTAGTGTGAGCCTGACCTCTTATTCAGGAAAAGAGTTAACCTCCTTCTTCCCCGCCCTCAGCATTTGTCCCATTCTGCAGTGGTGAGGACAGAGCTCCCCAGCCTCCAGCATGATCTCATGCCACTTCCACACTCCAAACAGAGTCCCAGCAAGGGGTCAACACCATGTTTGAGGCCAAGAGCAAGAGTGCAACTCAAGCCAGAGACCAGGAGCTCAGACCCTGATCTGTCCCCAGAGCCCCTCCAACCATTTCCGACAGACCTGCTCAGGCCTTTGCCCTCTTTGAGCTTATAGAAGCTCAGGGAAGGAACGGGTGGACTGAGGGTCCGAAAGGGCCCAAGGGACTATATGAGGAGAGATGCAAGAACACAGTGTTTCCCTGTTGCCGGACGAGGAGGCATCATGGGGGTGGGGACGGAGAAGCTATTCCAGTCAGTGAAACCCAGGCCACATTCCCGCTCGGAACTTTTATCTCCCAGCGCCAGCATTCCCCTCAGCACCCCACCCGTTCCAGGGCCTGAAATAGCCTGGAACTGCATCCAAGCCTAGGCCTAGGTCCCAATTTTAGTTCTACAAACATTTGGCTGCACCATAACACTAGAATCTGGAGCTGAGTCCTGTGGGGCATGTGGAGATAAATGAGGCCCAGCTCCTGCCTTCAGAGAGCTTGCAAAATGTATCATAATGGGTGTTCACAGGCACAAGATGCCTGTGGAAGAAGAAAGAAAGAAAGCTTCCCAGGGAAGAGATGGGGATAACCTTGCAAAAGAACTGTTTTGTTGAATCTTGAAGGATGAATAGGACTTCCATGGGCAGAAATGAGGGACAGTCATTCTAAATGAAGGGGAAAGCAAGAACAAATGTGTGAAAGAATGAAGTTTAGAGAATGTTCTGGAACATGGTCAGCAATCTGGTTTGGGAATATATGGAACTGCTTACAGTTTTCATGGATGTGTGAGTTTGTCTTGATTTCCTATAGCTTGAGGACTGCCAAATGGCAAAGACATGTTGGTTCAGAGCTTTACAGATCTACTGGTGGAGGCATAGAAAGTGAAGAAACTTGCGGGCTGGGGCTATAGCTCAGTGGTAGAGTGCTTGCCTAGGATGTGTGAGGCACTGGGTTGTATCTCAGCACCATATATAAATAAATAAATTAAACAAAGATCCATCAACAACTAAAAAACTTTAAAAAAAAGTTGAAGAAACTTGCTCAGAGCTATAAAGCATGTTTGTGACAGAGCAAAGACCAGACTTAGGTTATCTCACCCTTATCTGTCTTGGCCTACTTCAGGTCCCTTAATCCAGGGGGCTTCACCTATGGAGCTAGCTGACCTAACAGACCTTGCTACTCCTTAGGGCCCAAGAAGATGTGAAAGCATCGAGCACAGGTGAAAACAGAGATTCAGTCACATAAATGTTCTTCATAGTGTTGCATTTAAACAAGGGAAGAATAGCCTCATGACACTCAATGGGAAAGAAAGACCCATGTTCTTTATTTTCCCAAATTTATTTAAATCTGGTCTCAAATCCCATTCACTATTGATGAGAAGCCTAATATTATTAGGGCTTCTTCCTCTAATTCATTGGATTTTATAAAAATAAAACAAAACAAAAATCCCAACCAAGCAAACAATCCCCACCTTGATCTGGTGGAACTGGGGCAGCTGGCCCTGATTTAGAGGGCTCTCTCCTTTAACAGCTGCTCTATGGGCTACCTGTGGGATGTTGGTCTTCCCTGTCTGTGGGCACTGCTTCTCCAGGCAGACTGGTAGGTTGCCTACACACCCTGGCCTCTCCCAGAAGCTGGCCTCTTAGTGTTCTTTCTTCTATCTCCTCACAGTCATCTGTATACCAGATTTTGCCAACTCTATTAGGGACGGGGTCCAGTTGGATCTCAACTTCTGCATATGTGAACACTCATGGTATCTCACCTTCTCCCCAGGTGCTGGAAGTCACTGCCCATGGGTAAGCTGACTCCCACTTCCCAGCTGGAAAACCACCTCTAAACCTCTTTGACCTCCCAGACTTGCAGCTCTGGCCACCCTCTTGGGAGGATGTGGGGAAAAATATTTCACATTCTTTTCTGAAGAAGCCACAGCCAAGAAAAGCAGATACAACTAGTTTCTCAATCAGGTTATTCTGCCACATTAGATGTTTAATTAATCACCTTGTTATACTCCAAAAGCAAAAGATTCAGCAATAAATGACTGAACTTTTTTGGTACAGCCATAAGAAAGACACTACTGTGCTGTCAGGCAGAAGAGTATTTAATGGCATGGAACGATAATTTTGCTAGCTGAAAAGAAGCAGCTTTCAAAATAGCATCATAGTGTGACACAACTTTTTGGTAAACATAAAACTGTATATACATAGAGAGAAAAAAGAACGGAAAGGTAAACATCACAATACTTATTTCCAAAAATGAGCTTTTTTCTCATTTTTGCTTGTTTCTAGTATCTAAAAATTGTACAATGAATGTGTATTATCTTTCTTTTGTGTGTGTGTGTATTATCTTTCCTTAGTAATTTGAAGAAATTTTAATTTAATTTGCAAAAGTAATACATATTCATTGTTAAAAATCTAAACAGCTGGGTGAGATGACCTGTAATCCCAGTAACTTGGGAGGCTGAGGCAGGAGGATCGCGAGTTCAAAACCAGCCTCATCAAATTAGTGAGGCCCTAAGCAACTTAACAAGACTCTTTCTCAAAATAAAAATATAAAAAAGGGTAGGAGGTTTAGCTCAGTGGTAAAGCCTCCTGGGTTCAATCGCTAGTACCAAAAAATAAAAAATAAAAAAAATAAAAATAAATGAAACAAGACATGAATAACAAACTTCTCATGTATTCCTCCCACCACTTGGAGAAGGGCTTCCTGGTGATATTTCCTCCCTTTGTCTGCTTTCCTCTGCCCTAGCTGAGAAGCTGGGTTGGCCTTTACCTGAATGACCATGGGACTCAGATGGCTAGTTTGTGCAGTTGAATGCCAAGCTTCCCCAGAGGCCTGAGTTACCTGAGCTGTGGACTCTTCTGAAGAAGAGAGCCAATGTGCCCAGAGCACACAGTTGTGAACCACAGAAAAGTTTTGGACCTGGTTGGTAGGTTTTGTTTGGGGTGTGGCTGCAGAATGGAACATGAGATTGGGTTGATAGTGTAACTTCAGGAAAATGTAATTTGTTGCATCAATCACTAAAAATATTTAATCTGGAAAGACCAGTTTCTACAACTGGCAGATAGACAGTGGGAATATGAAGTCAGTTATCACTGAGAATAATGTACATGACTCCTGACTGCACTTGGGATTCAGGAGCAAAACATACAGTTGTATCAAATTCACTGACCAGCAAATTCTACCAACCCCAAATCCAGAAGTGTCTTCTATGGGAAGTTTGAAGAATCCTGGTCATTTTCAAAGTTCAGTTCTTCTGAAAATAAAGGATTTATACATTAATTAGATATCATTATACCCTCCAAAAGACATTACAAGAAAACTACAGAGCAGTATCTCATAAACACAAAAATGTTCGACAGAATATTAAAAAATCAAATCCAATAATGTATTAAAAAGAATAATATACCATGACCAAGTAGGTTTTATCTAGGTAATGCAAAATCTTGTTCACCATTTGAAAACTAATCAATATAATTACCATATTTGCCATTTAAACAACAACAAAAAACATGAATCCAGCAATTAATGCATAAAATACATTTGGCAAAATTTGACATCGTTTATGGTGAAAAAGAAATAGAAGGCAAAAAGACTGGAAAGGAAGAAATGAAACTGTCCCTATTTACAGCTGACATGATGTCTGTGTAGAAAAGCCCAATGAATGGGCACACATGGAATACCTAGAACTAATATAAAACTTTAACAAGGTTGTAGGATGTAAACTCAACACATGGAGAACCATGTCTCCTTATGCTAACAGTAAAAGTCGAAATGCAAAATTTAAAAAGTCAATACCATTTAAAATAGCTAAAAATTTGGTCTGGGGTTGTTCTGTGGCAGAACATTTGCCTAGCATGTACAAGGCACTGGGTGTCAATCCCCAGCACCACCAAAAATAAGTAAGTTAATTAAAGGTAAAAATTAAGTATATTAAATATTTAGGTATCAATCTCCCAAGACATGTCCAGGATTTGTATGCCAAAAACTACAAAACACTGATGAAAGAAATCAAAGAAGCTCTAAATAAATGGAGAGATAATTACATGTTCAGAATTAGAATATTCAATAGAATATAGATTTCTTTCCAAGTTTATAAATACATTTAACTTAATTCCAGTCAAAACCTTTAGTAGACCTGGACAAATTAATTCTAAAGTTTAGGCAGAAGAGCAAAGGAGATAGAATAGCTAAAACAATTTTGAAACAGGAAAACAAAGTTGGACAAATCACACTACCCGATTTTAAGATTTACTACAAAGCTACAATAACCCTAAACAGTGCAATATTGGCAGCAGGAGACACATAGATCAATGAAATGGAATAGAGTCTAGAAATAGGCACACACAGATATGGCCAATTAATATTTTACAAACATGCAGAGACAGTTCACCTGAGAATGGATTGTCCCCAGTAAACTGTGTTGGAGCACTTGGATATCCATACGCAGAAAAATAAACCTCCAACAAAACCTCACACCTCATACAAAAATTGACTCAGGGGCTGGGATTGTAGCTCAGTGGTAGAGCGCTTGCCTTGCATGCATGAGGCACTGGGTTCGATCCTCAGCACCACATAAAAATGAATAAAGATACTGTGTCCATCTACAACTAAAAAAATATTTGAAAAAAAAATTGACTCAGAATGGATCATGGATTTAAGTGTAAAACATAAAGCTGCAAAACATTTAGGAGAAATCACAGGAAAAAATATTAACAACCTGGAATTAGGCAAAGAGTTCCAAGGCATAACAAGAAAAGCCTGATCCATTAAAGAAAAATATGAATATAGCTGGGCGAGCCTGTAATCCCAACAGTTAGGGAGGCTGAGACAGGAGAATCGTGAGTTCAAAGCCAGCCTCAGCAACAGTGAGGTGTTAAGCAACTCAGTGAGAACTTGTCTCTACATAAAACACAAAATAGGGCTGGGGATGTGGCTCAGTGGTCAAGTGACCCTGAGTTCAATCCTCAGTACCAAAAAAAAAAAAAGAAAAGAAAAGAAAAAGAAAAATATGAATATATTGGATTTCATCAAAGCTAAACTATAGCTGTAAAATATACAATTAAGAATGAAAAGACAAGCTATAGACTAGAAAAAAATATTTACAAATCATATGCCCAACAAAGGACTTGAGAATATATAAAGAACTCTTAAAACTTGACAGTAAGAAAGCAAATAACCCAATCAAAAATGAGTAAGACTGAGACATTTTACTAAAGAGGATATACAAAATTAAAAAAATGTTCAATTTCATTACCTATTAAGAGAACACAAATTAAAAGTCCAATAACCACAACACACATGTTAGAATGGATAGAATTAAAATACTGACAGTACAAAGTGCTGATGAGGATGTGCTCATACAGTGAAACTCACATTGCTGGTGGGAATGCAAAATCGCACATCCCCTGGAAAAGTTGGACAACTTCTTATAAAATGAAATATAGATTACCCATATAGCCCAGCAGTTACACTTGTAGGTAATTACCCTAGAGAAATGAAAATTTGTATTTGCACAAAAATTCTACAAAAAATATTTATAGCAGCTCTATTTGTAACTGCCAAAAAGGAAACAATTCAAATGGAAACAATTCTCCAGTAAGTAAATGGATAAACAGACTGTGGGTCACACACAATGGATTACCAAAGAACAAACTATTGAAACATAAAACAACTTTAATGTATCCCAAAGGTATTATGTTGAGTGAAAGAAGTCCAGTGTTAAAAGTTACATACTGTCTGATTCCAATTCTATGACATACTCCAGTGATGGGGAACAGATCAGAAGTTGGCAAGAGAGAGAGGTAGGGAGAAGAGGTGTCATTATGAAGAATCAGCATGAGAGAGTTGGGGGTGATGGAATTGTTCTGTGTCCTGATTATGGTGTTGGTTACACAAATCTCTACATGGATTATAATTTCTAGATCTGTGCACACACACACACATCAATTCAACTTAGCGTTAACTTTTTAAAAAATAGATTGGCTTTTAAAGTAGTTATTGGTTCACAGAACAGTTGAACAGATTAGGAGATTTCTCATATACCCACTGCCCCCTCACATGCACAATCTCTCCCACCATGAACATCTCTCGCCAGAGTGGTTCATTGATTCCCATTGATGACCCTACATTAACACATCATTATCAACCCAAATCTATAGTTTTAATTAGGCTTCACTCTTGGTGTTGTACATTCTATGGATTTTCACAAATATATAAGGACACTTATTCACCCTTATACTATGATGTAAAATATAAGTACTGCCTTAAAAATTGTTTCTACTTTGCCAATTCCTCTCTCCAACCCTATAACCCCTGACTATTCTGGATCATTTGCCTTTCTGAATCAGCTTTAGAATCAGTTTACTGACATATACAAAATAACTTGCTGGTATTTTTTTAAAATATTTTTTTAGTTGTAGATGGACACAATATCTTTATTTATTTATTTTTTGTGGTGCTGAGGATCAAACCCAGTGCCTCACGCATGCGAGGCAAGTGCTCTACGACTGAGCCACAATCCCAGCCCCATACTTGCTGGTATTTTGATTGGGATTGTGTTAAATTTATAGATCAAGTAAGAAAGGATTTATGAAAATACTGAGTGTTCCTCTCCATAAACATGGATTATATCTTCACCTATTTAGTTCTTGTTCTTTCATCAAGGTTGTGTAGTTTTCTTCATATAGCTCTTATACATATTTTGTTAGAATTATGCCAAAGTGTTTCATTTAGGAGTGCTACTGAATATACCATTTAAAAATTTTTTGAATTCTATTTTTTCATTACTGGCATATAGAAGAGCAGTTGACTTTTATATATTAATCTTATATCCTACAATCTGACTGTAATCACTTATTAGATTCAAGAATTTTTTGTTGATTCGTTCAGATTTTCTATACAAACATGTTATCTGTGAACAGGCAGTTTTATTTCTTCTTACCCACTATGGATACCTTTTACTGATTTTTCTTATATCATTAGCTAGAACTTCCAATGCAATGTTGAAAAGGCGTGGTGAGAGTGAAAGTTCACTTGCTTGTTCCTGATATTAGTGGAAATCTTCAATTTTCTCATCGTTAAGTATGTTAGCTGTAGGGGTTTGCAGATGTTCTTTATCAAGTGGAGAAAGTTCCCCTTTATTACCAGTTTGCTGTCAGTTTTTATCCAGAATAGGTATTGTACTTTATCAAATAATTTTTCTGCAGCTATTTATATAATTATATCATTTTTTATTTAGCTTTGATGTGATGAATTACATTGATTTTTAAATGTTGACCCTGTCTTGCATACTATATGTATCCCACTTTGTCATAGTAAATAATTTTTTAATACATTGTAAGATTTAATTTGTTTATATTTTATTGAGGATTTTTGCATGCAAGTCCGTGAGAGTTTAGGTCTGTAGTTTTCTTCTCTTATAATGTCTTTATTTGATTTTGTAATGTCTTTGGTCTCATAGAATGAATTAGGAAGTATTTTCTCTGCTTCTATCTTCTGAAAGAGATTGTAGAGACTTGCTGTACTTATTTCTTGAATAGCTGGTAGAATTCATCCATGAATCCATCTAGGCCTGGTACTTTCTGTTTGGGAAAGTTATTAATTACTAATTTAATTTCTTTCATAGATACAGTCTATTCAAATAGCTGGTTTCTTTTTGTGAGAGTTTCAGCAGATTGTGTCTTTCAAGGTGTTGGTCCATTTCATTGAGGTTATCAAATTTGTGGATATAATGGAGTTGTTCAGATACTCCTTTATAATCTTTTTTTTATACTTATTTTTTAGTTGTAGGTGGACAGAATATCTTTATTTTATTTTTATGTGGTGCTGAGGATCGAACCCAGTGCCTCACGCGTGCTAGGCGAGCACGCTACCACTGAGCCATCACCCCAGCCCCTTTTATAATCTTTTTAATGTCCATAGGACTGGTGATATCAGGCCTCTTTCATTCTTGATATTAGTAATTTGTGCCTTCTCTAATTTTTGTTTGTTTTTTCCTTGGCCTGGCTAGAGACTCATCAGTTTTATGGATACTTTCAAAGAAACCATCTTTGGTTTCATCGATGTTCTCTATTAATTTTCTGTTTTTAATTCTATTGATTTTCCCTCTAATTTTCATTATTTCTTTTCTTCTGTTTATTTTTATTTTAATTTGTTTTCTTTTTCTAGTTACCTAAGATGTAAGCTCAGGTTATTGTCTTAGTCATCTTGGGCTGCAGTAACAAAATACCATTGGCTATGTGACGTAAACAACGAACATTTACTTCCCTCAGTTTTAGAGGAGGGGAAGTTCAAGCTCAAGGACCCAGGTGTAGTGAGGGTCCTCTTCTTGGCTTGCAGATGGCTGCTTCTTGCTGTACGCTTGAATGGTATAGAAAGAAAGCTCTGATGTCTCTTCCACCTCATGTAAGGGCACTAATTTCATCATGGAGACTCCACTCTCATGACCTCATCTAAACCTAATTACTTCCCAAATACCCCACCTACTAATATCATCACACTCAATGTTAGGGATTCAACATATTAATTTTAAGGGGACAGAAACATTTAGTATGCACAATTATTAATTTTAGATTTTTGTTCTTTGTTACTATGTGCATTCAGTGTTATAAATTTCCAAGTATTGCTTTCACTGTATTCCACAAATTTTGATAAGTTGCATTTTCATTTAATTCAGAATGTTTTAAAAAAATCTCTTGAGATTTCTTTTTTTGATCTGTGTGTTACTTAGAAGTATATTGTTCAGACTCCAAGTATTTTGGGATTTTCCAGCTATCTTTCTGTTATGAATTCCTGGCTTAATTCCATTGTGGTCTGAGGGCAAATGTACGATTTATATTCTTTTAAAATTTTTAAGGTGTGTTTTCTGGCTCAGAATGTAGACAAGCCTGTGCTATTCCATGTGAGCAGGAGCAGAATATGAATTCTGCTGTTGTTGGGTAAGGTAGTCTATAAACGTTAATTTTATCTAGTTGATTGATACTGCTTTTGCATTCCACTGTGTCTTTACTGATTTTCTGCCTGCTGAATCTGTCCATTTCTGACAGAGAGATGTTGAAATCTCCAACTATAATGGTGGGTTCATTTATTTCTTGTTGGAATTAAATCTATTTTTGCCTCACATATTTTGATGTTCTGTTTTTAGGTGCATACACATTAAGGACTGTTATGTATTCTTGAAGAATTGACCATTTTGTCATTATGTAATACCCCCCTTCAGCCTGATATCTTTCCTTTCTCTGAAATCCTCTGTTGAAAGTAATATAGCTATTCACTCTCTCTCTCTCTTCTTTTTTTTTTTTTTTTTGGTACTGGGGATTGAACCCAAGGGTGTTTAACCACTGAGCCAAATTCCTAGCCCCTTTTATATTTTATTTAGAGACAGAGTCTCGCTAAGTTGCTTAGGGTCTCACTAAATTGCTGAGGCTGGCCTTGAACTTGCCATTCTCCTGCCTCACTCTCTCTAGCCTCTAGGATTACAGGTGTGCGCCACCGTGTCCAGCCCATACTCTCTTTTGATTAGTGTTGGAATAGTATATCTTCATTCATTTACTTTTAATCTATATATGTCTGCATTTAAAATGAGTTTCTAGCATACAACATGTAATTGGGTCTTCTTTTATAATTCACCAGCTGGCTTTTAATTGGTATGTTAGATCAGTGACATTTAAAGTGATTGTTCATATGGTTGGATTAATATCTACCAGTTGTCACTATATTCTATTCATTACCTTTTTCTTTGTTCCTATTTTACCCTCCATTCTTTTCTGCTTTTTGTAGCTTTAATTGAGTATTAACTATGATTCTATTTTCTCTTCTTTCTTAGCATACCAATTATAATTAAAAACATTTTTTACTGTAAAAAAACCTTTTAAGTGATTGCCCCAGGGTTTGTAATATACATCTACAATTAAACCCAACCAATGTTGAAATGACACTATCTCACTTCAATGATAGTGCAAATACCTCACAACAACAAAATATTTCTAATTCCTCCCCCTATCCCTTGAATGATTGCTGTAATTCACTTCCCTTATACATAAGCACACACACAAACACACACACACACTAGCATGCGTAATAGGATACATTGTTGCTATTATTTTGAACAAATGTCACTTATTACATCAATTAAAAATAATAAAAATAGAAGTTTTTATTTTACCTTAACTTAAACCTTCTCTTATGCTCTCCTTCTTTGTATAGATACAAGTTTTCGAACTACATCACTTTTTTTTCTGAAGAACTTCTTTTAACATTTCTAGTTAGGCAGGAAACAAATTCCCTGAGTTCTTGTCTGTCTGATAATTCTTTATTTCTCCTTCACTTTATTGTTTTGAGATGGAATATTTCTATGTTGTCCAGGCTGGTCTCAAACCTCTTGCCTCAAGCCATCCTCCTTCCTCAGCCTCCCAAATAGCTGAGACTATAGGTTCATGCCACCATGCTTGGCATAGTTTCTGAGAATTTGAATGTAATTCCTGTCTTTGTCCTCTTAAGGGAAGTCTTATTTTCTCTCTGTCTTCTTTCAAGATGTTTTCTTTATCTTTGGGTTTCTGTAGTTCAAATATGATATGCCTAGGTGAAGTTTTTATTGTTGTTACTTATTTATTTGTTGGCATTTATCCTGCTTCATGTTCTCAGACACAATGTACTGGGTAAAAGGAACTCTGGTAAACAGGCCCTTAGTAGTATGGAGGAGGGATGTCGGGGAGGGTAAGCATGCTGAAGCATTCTATAGAATTAGATCCACGGGCTGTGGCCCTCACAGTCCTTCTCAGTCTACTCCCTACCACACACATCTACCTTATGTGGGACAGGATGGTTAGAGTGGGCTGGAATTGGGCATTTCCCTTTTCTGGGTTGGTTAGGCTCTGATGAATCTTCATGAGGGTAAACTCTAGGAAAACGTTTTCCCTTGAGGACAGGCCTTGTTAAGAACAGAACACTCTGGTGCTGCTTTTTCTGAATGGTTACTTTCCCCCAGAAGCATGAGATTTTTCTTCCGTAGTCTCTGTGAGAACCTGGTACAGCTCCTGGAGGTGAAATTCACAAAAACACCAACACCGCTTCTGGTCCGGATCCCCTGAAGTTTTTATCTCTGATTAACCCACACGTCTCAGCAAACCATCGATTACAGGTTAGTTTTTCCCACCTGGTTCCTGGAGAGGTTTCTGCTCTGGTAGGTTGTGATTCTCTGTATCTTTTTTTTCAAATCTGGGAAGCAGCAGTTTTTTCCTATGATCTCACTTCTCTGATGGTTCTAAGAAGAATTGTTGATTGTTCAGTTTGTTCAGATTTTTACTTATTATTAAGATGAAGTGACTTCCAAACTCCTTACACATTGATGAGAAACTGGAAATCAACTTTCTGCTAATTTAAAAATAAAAGATCCTTAAAATGGTTCAAATGATCAACTTTGTTATACACATTTTACCACAAGAAGATTTATTTTTTAGCTGTATGCCTGTAATCTCAGAGGCTTGGGAAGCTGAGGCAGGAGGATCGCAAGTTCAAAGCCAGACTCAGCAACAGGGAGGCACTAAGAAACTCAGTGAGACCCTGTCTCTAAATAAAATACAAAATAGGGCTGGGGACGTGGCTCAGTGGTCAAGTACCCCTGAGTTCAATTTCTGGTACCCCTACCTCCAAAAAAAAAACCCACGAGATTTATTTTTGTTTTATGGTAATGTGGATGGAACCCAGGGGCACTTAACTACTGAGCCACATCCCCAACCCTTTTTATATTCTTTTAAAATTTGAGACAGGGGGCTGGGATTGTAGCTCAGCGGTAGAGCGCTTGCCTCGCATGCGTGAGGCCCTGGGTTCGATCCTCAGCACCACATACAAAGCAATAAAATAAAGACATTGTGTCCATCTACAACTAAAAAAATATTAAAAAAAAATAAAAAAAAAAAAAAATAAAATAAAATTTGAGACAGGGTCTCATTAAGTTGCTTAGGGCCTCACTAAGTTGCTGAGGCTGGCTTTGGGCTTGCAATCTTCCTGCCTCAGACTCTCAAGCTGCTGGGATTATAGGCATTTGCCACCAAGACCAGCCACAATAAGAAATTTTAAAAAACAAAAGCAAAACAAAAAACAAACGAGGAGTTATAATTGAGGAACAGAGTGTAAGGAATACGGTGATTTTTCCAAATGCTTTCATGTTATCTTCTTTTAGTTATGCCTTCAACACATCAAACTTAACATTTTTGGAATTCTTGTAACTTACCTTTCCTTCTATGTTCTTGAGTTTTGGTATAGTGCACTTTTCTGTTGGTCTGTCATTCTCAAAATCTTGGATCATCTTTGACCAATCTGTCTAAAGTTTTCATCAGTTGTATATCCATTTTCTCTTCTCCTTCCTTCCTATCCCTTCATAACCACTTGTCAGGGCTTTTGCAGTTTCTTCCTAACATCTCCCTGCTTTGTGAGTCACCTTTTGAGTCAGACCAATGTGACATCAAATCCTGGTTCTGGAATAAATAAATAAAATTAATGTAATTTTTTTAAAAATCCTGGCTCTGCCACTTGTGACTGTTTGACCATGGGGATAATATACTTAACCTCTATGAAAATCAGGCATCATCTATAAAATTGAGTTGATAACAAAACTCACCGGGTGATTTTGAGGACTGAAAAACAACATGGGCCAGGCACTGTGTCTTACATGCATTATCTATTGTTTTTATTAAGTGAAACATTGTGTACCCAGAGGTTGGCATGTTGCTGGGGTGCCTAGTAAGTACTTAATTATTGTTGGTTGCTTTATATTGTTATTCATCCCCATCCAATTTACTGGCAAATTAATTTTCCTAATGAGCACTTTTGATTATGTCCATCATTCTCTCAAAATCTTTCTTGACTCTTGGGCTGGGGCTGGGGTTCAGTGGTAGAGCGCTTGCCTAGCATGTGTGAGGCACTGGGTTCGATCCTCAGCACCACATATAAATAATAAATGAATAAAATAAAGATCCATCAACAACTAAAAAAATTTTAAAAAAAATCTTTCTTGACTCTTTTGCCAATTGAATTAAGCTCAAGCTCCTTCACCTGGCATCCACAGCTCAATCAATATTTCCCTCCAGCCTTGCAGATTTTATCTCCTGAATTTCACTACTCTCTGTACTCCATACATACCCCTGGTTTTCCTTCCTCTTTAGTTTTATTTAAACAGTTCCCTCTCCCTGGAATGCCCTTCCTCCTCTCATTTTGCTCAGTAAATATTTGCTTGGTAAATAGATGGTGTCCTTTGGAAAAGCTCTGACAGAGAAGCCAGTTCGTATCCATGCCATATGCCCCTCCCGTGGTGGAGACACAGGGAAAGTTATGTTTATTTCCAGCTGGACTCTCTGTGGGAGAAGCATACATACAAACTGAGAGGTTTTAAAGAAGTCCCTCCCATTCCACAATCCCTCAATCCCTTCTGAATACTGATGCTATATAATACTGAGGCCAAGAGGTGATGTTGCTAGATTCTGCTGGTTAAATTAACTTCTTAGTTCAGGGTATACATGTTGAGTACCTATGAAGCTCTCTGTAACTTGCTGGAAGCTGTGGGGGTGAGAGCACATTTAAGACTATCTGGCTTAATGTCTGTCTGTGACATTGGTAAACAGTGCATAGGAATTCAGAATCAAGTTCTAAATTTTGCAGTGGTAAAGAAAATCTTTGTCTAGGATGAGCCTGAGCACTCAAGAAGGAATCAAAGGGACTGTAGCCAGATGAAGTTTTGCAACAGCCATGTCTGGGATGCATCTCTGTGTCCTGCATGTCTGGAGAATGCTTGGTATGCCAAGCCAAACATCTGATGTGAGCTGGAGAAATGCAAACCAATGAAATTCTTTATTCGTATCATAAACCAGGCCTAAGAAAGTCCCCTAAAAAGCAGCTATCTAAATCCTCTGGTAACTTTGTGCTGCTGAAAGGATGGATGTAGGTAGAGATTTTTTTCCCCTAAG
This sequence comes from Xerus rutilus, assembly GCA_028644305.1. Classification (NCBI taxonomy): domain Eukaryota; kingdom Metazoa; phylum Chordata; class Mammalia; order Rodentia; family Sciuridae; genus Xerus; species Xerus rutilus. The sequence continues at coordinate 85,516,213 of CM053400.1, read as the reverse complement.
AACCAGTTCTCTACATCCAATGCTGTGCATTTAGTCCACCACAAGCTTAGTTGTTTAAAATACTAAGACATCTTTGCGGGATGATAAACACAGAGCGATGACAAACAGGTTTATGTGGCCTTGTAATTTCACCCAGTATGTTAGCCCCGCTTAACTCATTATCTGGGTTCTTGAAAGGTCTTTAATTTAGATTTTATTTCCAGAATATTCTCAGCTCATGGGTTATTTAGAAAAACAGAACAGTTGTGCCTGGAGCCAGCTATGAAATCAGATGGAGTTGGGTTTGCACTCAGTTTAACCACTTACCAGCTGTGTAATCTTGAAACCCAGAGATGTTCTCTGAAGTTGCTTCCTCATTTTAACAATTGGAATGATACTACTAATGTTAAGGTTTGTTGTAAAGATTTAAATGAAATGATGTGTGTAGAGTACCTGACAGAGTAGGTGCTCAGGATGTGATGGCTACTGTCATCATGATGGTTCCTGGAAGTTCCCACTCCATTCCATTCCAGGTCCAAACCATCTCCTCAAATGCTACCTAAGCTCTGAATTTAACAGTGCTGTGTCCTTTGTATTCCCTCTACCTTTTAATAACAATAACTGTAAATACTAATAGCAATAGCACAGTTGCAGCTTACCTGCCCTTTGGTGGGACTTTCAAAATGTTGTCTCCAACTCCAACCATTTTCAGGTTACAGTGAGGAAAACTGAAGCTCAGAAAGAGAAGTGACTTGTCCTAACAAAAGGGAAGAGTTGGAACTAGAAATCAAGTCTCCTCTCTCTGAAGTACAGCCACTTTCTACTTAATCAGATTTTTCCCTCCAAAAGAAGTCTCTCTTTCTGGACATAAAGGCCAGTCACACTAGCTACCTCATAACAATGTTTTTAGCCCTGTCCACAGTCTGCCTCTATAACTACTTCATTCATGCATGCATTCATTCTGCAAATGTTTACTGGGTATATTAAGTACTAGGGATCTAAAAATGATGAAGACAGTCTATGTCTTCAACGAGTTCACACTGTCATGGCAAAGACAGACACATAGGGCTGGAGTTGTAGCTCAGTGGTAGAGCACTTGCCTAGCATGTATGAGGCACTGGGTTCGATTTTCAGCACCACCTATGAATAAATAAAATAAAGTTCCCTCAACAACTAAAAAAATATTTAAAAAAAGAAGAAAAGAAAGACATATAAATGGATAGGTGGGAAAGTCAGTGAACAGCGGGGCCCCTGGGTTCTGGTGGGGTTGGAGAGTTAAATGGTGGTATCAGAAGGCTTTCAAGGAAGATTTGAGTGGATTCATTTTCTTGCTCTTTTTTTCATTTATTACAGAAATGTATTTTCAGCAACTTCTCTGTTTTAGGCTGTAGGCTAAGCCCCAGGGTTATACTTAAGCCTGGTCTCCTTCAGTCTCTGCCTGAGAAATGTACAGTCTAGCCAGAAGGAATGGACCATAATTAGTGAAGTGCCATTAGAACCATCGGCCAGAAGGCTGTGCAAGCTACATGGGTGGTGAGGTGGTTAAGTGGATGTACGACCATTAAAGAAATGGTTAATTCTATAGGGCAAAGGTTTTTTGGAAGTCTACTTTCTTTTAAACTTGTTTTTCTTTTTCCTATTCATTCCTGTCTTACTGAAAAAAATTTTTTTGTACTCTTTAAATACCTTTGAGGATATCCCACAGACCTTGCCAAGTAAAAAATAGCACATAAAACTACATTACATTTTACAACATTCTCCAGGGAAAGAAGCTATAATTCAAACCACAATATGTCAAGATGGGGTGGTGTCTCCATAACCAGCAACATCTTGGTGAAATTAGGGAGATGAAATTTTGGACATAGTATTACAAAATGTATTATTAATCATATTTCACTATTAACTGCTTGATACTTGACCATTATTGCCCTCTATAGACTGGACAATAGTGCAGGACAAAGTCCAGATCTACAATTGCATGAATCTTTTCTCATAAATGGTTTCTTAGACCTAGTAGATCTCAGACTCAGTAGGTGAAAGCAGGTTTAATAAGAAGTCTTCAAAAGTAAGTAAATTTAAGGATAAAGATATCCTTTTATATTAGGGGAAACTGTGTGACCATTTGAAAAAAAAATAAAGTTGGACTCATATAGTTTGTCTTTATACCAAAATAAAACTCGGATAGGTCAGAGATATTTAAACTTTGAAAAATAAAGTCCCATAAACACCAGAAAAAAACATGGGAGGGGTTTTGTTTTTGTTTGCATTTTCATAATCTCAGAGGAAGAAATGGTTGAAACCATAAAAGAAAGCATGGTTATTTAGTAACATAAAAATAAAATATTTCTGAATAACAAAAAATAAAAAATCACATAAATGATTCAAGTCAAATAAACCAGAGGATGGGGAGAACAAGTACCTAAAACTTAAAATATAGCAAAAAGGATGAATTTAATTTATATTATTATAACTCTGTATTATTATATCTGTATTTATCATCCTTTCTAGACTTGCTTGCATTTCCTGCTTCTCCTGGACCTCAGCGGCTTAATGTGGCCTTCTCTGCCCCACTGCCCTGTTGCCTTATCCCTAACAACAATGCCTAGCTTGTCCTCCAGGAGGATGTAAGACAGGCTAGGGCCACAACTGCACTAATGACCAGACCTGGAAGTTATGATGCTCCCCTCTTTTGAACTCAGATGAAATATCATGCCACCTTGCATGAGATCTGGCATCCCCATCTGCTGCGCCATGTGATACAACCTGGAAGTGTAGGGCACTTAATGCCCTGTAGGACAGCTGTTGACAAGAGACTGCAGATCAAATCTTTTCCTCTCTATTCCCACTAATCATTGCCTCTACCCATCTTAGTTCTTAGGTGGGATCTTCATATGGATCTAGGAACCAAATTAACACAAGGCAGATTAACAGGAGAAAAGCATACCTGTTTTATTAATTTTGTATGTACATGAGGACCCTCATAAGGGACTGAAGATCCAAAGAAATGGCCAAATCAGAAAGCTCTTATTCTTTTTAGACAAAAAATACATTTTTGAAGAAATTACAGGACTAAGGGATTTGGGGCAGGAGTAATCAATTCTAGGGTGATCACTGAGAGACATATGGAGGATCTGTAAAGCTAGTAGGAGATAAGGGTTTCTTTAATGAGTTTATTTATTTGGGTCCATTGCAGCATCAGTTCCCAGTCTCCAATGATAAGGTCTATTCTCTTGGCTCCCAGGGAAGGTGGCTCTCCCAATGGACTCTTTGCAGTCTGCTCAGATAGGAAAAGACAGGTGAGTTACTTTTTCTGCAAGTACGGTTTACCCAATGTTTTCAGTCTGAAATAATCAATATACCAATTCAGCTTATCTTAATGTGGATTGTTCTCAACTCCTTTGTCACCATTCCACCCTACCTGACATTCACCTAAATGAGTGTCTGTCTGTCTGCTCATGAAGCTATGCTCAGCTTGATAACAAACCACCTCGTATTTTCCTCCCTCCTTTTTGGCCTTATTTCCATTCACTCTTGCTGCCCTGGAATTGCACTCCCTCAATGAAGCATTAATATGTAAGCTTTGCTTCAGGCTGTTTCCTGAGGAATCTGAGCCAAGACCATAAATAAAGGACTGTTTTAAAACAATACAAGGGGGGGGCTGGGGCGGTGGCTCAGTGGTAGAGCGCTTGCCTTGCATGCGTGAGTCACTGGGTTCGAGCCTCAGCACCACATAAAAATAAATAAAGATATTGCGTCCATCTACAACTAAAAAAAATATTTAAAAAAAAAAAAAAAAAAAAAAAAAAAAAAAACAATACAAGGGGGCTGGAGTTGTAGCTCAGTGGTAGAGCGCTTGCCTAGCACGTGTGAGGCACTGGGTTCAATTCTCAGCACCCCATATAAATAAAATATAATACAGGTCCATCAACAACTAAGAAGATATTTAAAAAAAAATAAAACAATACGAAAAAACCAGCAACCTTATAGAAAAGTGGGTGGATATGAACAGTTTACGAGAAACAACTACTAAGACAACTATGAATGTAAATGACTTTTTTTTTTTAGTACTGGGGATTGAACCCAGGGATACTCTACTGAACTGCAACCCCAGTATTTCTTATTTTTTTATTTTGAGACAGAGTCTTACTAAGTTACTGAGGCTGCCCTTGAGCTTGCTATCCTCCTGCCCCAGCCTTCTGAGTTGCTGGGATTACAGGTGTGTGCCATTCTTTTTTTTTTTTTTTAATTTTTTTTTAGTTGTAGATGGACACAATGTCTTTATTTTATTTATTTTTATGTAGTGCTGAGGATCGAACCCAGTGCCTCACGCATGCAAGGCAAGCGCTCTACCACTGAGCCACAATCCCAGCCCCAGGTGTGTGCCATTCTTAACAGTGTGAAAAGATGTTAAATCTCACTTAAAATAGAAACACAAAATAAAATTATAGCAATATGTACTTTTTGAACAGTTTTATAATGTGTTGTGTCAGCAAAGGTGCTTTTGTGGAAAAATAGACACTTTCATTGCTAGTAGAAATGTACATCAGTATAACTTCTATGGAAGATAATTCAGCAATATCTTAAAAGGTAGGAAAAATGCGCATACTCTTTATCCCAGCAATTTTATACAATTTGGCTTATTTTGATTGTTCTCAACTCCGTCGCTACCATCCCCTGCCCCTCCCATTCACTTAACTGAGTATCTCATTAATGTTTATAAAAAGACTGGAAATAATCAGTGTCCATCAATTAGAAACTGGCTTAGAAATTATAGTATAGCCATAAATGGGCAATTATACAGCTATTTAAAACAAAAGGAGGAGGTTTCTTTTTAATGTATAATAATAAAAAACACAAATATCTGCAATGTATATTAAGTAAAGATATCTCTAGAAACATACACAGAAAATGTACCAATAGCTACTCCTGGAGTTGGACAGACTTACTTTATATCTTTCATGCCTTTTGGATTGTGTATTCTATGGAGGTATTATCTATTTTTTCAATTTTATTGAGGAATAATTTGTATACAGTTAAACCCCACCCATTTAAAAGGAAGAATGCAATGAGTTTTTGAAAATCATATTCACTTATGCAACAACCACCATAATCAAGATACAGAACTTTTGCATCATATCCAAAATAGTTAATACACTACTACATGCCCTTTGCCCTCTATCCCTCTTAGTCCTGGCCCCCTATACCCCTTAATCTGCTTTTTGTCATGAGACATTAGTTTTAATTTTATATATGGAATTATACAATTTGCACTCTTTTATATCTGGCTTTTGTACTTCCCATAATGATTTCAAGAGTTATTTGTACTGTTATGTGAATCAATATTTCATTCCCCAATAATATTCTATTGTATGAACTTATCACATTTTGCTTATCTAGCCAACTGTTGATGAACATTTGGGTTGTTTACAGATTTGGACTATGTTAATAAAGCTATTATGAGCATTGTGTACAAGTATTTGAATAGAAGTAGAATTTCTTTGGGGTAAATATTTAGGAGTAGCACTGTTAGATTGTGTGGTAGGTGTATGTTAACTTTGAAAAAAAAATGCCAGTTTTTCAAAGTACTATTTTTCATTCCCAAAATGAGAATCCCAGTTGCTCTACATCCTTGCCAATTTTTGGTTTTATTGGTCTTTTTAATTTTATAATGAAGATGTAGTAGTGTATTAACTATTTTAAAAGTTTATTTAAAATGAAAAATAAATAATTACTTGCAACCTCTTCCCACAAGTCTATAAATAATGCTATGAAAAAGTTGAGTGTTGGAAAATTGAGAGGGGAGTTTTATTAGTCAGCTTTCTGTTACTCTAACAAAATGCCCAAGAAAATAAAAAAAGAAAAGGTTTGTTTTGGCTCTCAATTTTGGAGGTTTAAGTCCATGGTTGGTTGGCCCTATTGCTTTTGGGCCTGTGGCAAGGCAGTCCATCATGGGGCGAGTGTGAACTGAAGCAAACTACTTACTTCATGAGACTGGAAACATAAGAGATGGAAACATAAGAGATGGGACTGGTGTGCCACAATCTCCTTCAATGACTGTAAATATCCCTAATGACTTTAAAATTCCCACTAGATCCTACCCTCAAAGGTTTCTACCACTTTCCAGCAGTGCCAAGCTAAGGAACAAGCCTTTACCACATGGGCTTTTGGTGGACATTTCAGATCCCAGCTGTAACAGATGTATTAGTTTTCTATTGTTGTATATAAAATTACAACTTAAAATAATCTTGTAATTTAAAACAACATGCATTTATTATCTCATCTTATCGTGGATCAGGGGTCCAGGCATGACTTTGCTGGGTGCTTGCTCTTTTCAGGGTCTCACAAGGTGACAATCAGGGTTTCCACTATGGTTACATTCTTTTATGGACCTCAGAGTCCTTTCAGCTTCACATGGCTGGTAGCAGAATTAAGTTCCTGTGGTTGTAGGACTGAGGCCCCTGTTTTCTTTTTCTTTTTTTCTTTTTGCATACTGGGGATTGAACTCAGGATGAGCCACATCCCCAGCCCTATTTTGTGCATTATGTAGAGACAGGGTCTCACTGAGTTGCTTAGCACCTTGCCATTGCTGCGGCTGGCTTTGAACTTGTGATTCTCCTGTCTCAGCCTCCCAAAGTGCTGGGATTACAGGTATGTGCCACTGCACCTGGCTCTGAGACCCCTGTTTTCTGTGGCTGTCATCTGGAGTCTGTTCTCAGCTTCCTGAGGTCACTCATATTTCCTGGCATGTTGCCATTTCACAGGGTGTCACATCATGGAAGTTTACTTCTTCAAGGCCAGCAAGAGCACCTCCCTTTCTTGTCCTCCAAGATAGTCTAACATAACATAACATAACATAACATAATATGGAGTCTTCTATCAGGTGATCACATGAGTGTTGATCGTTGCCATTTTCTATAGGTCAGATGAAAATCACAGATTCTTCCCATACTCAAAGGGAACAAGAGGATTCATCCATGTGTCTGACAGATGAGGCTTACTATATCAACCCTGGGCGGTGGTTTTCAAATCTGAGTGTGCATTAGAATCACCCAGGAAGCCTGTTAATACTTAAGATTCCCATCAATTGTCCCCAGAAATTCCAACTCAGTAAGTCTAGGTGGGGCCCAGAGACATTTTGCTGGTGAGCAGTTAATTTCTCAGATGCACCTGAGGCTGGTCATCTGGAGGCCACATCTACAGAAACACTGTGGTAGAGGTTACTTTAGAGCTTTGGAGAGGGATCTGAGCCTTTCCTTTGCCATTGAGTAAGTGAGATTGACTGACTCCATCTTCTCTTCTTGCGGACCAAAAGAGAGGACCAGATACTGTTTATCAGCAGAATCCTATAGAGGCAAAGGCCACAACCAGGGACCAAGAAGTCTAAGAAGAAAAACCCTTAAGAGAAAGTAACCTGCTAGGATTAAACAAAAGGCAAGGTCAATGAATCAAAGCAAAATGAACTAGTAATGTGAAACTTAATGAAGTTTAAATTATGGCTGTACCATTTACTAGCTGTAAAACATAGTCAAGACATTTAATCTCTCTGAGCCTCCAAGTCTGCAAAATGAGGATAATAATACCTACTTCCTGGGTTTGTTACCCAAAGTAAATGAGACAGTGTAGGCACAAAATATGCTTGGCATGCAAATATTTGTCAAATGCTATCTAAAACGCTAGAAAATCTAAAGGGTTTTCAGAATTTCAAAATATAACCACAAAGTTTGGTGCTTCTCTTTCTCAACATAGACCAGTAAGAGGAAACAGGAGAGTCAACTCTGATGCATGAAAGATAAATTAAGGAGCACGGGAAGATCTTTCAGTAGATCACTTATATCACTTATGTCATGGATATGAACTTCCTAAGGAGGAGAAAATAAGTTTAAGAAATTAAAAAGAAATATAATTATTCTTGGGGCTGGGGGCTGGCTCAGTGGTAGAGCACTTTCCTAGCATGTGTAAGGCACTGGGTTCGATTCTCAGCACCACATAAAAATAAATAGATAAAAATAAATGTTTATCTATAACTAAAAAAAAATACATATAAAAAGAAATGTAATGATTCATTACCTATAAGAAAAGTAATTAAAACCAGATTTTTAAAGAAGACTAAAATAATGGGATTATTCTAAACTCTCTAATGAGTATATGAAAAACATGGAATCAAATAAAGTGGGTTTTGTGGGCTGGGGTTATGGCGCAGTGGTAGCGTGCTCGCCTAGCACGCGGGAGGCACTGGGTTCGATCCTCAGCACCACATAAAAAAAAATAAAGATATTGTGTCCACCTACAACTAAAAAATAAATATTTAAAAAAAGTGGATTTTGCAATCACAAATAGAAAAGCTGATAGCATACATTGAGCAATGAATGATTAGTAACTCTTAAGTTTTAAGTTCCATATAATATTGTAATAAAAGACATTCAAAAAGCTGATAAAAATTAAAGAGAAAAATAAAAATGTAATTACATTTAGATTCCTTGGCATTTCATTTACTAGCTAATTTTCACTTTCAAAGGAGAGAAAATGGGGAAAATCAAATCATGAATGAAAAAGAAAGGCAAGTTTTAAGCCAACAGTTACATTTTTAATAATTCTAAAGACCGTCAGTGGAGTTTCATGTTCACACCTCATTAGGTCTTCATGGTTAGATCTAATAAGAGATTTTTATTCTCAAATGAGAAGAGCAATGTGGTTAATCCGAAGCACTGGTGTCTTTCATACTGGAGATGCATGAGCATCTGCTCCTCGAAGGCTGAATGGAAGGTTCTCTCATGGCTATTCTTCTCAACACCATATTAGAAATGCTGGCAATAACTATTTGGGAAGGACATAAAAATGTAAGGATAAAAAATAGTGCTCCAGTGGACATGATTATATACCTAAATGTTCCAAGAAAAGCATCCTCTAAATTGCTATAAATAATAAATGAATTCAGCAAGGATATGAGCCAAAGGAAACCCACATAGAACAATTGTATTTCAGTCAGTGAAATATAGCTGCTTATTAATAAAAAACATAGAAAGATTCCATTCATAACCATGAACCAAAAATAAATTTTCTTGAGGATTTTCCTTGAGCCACAGGATTTATTCCAAGAAAATTATTAAAACATAACAGGAAAAGTAAAGAAGGATGTAAACAGATGAAGAGATACACCAGGTTGTTATTGGAAGAGAAAAATCCAATAAATGTGTCAGTGTTTCAAAGTTAATAGATTAAATGAAACATTAATTTAAGGCCATACAAAATGATTACAGAAACTGAGTAATTGATATCAATCTTAGAGAATAGGGGAGAAGAAAGTAGAACTCTACTACAGGATTTAAAATGAATTACAAAACCCACATTTTTCAAAACTTTAGCTTTCTATACAAACAAACAAACAAACAAAAAAGGGTCAGCACAACATATCCACTTGGTATAGCATTTTAATCTTATCAGGACTATCTCCAAATTCTAAACAAGTCTTCCTACAGACTAGGTCTATCCCATTAAATTGCAAAACCACTGCTGTGGTTGGAATGGTTGGATTTGGTTCATCCCCAAAGTTCCACTAGTTGGCTGGCAACTTGGTCTTCAGTGGTGTGGTATTGAGTTAATGGGACTTTTAAGAGGTGGGGCTTAGGTCATTGAGGATGCTGCCTTGGTAGGGCAGGAAGATCATTGTCCTTGGTAGTTGTCAAGAGACCCCTTGGTAGTTGTCAAGAGAGAGGGTAGTTATAAAAAAGCCTGTGGCTGGCCCCAATGAGCTCTCTGGCTTCCTGTTTGTTGATGCAATTGCTTGTTCCCACATGAACTTCTGCTGTTACCACCCACCATGATGTGATGCAGCTGAGGGGACCCTCAAGAGAACTGAGATGATGAAGGCTCCATGCCCTTGAATCTCCAGAACTGTGAGCCAAATAGACCTGTTTATTTTATAAAGTCAAGCTGCCTCAGGTATTTTATTATAGTGACAGTTGACTGATACAACTACCCTTCCAGTAACCTGGCCAAAATTTATGGAATCATCCTAAACTTACTTTCTTTTACTATCCACATCCGAGAGGTAAAAAATAAATAAATAAATAAATAGAGTCTATACCTTGTCACCATCTCACCTCCACCACCCTGGCCTGAGACACCATTACCTCTTGCCCATACTACAGTCAGGCTTCTCGCAATACATCTGCCTTCTTCCACCGTTGCTCTCCTATGGTCTTTTATTTATTTATTTATATATATATATATATATTTAGTTGTAGATGGACACAATGTCTTTATTTTATTGCTTTGTATGTGGTGCTGAGGATCGAACCCAGGGCCTCATGCATGCAAGGCAAGCGCTCTACCACTGAGCTACAGTCCCAGCCCATCTCCTATGGTCTTTCTCAGTGCCATGGCCAGAGTGGCTCTAGCAAGCTGCTAAGTCAGACCTTGCCTTTCTTTTGTGCAAAACCATTCAAAGGCTTCCCATCTCCCTCTGAGGAAACACTAAAGTACAATGTATGACTTGGCCCTAGAAGACCTACCCCCTCCCTTCCCTGACTGCCTCTCCTCTTTCATCTCTCACTCACTCTGCTGTAGGCACCCAGACCTTTCCCTGTGCCTCGAACACATTAGGTGCCTTCCTGCTCCTGGAACCTGACATTGCTGTGCACTTACCATTCTCTGTGCAGGAGCCCTCTTCCCCCAGATAGGTACATGCTTGTTCCCTCCTGTCCTTCTTGGCTTAGATGTCATTTTCTCAGTGAGATTCTTCTAAGCTCCGGTTGAAAAGTTCAACTTCTCATTCCCATGCCAGGCTCCTCATCACTCTTTCCTATCTTATAGTTATTTATCTATTACCTATTTTAAAATTATCTTCCCACCATCCCCAAAATGAGAGCAAGATGTTTCTTTTGTTATACCTTATCCTTAGGACCTAAAAGAGTGCCTGGCACATAGGTGCTTAATACATATTTATTGAATAAATGAATGAATGAAACAGGACAGCAATTCCTGTAGCACAGCTGCCCTATTTTGTAAACTTAGTTTAGAACAAAGCAGAAGTAACACAGCAATGCAAGATTTCCCTGCTTGCTAATTATTGTCTGAGCAATAGGATAATACAAAGAAAGTTCATACCTTAGAGTAAGACATCACATCATATTGAATGATACATTTCAAATTGATTATAATAAAAACTATGTTAATATTTTTTAAAATGGAAAATAATAGCAGGGCCATCTCAGGTCAGAAGGGGTCATAAATGTCTGACTGTTAAAGAAATGAACATTAAGGACAAGACAAAAAAATATGAAGAGATTATCATGAAATTTATAGTCAGCTAGTGTAAAACAAAGCTGAAGAAATAAAAGACATGCAAAAATATAAGTATCAGAAGCTTATTCCAAAATAGGAAAGATTTGATACAAATACAGAGTTTGGTCTGGATTCTGTTCTGTAAGTTACCAAAGGAGGTGAATACTTCATTCCCAAATTAAAAAAGGAAGAAAAATCATTGCATTGGAAAATATACAGCTTGAAAATAATAAAGAGAAACATATTAAAACAACCTTAAGGTATCATCTAAAACTATTAAACTAGTAAAAAGCAAATATAAATGATAAACTTCATGATAACGGAACTGTGAGGAAACAGGAACTTACATGGTTCCAATGATAATGACTGTTTGTAATTTCTTAAACAAACAATAAAAAGATATGTATCAAAAGCTGTAAGACTGTTCCTATCTTCTGGACTACTTATTCCACTTATCTACAAGGAAGTAAATCAACCAAAAATTAAATAAATAATCAGTCTGGTTTTTGTTTTTCTTTTTGGTACTGGGGATTGAACTCAAGGGCACTCAACCACTGAGCCACATCTCCAGCCCTATTTTGTGTTTTATGTAGAGACAGGGTCTCACTGAGTTGCTTAGCGCCTCGCTGTTGCTGAGGCTGGCTTTGAACTCGCGATTCTCCTGTCTCAGCCTCCCTAAGTGCTGGGATTACAGGATCAGTCTGTTTTATACTGGGCAGAAAAGTGAAAAATTGGAAATGATCCAAGTGCCAAATAATAGAGGAATGTCTAAACAAACTTTCTTTCAATAACATGTTGGAACATAAAAATGACAATGTGGGGACTTTCTTAACATGGGAGAATGTAAATGTCAACACAGCCAAGCTACCATCTCAGATGTTGAATTTGAAATGTGATCTCTCTGTAACCAAGCCAAGAGAGGCCACCGTTGGGATGAGCATTCTAATCTCTGGGACAATGCACTTCCCGGAACTTATTGTACAAGATGAAAAACCACCTTATATAGGGTCATGTCACTCACCAGACTGAAAGTCTAAGAAACTCCCTGGTGAGGCTTGAGGCTTGAAGCTTTAAATTAGGATTGACTTTAGCCTTGTGGACTCCCATGACTTGTAGGAAGGGAAGGGAAGGAGGTTGGCCAGGCATGCAGCTCTGAAAGGATTGGAGGCTGAGTCCAGCCACATCAGAGACTGAGTGTCCATTGAGGAGGAAGCAATAAGCCACCTCAGGGGCCTCATGCTCCTGGAAACTGGAGAACTAAGAACTCTGGGCCAGGAACTCTGTGCCCTCAGGCCACAGAGGTGGCAGGCGTTGGAAACGGATCCAATGTGGAAGGACTCTGTGTGGACCCAGAATCCTTTGCAAATGATGTAGCATGCCCGAAAGCCTTAATTAAAACACTTGGCAAGGTGGAGAGAGCCGCTGCCATTTATTTATTCAACTCATCCTCCAGGTCAATAGGAAGTGAGATGTTTTGCCCTTCTACATGCCAGACTGCCTGAATTTGAATTCTGACTGTACCATTTATTAGCTCTGTGACCTTGGATAAATCAGTTAGGCTTGCTCAGACTCAATTTCCTCCTGGGAAATTGTGGGATAACAATAGCACCTGCCTTACAGTGTTGCTGTGAGGATGTAACAATGCAGGGAAAGCTACACCGGAACACTTGCCAAGTGTTAGCTTGTCATAATTATACTCCCAGGGTGTCTTGCCTGTGTGACAAGGATGCCTAGGAGCACAGCTTGGGGTTCAGAAAGGATCAAGTCAGAGCATCAGGAATTTGTAGCCAGTGGTTACTGAGATTTCACTAGGACTCTTCATTTGGGAGGAGGGAGAGATCTTCCAGCCATTCACACTGAAGATGTTGGGCTGCTTGGAAGTTGGATGTCCTGAGCCTCCCAGTCTCAGATGGGCTGCCAGGCAGGCGTCTCTTCTTGCCAGAGGCTGTCTCACAGTCAGCTTCAGGGCCTTGGCTGGAGGCAGTTCCCCTTGAATTGCTTCTGCTGAGGCAGGGCTGGTCCCAAATGGAGTCATGAGACCATTGGGCATTAGACCACAGGTTCCTCGCAGAACCCACTGTGTGGGAGGCTGGTCTAGGAACAAGCCCAAAAATTTAGGAAATGGCTAGTGCTTTTTTTCCTTCTTAGTAATAGCCAGCCCATTGGCTGAGGATGGGTACTGTCAAAAATTAAGTCCTGATGCTCTTGCATTTTCCCTGGGAACAATTATGAATTTGGCTGACAGGGCAGTGGATAGGCAAGTGGAGAAACTGAGTGAAGGGAATGGAGGAGCAGGAGAAGTGTCTCCAAGGCATTTTTTGGAAGCTTTCCTGAGTAATGCACTGTATAACCTCCTCCTCTATGTCCCTGGGAGAATTTCATTACAGACTAACATTTATTTTAAGGCTGTTTTTTGAAGTTAGATTCAGATTTCTTTGGAATGTTGTGCTGAGATGATCCTTAAGGCAGAAACAATAGGAACCCATTGACAAAGGATTGTTTAATCATATAATTACTTAGTAAGCACCTACTTTATGTGTGGAACCACACTTGGATATCAGGCATATAGAGATGAATAGTGTACAGCCTTGGCCTCACATTGCTCACAGGGTACTGGAGACACAGGCAAAGGTACAAATAAAAGAAACTGAGTGCAACCATCACTGAAGTAGACAGAATAATGCCTCCCAAAGATGCCCAGATCCTAATCTCTGGAACCTCTGAATGCTGTTCTATCCAGGAGGGCCCTAAATGTAATACCAGGAGTTCTTTTTTTAAAAATTTTTTTTAGTTGTAGATGGACAGATATCTTTATTTTATTCATTTTTATGTGGTGCTGAGGATCGAACCCAGTGCCTCACCCATGCGAGGCAGGTGCTCTACCACTGAGCCACAATCCTAGCCCCCAGGAGTTCTTATAAGAAGGAGGCAGAGGGAAAGTTGACCACAGAAGAGAATGTGATGTGATGACAGAAGTAGCAACTGGAACAATATGCTTTGAAGATGGAGGAAGGGGCCACACTCCAAGGAATGCAGGAGTCCTCCAGAAGCTAAAAAGGTGAGAAAATAGATTCTCCCCTCAGAGCCTCTAGGAGGAACGAGCCCTGTCTATACCTTGGCTTCAGCCTAGTGGAATTGATTTCAGACTTCTGACCTCCAGAATGGTAAGAGAATAAATCTATGGTGTTTTGAGCCACTGAGTTTATGGTGATTTGTTATAGCAGCAACAGGGAACTAATACACAAGTGTTTAATGAAATAAGGGACATAGAATGGAATGGATGCCCTGACAGCTGGCAAGATGTCCTGTGGATGCACACGGCATGCATGCATCAGAAGGGAATTCAGAGATGTTATGCCATTAATTCTTTCAATCAAAGTATGTGGGAAGGACTGTCAAGCACTCTACCTAGCACTCTAAGGTGAAGGGATTGTTCAAGGTCATACACATCCTCTCACTGAGAAATCATTTGTCAAACATCTGTTCTGAACCAGGTCCTGTGTCAGGTTTGATGGGGCTGTGATAATGATTAAGACTGAGTTTCTGTCCTCAGGGAGCTGATGGTGCAGCAGGGGAGATTTGGCATAAAAATCCAGGGTTGTCATCACCTTGGACTGATTATTTAAAGGCTTTGGGTTCAGGTCCTTCCATGTAAATCACAAAAAATGCACAGATGTTGTGAGGACTAAGTAATAAAATATGTGCAAAATTGTTTAGTAACCTATAAAACATTGAAGGATTAAAGGGTATTATTATAATGAGGCATAAGAAAAATAAGACAAACACCTTAATAACTTCAGGGCATGTGAGAAACAGATAAATGGCATCCAGAGATCCAGGTGGAGTGACAGAAAAGATCATTTTTCAGCCAGAGGGATCAGGAAAGGTTTCCAGAGTGACGGTTTAGGAGGCTGCCATGAGACAGGAAGTAGACATCTCAAGTGGAGAGAGACTTAGGATGAAAGGATGATGAACATTACAAGCTGTTGACAGTGACTGGAGATTAAGCTGAATGGTAGATTAGGCTAATAGTGAAGGGATTGATTACCTGCGTCCTTTGTAGGTGACCTTGAGCCTCTGGGGGATAAGGAATGACAGTGTTGTGGAAGTTGACACCTTTGTAGGGCTAAACCCAGCCTTTCCATAAACCTTCTTTTTTTTAAAAAAAATTATTTATTTATTTTTTTTAGTTGTAGGTGGACACAATATCTTTGTTTTATTTTTATGTGGTGCTGAGGATCGAACCCAGTGCCTCCCGCGTGCTAGGCGAGCATGCTACCACTGCGCCATAATCCCAGCCCCTCCATAAACCTTCTTAACCCTCGGATTTTTCCTTGGTTTCCCTGCATCCTCCACCTGAAAGCAGCTCCCCAGCTCTTCATTAATGTGTGCCAAGGGGAACCCAGGTTGTGGGACTCCAGTCAATGCTCTTTTCCCCAGAAGCTGAAGTTAGGGCTGGACTTCCCTAGTGTCCCTAGTGTGTGTATGTGTATGTATGTTTTTGTCTTTAAAAAATGCTGCTCAAGTTAAAAAAAATTTTTTTAATGAAAAAATTGCTCATTGTCAAACCATGCAAAGGATGAAGAGAATAGTCTCTGAGAGAGATGATCAGTCTATCATTGTGAGCCAAAAGCCAAATGCTGTTTAAAGTATGTTCTATTTGGACCTCTGCTGATATTGCCATATCAAATTACATTGTGCTGAAAAGCTGGTGGAGAATGTTTGCTCTGGAACAAAAGGCTCAGTTCAGAGTTTGGTTCCTGGTTAAAAAATAAAGAGGGAAATAATTGGTTTGGAAGTTGTATTCGTCTTCTCTTTCAAGTCCATAGAGGTCAACTGAGTACCTTCTTGGTGTTGGCTCTGTGGTGGGTGCTAGGCACCCAGTGTGGTCTGGTGGGGACGGGGAGGTGTCAGATGAATTCCTCTACCTCAGTGTTTGAACTTGGAAATAAAGATTTATGACTTTATAAAGGAAGATTCTAAAGTCTGCTTCAGATCTCTCTTCTGTGTAGTTTTCCCTGATCATTAGCTGGAAGATCTTTCGCTCGTTTTCTTGTCTTCTCTCCCTCTTTTCGCCTGTATCCCTTTTCCTCTAGATAGGGGTAGTCTTTTATTCTATATCTCTGAGGACAGTTCAAGTTTCAAATATTTTGCCCCACAATCCTCACATTAGAATGTACTAGAAATGCAAATATTTTGACAGCCAAGCTTCTGAAATACTGTGTTCCCCAAATAATAAAATCAGCAAACACTTGCCTAGTGTCATTCACTCCAGTTTACAGATGAAGGAACTGAAGCCCAAGGAGGTTAAGTAACTTACGCAATGTCACTTTGGTCAGATCTTTGGCCCAATTTTTGACTCAGGAAATATGGTCCTCAGAATTGCCCATCATTTCTCTTCCACTCAGACACACATGGTTTCTTTCCTGCCCAATGTTGTCTGAAAGCTTTATACATGTTTGTCTTTCATTCTCTTGTGGATGGAAATGTCCTAGTCACCTGCCTTTGAATGCTCCAATCTGCCTTGTATATAGTAGAAGCTCAGTACATGGTTGTGGATTAATTACCTCAGAAAAACACTAGAAAGCTAAAGAATAAAGAAAGGTATTTATAACAATTATAATGTAAGGAAAATATAATTATGACACTAAATAAAAAATTGACATAACACTGTGCATACATGAGAGCAACATGCACAAACAAACATACTGTTGAAGTCTTGCAAGGTAGAAAACAGAAAGTTGACAGTGTTTATATCTGGATGGTGGGATTGATTTTAATTTTTTAATTTATATCTTTCTGTGTTTTCCTATTTACCTATAATCAGTTTGTGCTAACTTTATAAACAGAAAAACAAAAGTTTTACAATAAATCATCCACTTAAAGGAAAACAAGATGTCATGGGAGAGATTGGTGGATTGAAGGGTTGCCCTAGTGATTTGTGGTCTCCCTGCAGGTTGGGTTGTGTGAGCGGAATTTGCGTATGTGACACTGTTGCTGCAATCAGATGATGGATATGTGCGAACATATGTTTAAAATATTACTTATCAGTGAGAAAGCAAAAAAGTCTCTCTTTTATATAGTTCAAGTGGTCTTTGGACTTTGGAGGAGACCAGTCCCAGAAAAGATGAGAGTGTCAGAGCTGGAAAGGGACCTAAAGTCTAATCTTTTCTTATAGATCAATATCTGATGCCTAGTGTGTTCAGGGCAATGATCTGTGGTAACCAAGACCAGAAAGGAAAAAAAGCTAGAAATCTCATTTCTCCTTCTATCCATGTCAAACCTGCAGCCTGGCCCTGTGGTCCTGGTGGAGAGACTCTCCAGCATGCTCCCTGGGGGGCTGCTGCTCTGAGCTAGCCCTGCTGGAGGTACTTGTGATTCTCAATGAGTTTGCTGGCGGAGGAACGTTGCCTCTGTTGGCTGTGTGTGAGACCTCCAGGGCAGTGAGACTGGACATCTGAAGACTCAAGCCCTTGGACCAGGCCACTGAACCACAGGGTCTGCTCTCCTCACCTTTCTGATGAACTGTTTCCACTCCTGCTAGGTCCCTGTGACAGGCAGACTGGTTTTTTGTTGTCGTTGTTGTTGTTTGTTTTGTTTTGTTTTTGTGACCAAAATGACCCTTTAGAGACTTGAACAACCAGTTCAACCACTTAGAACAACCAGTGGCCAGCCAGCAACTGATTAGAAATTTGTTCTATGGTTACACTGCTTGGTATGTTTAAATATTGTCTCCCGGTAACATTTTGTGGTCCTGTGGATAACTTCAGAAAAATCACAACTTCGTATTACAGAACTGAAAGTTTTACAAAATATTTTTGCTGACTATAAAAGTAATATAAATGTATTCTTAAAAATTGGACAATGTAGAAAGAATAAAGGAAAAAGAAACCACACATAATTCTAACAATTGTGTTAATAGTCCCTACTAACACAATTGTTTTTTCTTATAATTAGTGGTTCTTTCTAATTTTTTTCTATGTGTATGTTTATAGTACCCTGTATGTATTTTTTAAAAATATTTTTTAGTTGTCAATGGACCTTTATTTTATTTATTTATATATCTGGTGCTGAGAATTGAACCCAGTGCCTCACACATGCTAGGTGAGTGCTCTACCACTGAGCCACAACCCCAACCCTAGTACCCCGTTCTATTTTTGATTCCTATGTCCTCCTTGACATTAGAGACACATTTCCCCATATCACTCAATATTCTTGAATACTCTGACCAGAAATGCTGTGTAAAATTCCACTGTAATGATGACCCATCATTATGTAACTATTCTTTCAATTTTAGACGTTAAAGTTTTTCTCCAAATTTTAAAGATAGAAATACACAAGGAGAAAAAAGGAGACAGCCAGTTCTATATTCTTCCTGATCAGAGTTCACAACAGCACCTATGAAATATTCTTGTCAAAAAATTGAATCTGAATCTGTTCCAATCTGTAAATCTAATGTTCAATTAGTGGGACATTAGATGACACAAGAACTTGTTAGTAACTCTATGGGGCTGCAGGCAGCAAAATCAGATTCTGGGACATTCTTCAGGGCAAATGAGCCTGTTTTTCAGCAATAAAGCTGCTATGGGCAAATAATAAGCTGCTGTGGGTGACAAGAGGTTTAAGAGTAAAAGAAGCCAGGAGCGGTGTTGCACAGCTGTAATCCCAGTGGCTCGGGAGGCTGAGGCAGGAGCATCGGGAGTTCAAAGCCAGCCTCACCAATGGCAAGGCGCTAAGCAACTCAGTGAGACCCTGTCTCTAAATAAAATACAAAATAGGGCTGGGGATGTGGCTCAGTGCTTGAGTACCCCTGAGTTTAATCTCTGGTAACCCCCCTCCCCCCAAAAAAAGGATGAAAGAGGCATCATTGATACAAGTGCAGTATTTGGGTCCCTACCCAAACTCTCAAAAAATTCAAGATGATTAGAGAAATCAAAACACTAACAGATGTCAGAAGACATTAAGGAATTTAATTTTTTTCAGAAGCAATAAAAGTGTGGCTATGTTTTAAAAAAATAAATCTTTATCTTTTAAACACACATGCTAAAAATTTTTCATTTGAAAGGGTATATTTAGGACTTTCCTCAAAATAATGAGGGAGAAGCAGGGACTAGCTTGTGGGGATGTGGATGGGTCGAGTTTGACCATCATTGTTGAAGGTGAGTGATGGATACTTGGGGGTTTGTTTTATTATATCTTTGTTTTGATATATGTTTGATATTTTTATAACTAAAATTAAAAATTAAAAACTAGAAAAAGGAACAAAGGAAACGGAAACTACTTTCTGTAGTTTCTACAGAAACTACATTCTGGCCAAATGCTGAGCTGAGTTGTGAAGGAAAGAGCCCTAAGTAAGACCGACCTCATGTTAGTCCCAGTTCTCACACTTAGTGGCTGTGGATCTTGGGCTGCTTACCTAACCTATCTGAGTCTCAGAGTCTTTACTTCTGACACTGATATTATAAAGCCTCTCTCATAGAGTTGTTGTGGTGAAAAAACATGATGCTATCTGAGGAAATAAGGCGCATCGGACATTTTATTTTAATGTATGAGAAGAACACGGAATGGAGGGGCAAGGAGGACATACCTCTCCCCCCTCAGGGAGTAAAGGTCCCCATTTTTCACTGGTGAAGAGTGAAGTTTCATAGAAAAAATACTCTGGTGTACCATTTTAATTCCCTTGTTGTTTCTTTTATTACATATTTTTGAATAGTTTTCCTGGTGGTTGCTATGGAGAGTACCTTTAGCATCTTAATTTATTACAATCCAGTTCAAATTAATGCCAAATTAATTTTGATAATACACAAAAACTTTGCTCTCATATAATTCTGTTCCTCCCCAACTTTTCTTTTTCTTTTCCATGGTGCTGGGGATGAATCCAGGGCCTCACCTATGCTAAGAAGATGCTCTACTACTGCTCTGTTTCTAGTTCTCCTCCCCCTCCCTTAAGCTGTTACTGAAAATTACATATTTAATCATTTTTCCCTTTGACATAGATTTATGATCATTATTTTATGAATGTTATTTCTAAATCAATGGGGAAATATATACCTATACTGTATCTTATATTTACCTGTGTAGTTACCTTTGCTGGCTCTTTATTTTTTCATGTGGCTTCAAGTTATTATTTAGCATATATATTCATTTCAGCCTGAAGGATCCTCTTGTATTTCTTGTAGGTCGTATCTGCTTTGTGATAGTCTCAATTTTACTTATCTGAGAACATCTTAATTCCTCTTCTTTTTTGAAGGCTAGTTTTCCTGGATATGGAATTCTTTCAGCACTTTGAATATGCTATCTCATTGTCTTCTAGCCTCTATGGGTTTCTTATGGAACATCAGTGGTTAATCTTATCGAGAATTCTTTGTGTTAAATGAGTCAGTTCTCTTTTGCTGCTTTCAAGAGTTTCTTTGTTTTTTGATTATGATGTTTCTAGATCGTTTAAAGTTTATCCTACTTGGAGTACATTGAGCTTCTTAGATCTGTAGATTAACAGTCTCCATCAAATCTGGAAAGTTTCAAACATTATTTCTTCCAATATTCTTTTTAGTCCTTTCTCTCCTCCCGTTCTTGGACTCCCAATTACACATATGTTGGTGTGCTTGATGAGGTACCAAAGGTCTCTGTGGCTCTTTCATTGTTCTTCTTTCATCATTATTTCTGTTCCTAGACTGGATAATCTCAATTAACTTACCTTCAAGTTCACTGATTTTTTCTAATAGCTGTTCAAATCTGCTGTTGAATTCCTTTGATAAAATTCTTGTTTTAGTTATTGTGCTTTTCAATTCCATAATTTTGATTTGGTTCTTTAAAATATAATTTTTTCATTTTATTGACAATCTCTGTTTGGTGAGATGCTCATATTTTCCTTTAGCTCTTCAGACAGGCTTTCCTTTAGTCTTTGAATACATTAAATCTATCTGATTTAAAGTCTTTGTCTAGTAAAATTCAATGTCTAAGCTTCCTCTGTCTAGTAAATTCAATGTCTAGGTTTCTATTGATTGCTTTGATTCCTTTGTCTGGGACATACTTTCTTACATCTTTATACGCCTTGTGATTTTTTGTTGTTGAAAAATAGAATGCAGTGCCTCTGGAAATCAGGTTTATACTCCATCCCTAAAGTTTGTTGTTGTTGCTAGTATTGAAAAATACTCAGCACAGCACAGGCCTTGAACAGAATTACTTTTAAATCAGAAGCTCTTCTTTGGGAGAGTCACCAGGCAGAGAGGACTTCCTGCATGTGGGTGTGGAACTCATTTCAAGAAAACCAGTATGCTGGGCGTGGCGCACACCTGCAATCTCAGCCACTTGGGAGGCTGAGACAGGAGAATCGTGAGTTCAGAGCCAGCCTCTGCAACAGCAAGATCCTAAACAACTCAGTGAGACCTTGTCTCTAAATAAAAATACAAAATAAGGCTGGGGATGTGGCTTAGTGGTTGAGTGCCCCTGAGTTTAATCTTCGGTACCAAAAATGAAAAAGAAAACCAACATGGATTCAGCACCCACAGTGCACTCTGGTAACGAAGTTTTACTGAGGCTCAGGCAAAAGCAGGGCTCTGCTTCTATCCACAAGGTCTTCCCTCAGAATGACTAGAGCATATTGAGCCTACAGATGTCACCTTCAATGATCCTTGTCTAACCTTGCACATGCATTCCCAGATGAGGCCTGGACAGCCTCCCTTGGAGATCTGACTGAGTAGGGAGAGCAAATTTCTATCCTCTTCATCCAAAAAGATTATGATCAGGCAAAAAAAGAATGATGCCATAGCCAGCTGCCAGCTGGAGTAATAAGTGCCCAGATATTATCTGGCCAGGGGCTTCAGTGGTATCTAAACAATGGATAGAAAGAAAAGACATGGGGGGCTGGGGTGGTGGCTCAGTGGCAGAGCACTTGCCTCACATGTGTGAGGCACTCGGTTCAGCACCACATAAAAATAAACAAATAAATAAAATAAAGGTATTAAAAAAAAAAGAAAAGAGAAGACATAGGTCACAAAGGATCCAAGCCAAAGGAAGCAAAAGGGAAGGGCTGATGGTCATGAGAGTTTTCCCAGAGGCCTAGGCAGTGAGCACAGCACCCAGCAGTGCCCCTCTTCCTTTCATGATAATTTAGGGTTAAAAGCAGGGCCAAGAAAGCAGGTGTCTATCAAAGGCACCTCCTGCCACTCCACACTAGGCAATCCTTCTAAGGAGTTAAAAAAAAAAAAAAAAGACAATGCTAAGTCTGAGGACCCTCCAAGCCCAGCAGTCTTGCCTAAGCTGTCCATTTGTGCAAGAAGCACTTGTTAAATGCCCATTAGAGTGTGATGTTTTGACAAGAGTGTGAGATTGGAATACAGGGTTTGAACCCAGGCTTCACCACTTACAAGATGCTATGAGCTTGGCTTAGTGCCTGTACCTGTCAAAGAGGATATTAGCACTAAGCTTGCGGGGCTGATAGTAGGAAGGAATGAAATTGCATTTTTATAGAGTATCTCACACATGCCAGGTAATTCGTCAATATTTTTCCATTCCATCTTGTTGGCAGCCTTGTAAAAGGAGGAGGAACAGATCATTTCTCGCTGCTTGTAACCTTTCTATGGCTTCCTCTAGCTTCATCCTCCTGAAGGCCTGCACCGCCCTACATCCCTGGCTCAGGCCCCACTATAAGCTCTCATAGCGCTTATATTTTACTACCTCCATTCACATTATATGACTAGATACTTATTTGTGTGGTTGCTTGACTACCTGTTTCTTCCATTGACTCTTTTTGTTGTTGTTGTTGTTGTTGTTGTTGTTGTTGTATAGGGATTGAACCCAGGAACACTTGGCCACTGAGCTACATCCCTAGCCCTTTATAAACTTAAAAAAAAAAAATCTGAGTCAGGGCCTCACTAAGTTGCTGAGGTTGGGCTCCAACTTGTACTCCTCCTCCCTCAGGCTTCCTGAGTTGCCAGGATTATATGTGTGTGCCATCATGCCCATCTCCACCAGCTCTTTTAACTAGCATTTTGTCTTTAGTGTCTATCAGTGAATGGGAAAGTGAATGATTGAATGAGGATGTCTTCTGCCTTCACAGACCTCACTAGGTACACACACACCAAAGGACTATCAAGCACAGGGGCCCTGGGCAGGACTTGTTGATCAGAGCAGTTAAAATCCAATGTAGGGCTGTCACCCAGCTCTCCACCAAGAATTCACCTGGCAACTCCCCTGTCCCAGCCTCCTCTAGCACCTCAATCCAAAACCTTTTCTTTTTCTCTTCAATTAAAAAAAAAACTTCATTTACTTAGACATACTCAGAATAGATGCTTTTTTTTTTTTTTTGCAATTGCAGAGTGGTATTCAGTTAACAGAACAACAATTATTTTGTATAAGCTATACCAGAGAAAACTGAAGATGAAAAACAACTATTCTATATATAATATATAATACTGTGACAAGAACCTGCTTAAAATCTCCATGCCAATTTATAGCCCCCACACTGTACCTGGCAAGGTCAGTAGCTATTGAAAATATCAGTTGATAGGGCTTTCTAAAGACGCATTCATTAGCATGTTAACTACACAAAAAAATTACACTGCACAATTTAAAATCGAATCTTACACATCCCATCGTCTCCATTTTTGGGGGGTAGAGGAGGGTTAAATGCTTTATAGACAAAAAAGAGAATGCACTGGAGCTAACTTATTTATCATCATCTGCTCATCTTCCTCTTCTTCCTTCTTTTTCTTGCCTTTTTGCAGCCGTGATGACTCCCTTTTTTGTTGCGTCAGGCTTTCTCAAGCTCTAAGGGCAGCACCATCCTTTTCTCACCTTCCTTTCAGCTCAGCAGCCTTCTTTCCATGAGGCTGCTTTTCCCACATCTCTCCCAGTTTCTCTGCAGCATCACTAACAGGTAGGCTGGATGTTTTCCTTTGATTTGGGGGCGATAGTCAGAATAGAACAAGAAAGCCAAAGGGAGGCTTCCTGGGCTCATGGAATCCTTGAGCTTCCTTTTTGATTCCCCTTTAGGAGGGATATAGGTTTTCATTTCTCTTTCATAATGGGCCTTGTCTGCCTTTGTCGTGTCTTTGAATGCTCCCTTCTCTTTAGCAGACACGGTTATCCACCTCCTGAGTGTTTCTTAGGAAACTCTGGGAAGCTGACGGGAAACATCCTGTGCTGCTTCTTGGGCTCCTCCTAGCAAGTTAGCACAAAGAATGCACATGGCGACATTTTGCTCTCCACCTCCTAGAATTTCTGCCATATTTAGTTGTTTTTCCTCAGGGAGGCACAGAGTTACCCAGTGCCTATCAGGCCCTTACTCGCCTGGGCATTGTCTCTATGGAGCTCAAGATACTGCGGTGTCTGTCACCCATCACCACTCCTGACTCCCAGTCACCCTGCTGTGGGGCTGAGTCAGTGTGTATTATAGATAGGGTGATGGAGGTCAGCCTGTGGGCTTTCCTGTGGTCCCAGACTAGAGACCAGGCCACAGTGGCCCTAGCCTCTGCAGGGGGAGACAGCAAGCCTCTGCATTCAGCGACTTTGCCAGGGGGCTTTCCAGGCTGGCAGGGCACCCTGCTCCCTCAGCAGTGCCGTCATCCAGGACAGCACAGCCTGGTCACTCTCTCCTACTCCGAGAAACTAAAGAGAAAAACCAGGGGACAAAAGTGCTGCTCTGGCAGAGGGGCGCTCTGTGGGGCAGGGGAGGGTCATAGCCTAGTCACTATCCATCCCCCACCATCCACCAAATGAATTTAGCTCCTTGTTCATGGGGTCCTGGAACACCCATGAGACCCCACCCAGACTCCAGCGCCCCCATCGACCCCTTCCTTACCATGGCCCACAGTCTGCACGAGGTTAACCTCAAGCTTCTTCCTGGTCGCCTCTGATTCATTTTCCTGCCTTTGGCCGGATAGGGGTTTAGAGGTTTGGCTGGGTCCTTCTGCTTATATACTCCAAACCAGAGTTCCTGACCCTGCCTGCTAACCAGCACCCACGGCAATCCAGGACCTCTCCCCTCCAGCCTCCTACGGGTCCCTCCCTCCAGTCAGAAATCCTTAGCCACATGGTATAGTAATCTTCATTCCCACCGCAGCACCCAGCTCTGCCATCTTGGTTGGAGAGTGGCCGCACTGCTTGCCTAGAGGGCATCCAGGCCTGGGTACTGTAGGGCCAGCTGACAAATGTGACATCAGAGCATACTTTATTTAGGGGCAGCCCTTTGGAGCCCACAAGTTACTTTTGTGTTTGTCACTTTGTTTGAACCTTCATGCTGGTATACCTAGTTTGAACTCTTTTTTTAAAAAAATATCTTTTAGTTATATATGGACACAGTGTCTTTATTTTGTTTACTTATTTTTATGTGGTGCTGAGCATCGAACCCAGTGCCTCACACGTGCGAGACAAGCACTTTGCCACTGAGCCACAACCTCAGCCCTCCTAGTTTGAACTCTTAAAGTAGTTCTATAATGAGGAAAAACCCGAGGCTCAGAGAGGTTTAATGCTTGCCCAAGATTGTACAAATAAGCAACAAGACATCCAAGCCAAGGACCTGAGTTCTCTTGTTCTGAATGCAATGTGTTTAGTGCTGCAGGTCAAACCCAAGAAAAGGCCTGCTACCAGTCTCTGGCCATTCTGGGACTTCTGGGAAGGCAGGCAGGGGACATGGTCTTTTTGTTTTACATTTTTATTTATTTGCTTATTTCCCCCTAATCCTTGCTGAAATGCTTCCATCCACCACAGCACTGTAATTCAAGCAGGGTTATAACCTGTTAAGCCCTGTCTCTATCAGAAGCCAATGAGCTGTCTCTGCTGAAAATACTTCCTCTGCCTGCTCATTGAACTGTAGTTATTAGATATTAATCCCATTGGATAATGCCAGTAAGACCCCTACAAAAGGCCACCAATTAAATCTGGTCAGAATTTGCATTGCCATGCCTTTATTCATGTATTTAGTATTAACCATTTGACCTGTGTTTATTGCACACTTACTATATGCCAGCTACTCTCAGGCACTGGCTTATGAGGAGTGACACAGCAGTTTCTGGTATAGTCCACCCATGATCTGGTGGAACATTTGGACAAATAAACAGGTCCCAAGTTTTTGGGAGCACAGGAGAGGAAGAAGCTAAGCTTGGAGGTGTCACAGGAGCCTGAGTCAGGCTAGGGAGGCTTCTCTGAGGAGACTTTTTTGAGTTGAGTCTTGAAGGACAGAATGTAAGGTTCTTCAAAATCTTTTCTGAGGAGTTTTGGATAAAAAGGGAAGAGCCAGCTTAAGGAAAACGGTGAGGGACAGAGTGGGGAAGGCAATCACATAGAAAGGGGTAAAAGAGGCTCCTGAATACTTAGTTCTTGGCCATGTTTGGTGCCAATTGTAGTTCTGTAACACAGATCTCCTACATCCAGGGACTCAGGGGACTCGGTCATTTGGGGCAGCATTGTCCCATCAATTTTCTTTTCTTTCTTTCTTCCTTTTTTTTTTTTTTTGGTACCAGAAATTGAACCCAGAGGTGCTCAACCGTTGAGCCATATCCCCAGCCCTTTTTATTTATTTATTTTTTAGAGACAGGATCTAACTAAGTTGCTTAGGGCCTTGCTAAGTTGCTGAGGTGGGCTTTGAACTCATGATTCTCCTGCCTCAGCCTCCCAAGCTGCTGAGTGTTCCATAAATTTCTGTGATGATACAAATATTGAGTTTTGTGCTGTCCAACATGGGAGTCACATGTGACTGTCAAGCCCTTGAAATGTGGCTAGTACAACTGAGGAACTGAACGCTTACTCATTTCTTTTTAATAAATTTAAGCTTAAATGGTCACCCTGTCTGACAGTGTAGCTTTGAATGCTTCTTACCCTGGATCACCTTGGAATCACTTGAGATGTCTTAAAAATTCCTATGCCTGGTACCTGAAGCTCACCCTTGAGGTCCTGATTTTGTTGCTGTAGGGTGGGGCTTGAGTATTAAGATTTTTGGAAACAACTCGAGGGAGTTTCCCGTAAGCCAGGGTTAAGAACCCAGGACCCACCATTTTTTTGTTTTTTTGGTACCAGGGATTGAACTCAGAGGCACTCAACCACTGAGCCACACCCCTAGCCCTATTTTGTGTTTTATGTAGAGACAGGGTCTTCCTGAGTTGCTTAGCGCCTTGCCGTTGCTGAGGCTAGCTTTGAACTTGGGATTCTCCTGTCTCAGCCTCCCTAAGTGCTGGGATTACAGGCTTGTGCCACTGTGCCCGGCTCAGGACTCACAATTTTATCCACCATACTCTCAGAAATGGGAAGGCCTCTTCTGTCTCAGCCTTGTCTGGGGTATGTGTTTGGGCCATGCTGGGCCTTCGGTTGTTTGGCCCTTCTAGTGCACCTTCCTTCTTGGAAGGCTATATCCTTGGCCTCTGCTGTAGTTCCTATAGGAAGATCATGCCTGTAGAAGATCTTCACATAGACACAGAGGGCAGGCTTCTTTCCCTGCTAGCCTCACCTACTTCCCAGTCCAGAGACAGCACTCATTTACCTCAGCGCCCTGCTAGGACCTGGCCAGTTCCTTCTCTCCTGGACAACAGAGTTCAATGGTCAAGAAGCCTCCTGCAGGGCCCTGGGGCCCTTGGACAGAGCCCCACCAGCCATTTTCCCAGGCTGGGCTGGAGCAGGGGCTGCGGCCAGGCCTGAGGTTTGGCTGCTTTCTGCCCATTTTCCTATTAAACAGATATGCAGATGAATGTGTTTGGGAGAGCAATAGTACAGGAGGTTTCAGTAACAACGCAAACTTGGAGACAGCCTTCCTTCCCCAAGTACCTCGGAAAAAGCTTTCCGAACTGGGGCTCACTCAGCAGCTGCTGCCTGCCCACCCCTACTTTTGCCACCCACACCCCAAAAACGTTTTCCATGACTCACACATGGCAGCTTGTGCACTTCTTTTATTATTAAATATATAAGTAGCTTCCTATTTTTTTAAATAGATATTTAAATGACCTTATATAAAATAATTCACCACTTCCAAGTATAAAAACACAATCTCACAGTTCGTGAGCCAATGTCGCCTCTGGGCTTTCTCAGAGGAAAGTAGGGGTTCCTGTGCAGGTAGCCGGGGGAGGGGACACCCAGAGGTGGCTCTGGGGCTCCTCCTGCTCCGGTGTCACCAAGCGCCCACAAAGAGCTTCTGCAATGGGTTGGGTTTGTTTGGTTTTTTTGACCTTAAAAATACTGTATGTCTAAGGTGGAGGGGGAAGGGAGGAATGCCTTTCTTTCTGTTTTTCTCCTTCCATTTTAAAATATGTGTTTTCTAGCGTGGAATATGGATTCTGTGACTGGAAGGATGAGCCCATGAGAAAGTTCTCTGCTGCCCTTCCTTCAGCTGTCAGCATCAGGACAGGGGTAGCAGGGGCTGCAGACCCTCATTCTCTCTGGCAGGAAGGGAAGGTCATGGGCTCAGCAGCCAGACCAGTGGAGGGCCCAGAGAGTTAGGAAAGGAGGGACACAGCAGTAACAGGGGACAACAGACAGCCCTGTCACCCCTTGCCCATGTCTCAGAGCCATCGCCAGGGGTTGGCCCAAGAAGTAGAGGTCCTCAGGGTGGAGTTGGAAGCAGGTACTTGGGCCTTCTGGTCCTTGTCCAGCCCTGGCTTGCCTGGCTAGAGATGGTGGGGTGAGAGCTGGAGGGTATCACTGGGGTCAGGAGAAAGAAGGGTCAGAGGAGGATGGGAACTGGGAGCTATAAGAGTGGGTCTGGAGTACAGCCTAGTCCCTGGTACCTGCTGACAGCAAGGAAGAAGACTGGGCTGAGGGGCTGGGGTCCACACAGCTCCCCCCACCTAGTGGGAAGACCCATGTTTGAAGACCCATTTTCAGTCAGAGCTCTCCCTGTGGCCTCTCTGCCTCTGTCTCCCATCCCTTTCTCTCTCCCACTAGTCACTTCCCCCTTGGGAATGTCAAAGTGCAAGATGCAGAAACCTGGGCGAACAACACAGCCGAAAGCCCAGCTTTGGCTGTGGCCCAGGCAGTTCTCCCACCCCACTCCACCCTGGGGAGTCAAAGGCCGGGTCAGGAGAGGGTCAGGGCTTAGGGACTCCCTCAGTCGACAGGTGAGACCAGCTCAGTGCAGGAAGCTGGGGAGAGGCTGGAGGGGAAGAGGTCCGGATGGATGGATGCTCACTCGTGGGGATGGACGGGGTAGGCTGTTCAGCAGGCAGGTTCTGTATTCACAGTGCAATGGCTTCCTTCATGAGGGGAGCCTCTGTCTGGCCTCCCAGAGAAGCTCTGGCAGGAGCTGGAGGGAAGGAGGAGCAGAGGCCAGAGCCAAGTCCCCCTCTTGGCATCATAAGCCAGGTCAGGCAGGTCCTGAGGGCAGGGCTGGCCTCCCCTCGCCACCTGGCAACCGGCAGAGTAGAGGCAAGTAGAGGGTGTAGACCCCTTCCAGCTGTCAGTGCAAACAGCCAGAGGCCTCCTCTTCCCGTCTTCTGGGCTGCACACCTTTACGGGAAATCAGGCGACGCTGTCCCGCCCTTCAAATCTCAGGCTCCTGTCTCTGGAGGCAGGTCCACACCTGTAGATGTTGGGATCTCTTGGCACCAGATGGGTCCTCTGGGCGCAGGGCTCTTCCACTCCTCAGTGGCCACCCTGGTGTCTCATATGCCACAGGTGGCTGGGTCCCTGGCCCAGGTGCTGTCTTGGAGAGGAGTAAGAGGAGATGTAGCCCTTGAGGGAAAGGGTCCTGAGACAGACTCGCCAGCCTTCCTCAAGCTCATGGAGCCTCCAGGGCCCACAATAAATAGCGGCAGTGTGGGGCGTCCTCCAGCCCCTCTCTCAGTCAGTTGAGAGTCTGAGGGTCAAGGCAGAGGTACCCTGGCCTGGCTGCTCTGGTCCAGTCCTGGCAGGCAGGATCTCTGGTGGTAGGCAGGCCACATTCCCAGGGGGATAGCTGGGAAGGGTAGTGGTGGACGCTCCACGATGTCTCCTCCCGTGGAGAGATAGTCATGTGCGCCCAGCTATAGGGGAGAGAGAGAAAGGCTGATCAGTTGGGTGGGAGTGTGGGGAGGGTCGCTGAGGATGTGGTTTCCTGTGGGCAGGACTTCCTCCCATCCCTTCCCTGCCCTCCCAGCCATCCCAGACACCGCAGAGGGACAAGGCGGCTTTCTCTGGCAGCAGCCCAGGCCTCTGGCCAGACTGGCCTCACCTCCTACCTCCTCCTGGGGAACTAGGGACCACAGGGGAGATATAGAGCCTGGCTGGGGTCTGGGCAAGGATGAGGGAGGGATCATTGCTCAGGCAGAGGGGCCCTATGGGGTCAAGGAGGAGGCTCTTGAGTGTCCTTAGACCCCTCCTCAGGCAAGACTGTCTTAGTGGCCTTGGTTCAATGAACCATGGATGCCCACTAACTCTAGCAAAGAGTTCTTCTACTTCCACTACATTCATCAAAGAGAATCCTCACAGATGATATTTGCACAAAGGTAACTGAAGAGGAAGGACTTGGGCAGAAGGGGGAAAGTCTAGAAGCAGTGCCAGAGGAGTAAACTCCCACCCTGCCCTCGTGCATGTGAACCCCTGAGCAACTCAGCCTCCTCCTGCATAGCCGAGAAACTTGCCTCCTGCATCATCTGTGGGAGCCAGGGCCCTGTTCTCTCCCCATCCCCACCCCATCCTTGTCCCCTTGCCCAGCATCCTCAGAATGCTTTGTTCCCAGAGCAGAAATCCCCTGGACTCCATCCAACAGTTTGACTTTGGACCCTGGGTGGCGCCTCCCTTCCTAATGTCCATGGCCCCACTGGCCAAGCCTGTGATGGGTAAGGAAGGAAGATGGGACCCACAGCCTCTGGCTCCCAGCCCATTCCCATGCTCTAGAGAAGAGAGAAGGGGGAACTATATTGGACATGAACCATGCTGGTATAGCCAGGCCACAGGCCCTGTAGGGTCTAAGAGGGAAGGACCAAAAGGGCATGCTCCAGCCCAGGGCTCCCTCTCCTAGTTCCCTGGGCTAAGATGCTGGCCCTCTCAATGAAACCTTGAGGGGAGGAAGAGGAAAGATTGGACAGGCCTGAGAGCAGGCAGGCAGGGAAAGAAGAACAGCAGTGTAGAGGAGTCAGGGCAGAGGGCCAAGACCTCAGGCAAACAGGTGACCCATACGACACTGAGCCACAAATCCCCAGGGATCTCCATTCTCTGCTTACCAGTCCTGAGGGGGCCTGGGTCCTACTCACAGCCCCGACCCACTTACCCATCTCAGCCCATGCTAGTAACAAGAGGGACCCCAGGATTCCAGATATGCTGCTACAACCTGCCCCTTTCCAAATGAGTTTGCCTGGTTCCGGGAATTTTCTAGATCCCTGATCTCTGAAGGAGGGGCCCAGACCTGTCATCCTATACATGGGAATGCCCTAAGGCATTCGCTTGGGTCTGGGAAGGGGTGTGTTGGGAAATTTGAGTGGGTCATTCAGCCAGCCAACCAGTCAATCAGCAAATCAGTCAGCAACCAGTGAGCTCCCCAATCAATAACCGGCCAGCTAGGCAGTCACCAGTAGTAGGTTGGCTAGTCAGTTATCCAACTAGCTGGTTTGTCAGAGTTGATTAGTTTACTGGTTAATTGGTCAGTCAGAGGTGGGTCAGTTAGACAGCTGGCCAGGGTCAATTGGTGAGTCAGCTCTGAAGCTGGCCAGTCAACATTTATTGAATTTTTGGCAAGTATGACAGGGCCCTTTTTGTACTAGAACCTGGGATGGAAAAAGAAATGCAAAAAAATGTGGAAGACAGTTCCTGCCCTCAAGGGGCTTACAATCTTCTGAGCAGTGCAGAATGTACATATACACATAAAATAAAATTTTAAAATGTATAAAAACAACATCCAAATATACGCAAATTGATATAATATTAAACAGATACAAAAGAGCAGAAGGGGTATGAATTAAAGGAGCAACCAGAGGGGCATGGGGACACCTGGGAAGGGTTCCTGATGGGCCGATTATGGGCACAACTTCAGAGGGAAATAATTCAGGTCACATCTTTACCAACAATCTGGGCAAGGACAACAGAAGGCACTCATCAATGTGCAGGGGACATAACTGAGAGGGCTAGGCAGATGATAGAATCAGAAGTGAAAACACTTCCAGTGGGCTTGGGGGATTGGGAGAGAGCAACAGGCTGGTTTTACCAAGGGTGAGAATAAACTCTTGTGCTTTGATTTAAAAAATTAAGCTATCCAGGCATGGAATGGAGAAGGTCTGTTGGACACAGGTTCATGGGAAACGGAACTAGGGGTTTTTAATAGACCACAAGCTCAACATATGACAACAGTATGATGCGGCTGTTAAAAAACTAATGCAATCTTAATCTGCACGAATAGAAGAATACTGTCCAGATCAAGGAAGGTAACAGTCCCACTGTACTCTGAGCTGGTCAGACAACATCTGGAGTACTGTGTCCAGGGCTGGGCGCGACATTTTCAGAGGGACATTGACAAACGAGTGTCCAGGATGGTGAGGGGTCTGAAAACCATATCATATAAGGAATGTTTGAGGGACTTGCCCACACTTAGCATAGAGAATTCTTAAAGGGGACACGGATGACTGACTTTAAATATCTGAGGGTTCTATGAGAAGAAGAGGAGGAGGACGAGTGAGGAGCGGGCAGGGAAGGCAATTTTGCCCCACACAAGGAAGGCTTCTCCCTGCTTCTTTGAAGACAGCACGGATTTGCTAGGCATGGAGCTTGTCTAGAACTGGGAGTCTGTGACAGAAAGCTGGCTGACTACCTGCTGGGGATGCAGAGAGGGATGGCCTCTTTGCGGGTGGGACACTGGGCCAAATGACCTCTGAGAGCCTTCCCAAGACTAAGACTCTACGTATGGTGCTATGATTCTAAACAAAAGAGGTAGGAAAGGCCTTGGCTGGGGAGGAGCACCAGCTGGGGAGTGGTCTGGCCAGCTGAGAAGGTTGGGTTTGAGGTGGTTGACCATGCAGGGCTACTGAAAATTCCCCGGAAGGGTAAAGACCTTACAAAAAGCCACATAGAGGAAGAGGATTTGGGTTGCTTTGGGAGGGAATAGGACTTGAAAGTCCAATGCAGAGGCAGCAGAACCTGGCCTCAGGTGGAGTGGAGGAGGAGGAGGGGCAAGGGGAGACCTGAGTTTGGGAAGGGAGAGGGTTGGCTCCACCTGGTGATGAATAGATGGAAAAGGGAGCAGATCAGAGGACAGGGAGACAAGTGGGTGGGCCTCAGCGGAGTCGTGATGGCAATAGCAGGTGAGAGTAACTGAAGAAGTGTGGACTTCTTTTTAAGGGTGGAAAGAGATCAAAATCAGAATCTTACCTTAGAATTCCCTCTACACTGGCAGTTCCACCTGTGTGTCCTCATCCTGAGTCAGGGGGCTGCAGGAAGAACAGAGGGGCTAGCATAAGACTTCAGCAGGAGCTGAGGAATGAGGGTACCTGCTAAGTTCACCCCCAATCCTACATATGTGCTCCAACCCTCAAAGACTTAGAAGACCCGGAACTGCCTAGCTCTGGGAAAAAAAATCAGGAAAAGACCCAGATAGCTAGGAAAGGAGCCAACTTCCTCTCCCATCCTGTGCTGCCATTCCATTTCCTTAGAGCAAGTGGGAGAAGGATCCCCCACCCATCCCCGCAATCTAGAGTGGGAACAAATCCAAAGCCAGGATCTCCAGTGCCTCCCAGAGCCCCACTCCAACCTCTCACCTGCCCTCTGGCTGCCTCATGGGAGAATCCAATGTCTGAGGCTCTCGACGGCTCTGGGGACAGAAAAGAACAGGCTCATTGAGGAGCTAGGGAAGGGTGGGGCATAGTGTCCCCATCCCCAGACAGGGGTGCCCTAGACATTAATGAGAGACTTGTAAGATTCCCCCCACAGATGCCTCAAAATGGGGATCATCCAAAGGGTTAGAGGAGATTCCTGAGGCCTCTCCACTGCCCAGGCCCCCTCTCCTTCTTTTCCTATGCAGCCTGCCCACTATAGTCCTCACACCCCAGGCTCTGCAGAGCTCCCATGTACAGTATGGCGTTCCTTCTTCCCCCTCTTGCCTGGTCGTCATTCTGCTGTCAGCCCAGGAATCTTCTCTCCCATTCCCTTCTATGGACCCTTCCCATTGATTCATGGTTGGAACCTTTCTAAAGCAACTCTCTGTTTCCACTCTGATCCTCTGTGCCCCCTCAGGTCCCATCTCTCAGCATCTGAAGAACCCAAGCAGAACTTAGAGTGCCCTCCAACCTACACCCACACCCAGCCTCTGCCCTGACCCTGTGAGATGCCCCTTCTCCTCACCAGGGCCTCCTTACCCTCCGCCTCCACCTGTAGAACAGGAGGCCGCCAACAGCCAGCAAGACCAGGATGATGCTGGACTCCAACAGGTGGAAGACAAGCCCAGAGAGCTGGGGCTCAGGGGGTCTGGAGGGCAGAGTGCCAAGGCCTGTGTCAGTCAAAGGAATGGAGTTAAAACGGGCCAGGGGCCTGGCTGCCCCCTCACTTGCTTGTCCTCCTTCTATCTCTGCAGGGCTCCTCCGATCCCTGGTGCTCCTCTTGCCCTCCAGTTCCCCAAGGGGCAGTGCAATGTCCCAGGAGTGGCTTCTGGGAAGCTGTGTCTGAGCGTAGAGGGTGGTGGGGTTGCTGGAGCGTTGGGGGTGCAGTAAGGAAGTCCGGGGAAAGCTTGGCTCCTGGTGGTCTCTGGGCAGCGTGGATGAGCGGTCTATCTTCTCTGGGGCATGATTCTGGGCTTGGCCAGTGGGTCTCATGGGGTCCACCTTGGGCAAGGGGGTGCCAGTTACATCCACTGGTTGTTGGTCCTCTGTTGACATAGGGAGTGAAGAAGATGCTGAGAGGTGGTCTCTGGGTCTAGCTGTCTCTGTCTGGACACTGCTCCCTCCTGGCCTGGAGGGGGAAAGGTCTGCCCCTTGGGGTACAGGACCCTCAATAGCCTCTCCAGAGGCCTCTTCTAGGGCCCAGTTAGTGGCCAGTGCAGAATCAAGAGTGTCCTCCACCCCAGGGATGAGGGCCCCAGCAGAGGGGCGAGGCTGTGGTGAATCCCCAGTGGGCCTGTCCTCAAGGCCTGGGGTCTCTGGTGACTTCAGGCTCTCGCAGGTGCTCCTGGGTGGTCGCTGCTTGGCATTGCCCAGGTCCACTGTGTGAAGGGGCTGCTCACCAGGCAAGAGGGATCTGCCCTCTGTCCCCTCAGAATCAGCCCAGGTC
Source organism: Xerus rutilus (assembly GCA_028644305.1). Classification (NCBI taxonomy): domain Eukaryota; kingdom Metazoa; phylum Chordata; class Mammalia; order Rodentia; family Sciuridae; genus Xerus; species Xerus rutilus. The sequence goes on along the minus strand of CM053400.1, from coordinate 85,480,804 downwards.
AAGCCAGCCATTGGGGCAATGGAGGGAGCAAGGGGCTGCTGAAGGGAGACAGAGGCCAGGTCACTGCTAGGGGTGGCTTTAGGGTACAGGCAGTTGCAATCAGGCTTGGTCACCACATCTGAAAGAACCACAGAAAAGGGGAGAGAGAAAGACAGGGAGGAGATAGAGTCACCAGCCTCTGGCATAGCTTCCCCAGAGGGGTCAAGAGGGGATATGGGTCTAGGGGGTCCCTCATCTCCTAACTCAGCCCTGGGGCTGAGAAGAGGAGAGGACTAGAGCAGATGCTCATGACACAGGGCTTAGACAGGGAAGGTGCAATGTGCAGGGTGGCATGGGCAGAGCAGAGAGCAGAGGATAGATGCCCAGACTCGGGGTCAGAGTGAAAAGACCAAGAGGCCAAGCCAGGGTTGGGCAGCAGCCAGGCCAGGAAATGGAGCAGTGGCCTCCCAGACTAACAAAAGACACTTTGAAGCCCCTAAGACAATAGTTTCATGCATAGCCAGGAGCCACATAGCCATCGCCACAGGCAGGAACAGACTGGGGCTGGTACATGATCAGCTTGAAGCCTTGGGACTGAAGCAACAAGACTGGACTTGACCATTGACAAGTTGCGAGACCTCAGCCCCTGCCTGGGGGAGCAAGGTTGAGTGTAGGAGGGCACACGTGGCACAGGACGCAGAGATGAGGACACGCAGGGTACACAGTTGTACAGCTGAGCCAACAGTGGGACAGTTGGAATGATGTTCAGACTTCAAATCCAGCCTTGTCCCTTGAGGGGACACTCAAGGAATCCTGGGGACTTCTGGAGCCAGGGTATTCTGGTGATTTGTAGCAGGGCTCCTGGAACAAGGGCCCTAAATCCCAGGTGGGGTGTCTGCTCTCTCCACAGAACCCCCATATGTTCAGCTAGTCTGCAGAGCCAAGGGGAAAAGCCTCCATGCCAACAGGGCTCCCCCGAGGGGTCCCCTTTGCTACTCCCTGACCTCACAGCCACCAGCACAAGCCTTCTCAATGCCTCCACATGCAGACATACATGGTGTGCATGCACACGAGTGTCAGAAAAGACATGTGCTTAGGATCCCAAGGTACGTGAAGCCACATTATATACATGAAAAAGCACATCTACGCACACAGAAACACAGGTAGTAGCATCCAGGCTGCCTCCCAGGGCTCCTTCCAGCCCCACATCCCACCTTCCACACACCCTCATGCTTGCTGGCCCATCAGGTGCTTACCTTGGCTGGAGCACTTAGCAAAGCTATTGTTGCAGTTCTTGCTGAAAATATTCCAGTCTTTTTCAAGGAGATTCTTTGTTTCATTAAAGACATTCTTGATCTTCTCCAGCAACTGGAGGGGAGTCTCAGAGAAAGATCGGACGCAGGCCTGGAAGGAGAGCAAGGCCCCTTTTGAGACTACTGGCCTTCTGTCACTTTCTTGTTTATTAGATTCCCTTGGCCTTTCTCACATATGTCTTTTTTTACCCTTTTGTTTTCTCCTTTGGCTCTACTCTGGTTTGCAGCAGAATCAGTCCTGACGTTATGAAATATGTCATTCATTCACAGATCCATCCAATATAGTTATGTGCCAGGTATATGATAATTACCTGGGCATCACATAATGAGAAAGAGGGAGGTAGCTGAGCTGGACACTGGGTCCAGTGGGGGCGCTGGCACTACACAAATTGCTAAAAGTGCAGTGAGACCTAGGAGGAAGTTCTAAGCAATCTGAAGGTGTAATAAAAAGGAACTAAATGAGAGTTCAAGGAGAAGTTCCCCAGGGAACCAATTGAAAGATGAACAAGAGTTAACCAGAAAAGGAGATGGGGTTGGGGAGAGCTGCCCTGGCAGAAAAAACAGGTGTGCAAAGTTCCTGAGGCAGAAAAAAGCATGAAATGCCAAAAGCCTGAAAGAAGGCTGGAGTAGTTACGATACTGTCATCTACAAGGAAAGTGGCAAGAGACACAACTGGAGAGAGTTCAGTGAGAGCCTGTAAGGCCTTGGAGACCATGTCAGTTACTTTTAATATTATTCATAGAGCAAAAGACTGTGAGCATTTGTTGGAGAGGTGGATGGTGGTATAAGACTTGGGTTTTAGAAAAATCATTTATGTTGTAGAGAATGCAATGGGGTAGCCATGGGGGTTGAGGGTCCTCTGCTTGTGTTGGTATGTTTTTGGAGAGAGGACTGAGGACTCCCCGGGCCTGTCTGCAGAGTCTGTCTGTTTCTTCTGCTCATGGGCCCAAGTTCCCATACCCACTGGAGCTCTAGAAGCTGCACCCTCCTGGACTTCTTCCCACCTCTCCAGCTGCTCCTTCACTCTCCTGATTAGGATCCTGATTTCTAAAAGCTGGGATTCCTCATAGTTCAGTACTGGGCTCATAGCTTCTTTCACACCAGGCCATGCCACACATGCCTCTGGCTTCCACCAGTGGCCTGCTTGACTCCCAAATACCAAGTATTCTGTAAAGTCCTTGACGGTGTCTCTGAAGCCCCCTGATCTGTGCATAGTAGGCCGGTCATAAATGTTTACAGATAAATTATGAATGAGAAGACCTGGACTCAGTTCCATCACACACCAGATAGGTGACAGCAGCCAAACTAACTATCCAGTTTGGGTTCCTTTCCTGTCTGTGAAGTCAGAACAGAAACCACCAGCTTTTCCCCAGGCTGCTGAACGGAAGGCAAAGAAGCTGACTCTCATTTCCCCTCTCTTCATAAATCTGTCTCCTCACACCTCACATCAGATTTCATAAAGCAAGAATCTGCAGCCAGAAGACCTGATGCCCAATCTCTAAGCAGAGGGTGTCCCACCACCCCAGCTCTGAATTCCTCTAGCACACTCTTGCTAGGGGCTGCTCCTCCAGCTCCAGTGGCTTCCTCCCTCCTGGTACCCACCCTTAGTGCACACTGGCTGTCCTATCGGGTGGATGGGTGCCCACTCATGGGCCAGAGAACTTTGTCTCAATGATGCATGGGAAATGCATATTCCCAGACTCTTGCTTGGACTCAGTGAAGCAGACTCTGGGTGGGGGCAGGGTGTGTGTGCTGGGAATCTGTATTTTAAACAGGCTCCTCAAGTAACTCTCAAGAATCTTGATGCTGAAAAACCACAGAGTCAGTGCCTCTTATTAAAGACTTTTCTTCCTCCCTCAACTGCACACTCCCTCTAACTACACATCTTTTTCTAGGCACCTCCTCCTCTGCTTGACATTTAAATGCTGGAGTTTCTGGGCCTGTTCCTTTCCTCACGGTCTGCAATGCTGTACAGTCCTGTGCCTTCACAGGTGATCTCCAGGCCAAATCTCTTAAGTCCATGTATCCCTAGACATGCTCAGAACCTGTGCCTTCAGCTGCCGGCTCAGCATCTCCACTCAGCCATTTCATAAGCATCTCTGGTCTGAAATGCCCCAGACTGAACTTAGCTCTTTCCTCAAACTTGCTCCTGCCCACTGATGTCCCCATTTTAGCATCACTGAAATAGCCAGGTGTCTAAGATGAAGCCCTCCTGACTCTTCCCTTCCCTCAGCCCCTGGCATCCCCTGCATGAGCCAAGTTCTGCCTGCTCCATGCCCACTGGAACATGTTCACTTGCCTCCATCTTCCTTGTGCCACCAGGAGCCACGCCACCACTACCTCTGGGGTGGACTTCAGCCTCCTGCTGGCCTCCTGGCTTCCACTGATGCTCCCTACAGCCCACTCTCCACACAACAACAGAAGCATCTCAACTTGAGATTAAGTCACTTGTCTATCACAATGGCTACCCTTGCACTTCAGAAAAAAAATCCCTCAGCTTTGACACCCCAGATGGTCTGGTTCCTGCCTTTTCTCCTCCCTACACTTCACCTCCCATACCTTGGCTGTGCTGACTGCCCTTTGGGTCCTTGAATGCAGATCTTCCTGTTCACCTTAGGGCTTGTGCTCAGCATTCCCTACTCTGGAATGTCTTCTGGTCTTATTGCTTTTCTAACTCTTACTGTATCTCTGGAACTCTCATTAGTATTTTCTTACTCAGAAGTCTTCTTTGTCTCTCCTTCTGCACTCCCAATTAAGGGAGAGTTCCCTGCTACTCTCTGAGGCCTGTGGTTCTTGCTCATGGCCCCCACTCACTTGCCTCTTTAAGGTCTTCCCTTCCCTGGCCTAATCTTCTCCACTGCATTTATCGCCATTCTGTGTACCACATATTTGACTTGTGTGTTTTGTAGACTGTCTCATCATCCTTACTGCTATCCCCAAATGTTATCTCCATGATTGTGGGGATTTTTGCCTGTTTTCATCACAGCTATTTCCTGGTGACAAAAACAGCACCTGGTACACAATGGGCATTCAATAACTATTTGTCAAATGAAAAAAACAGTCTCCTGGTTTGTAATCATATTCACTTGTTTGAACAAGTAAATATGATTACATATTTTGTTTGAACTGTTTGAACAGCTGCCCACTACATTTGACCAACCATAAGCTCCATGAGTGTGGGAGCCTTTCGTTTCTTGCTCCACGTGCATCATCAAGGCCCAGCACTGCACCTTCTGCCTGGTAAGACCTTAGTAAAGGTTTGTGGAATGAATGAATGAATGGGCAATGAATTGGGAGAGTGAATGGGCAATGGCATGAGTCCGGATGGGAGGATGAACTTGGTACATGTGGGCTTGGGTGGTATCTCCACAGCTGCCCTCCACCCCTACTCAGTGCTCCCAGCTCCAGGACCCTCCTACCTTGTCACTCTCCTCATAGTCCTTTGTGAAGCAGCTCTTGAGCGTCAAAGAAAGTTCCTGGAGCTGTATGATGGCAATGGCATTGGGGGTGTCGTCTTTGAAGCGCATGGTGTCCTCCATTATGTCTTGTACCAGGAAAAATGCCTTCTTAAGGTAGCACACGGGATCTTCCTGAAAAGCAGGAACCAGAAGCTATGTCCTGGCTGATGAGGCCCTGGAACCTCAGCTTTGTATTAGATGCTGCCAAACGAGGCAGATGGAGGGCTGCAGCCTGCTCTCCCTACCCCAGGGCAGTAGGGAGGGGGCGGTTTGGATTTCAAAAAGCTCCCCCTAGTGGTGGGATGGTGAGTGCACCGGAATTAGGGAGGCTAGTTAGCAGTTAGAAGGCTCCTGAAATTGTCCTGAAAGTGATTGATAGGGTGTGGGGACAGAAACCAGAGCTGCCAGGAAGCTTAGCACTTAGTGTCTTTTTGGGTGTGGGTAGGAAGACCGGCTGGACTGCCTTCCTGGTTGCTGGTTGTCTGGTGAATGCCAATAACATCATTGTCCAAAACATGAGATTTTGAAGTAGTGCATTGGTTTACCTTAGGCTCTAGAGATAACAGGCCTTCAACTCATGCTTCTACCCCTTACTGGTCATGCTCCCTTAACCTCTCTGTGGATAATAAGCAACATCTGTGGACCACATAGTGGTACTGTTAGGACTAACTTGGAAAAGTGCCTGGCACACAATAAACACTTTTCTGTGCCAGCCAGGAGAAGGGGAAAGTAGGGAACCTGAGCCCTGGAGCCTACCCAGTCCTGATGCTGGCACCTTAGAATTCAGTACCCAGGAATCCTCACACCTGTCAAACTTTAGGATTTCTGGTGCCTTCATGCACCCATATGTACCCCACCTTGGGAGGAACACACAGGCTGGCATATGGGCCTTGCAGATAATCACTACTCACCAACTTTTCCTGGTCTACAAACTTAAATTCAATGAAGCATGAGGTCTTCATTTGACTGTCAATCTGTAAAAGAACAGGCCAGTTGTTGCAACGTATCTATAGCTCAACTGAGCTGACCTCAGAAGGAGGACCTGAGTTTCTGGGTGGATTAGGGTTCACACTTCATCCACCTCTCCCCAACTATAGTTGGAAAGAACCAGTCAAGGTTAGGGGAAGACCTATGCCTTCCAAATGCCCAGAGGATGGTTATAAGAGAGCAAACCGTCTCCTCCTACCTCCAACTCAATGAAATCACAGATGCCAATTTGTTAAAAGGAAAATCAATCTACAGGATAATGTAGGATCCAATCTTCCTTGGAGGTAGTGAGCACCCTGTCATGGAAGAAATCTAAGCAGAGGCTGGTCAAGCTCTGAGGATTCAGAATTTGTAGGGAGCTGGAGCTAGATGCCCTTAAAGCCCCCATTATGCCCAGAGCTGGGTTCTGTGTTCTAAGCCTCATAAAATGCTGTGGCCCTCGGTCTACCTTGGATTGCTGTAACAGTTTCATGCAGGAGGAATGGTCCAGGGGAAAAAGAGGCAGGAGGTCCAGCCCACAGCCTTCAAGGTCAGGGATGGAGAGCTGGTCTTAGCTAGTGGTGCCTCACCCTGCCTGACTGACCAGAGGAATAGTAAATTCCCTTTTGAGCAGGACAGGACCTATGACAACAGCTTGACTCTACAGGGCTGGACCATGTTTGGAATTGTTGATGATTCTGTTGGTCAGAGTAGAATGAGACACGGGCTCCTTCATGGCCCAAATGAGTGGCCATTCCAGGAAAGTGAGCGGGGAGAGCTGGGAGTAAGACAGGATCCTCCCCTTCAAATCTGGGTGGAGCCGTGGTGCCGGGCCGGTGGCATATCTGGGAGTCCAAGAGCTGGAGGCAACATCTGGACTCAGTAAGAAGACTGGGCTATCTTCCCCAAGGAGGCAATCTTTGAGGGAAAACAGGCCTTAGGAGCCCTTTTAGGATCCACAGTGAACATTCCTGGCCATCATTAACTCAGACAACCAGCCGGAAACTCATCTCATTCACCGCCTGCAAGGGGGACGAGAGGGCTTCAGGTTTGGGGCTCCTGAGGTTCTGACCCCAGAAAGGTCAAAGAGAGAAGCAGCAGAGGAGCCATGGCCTAGACAGCCCTATTCCCTGCAATTCCTCTCTTTGACCCTGCTCCCTGTCTCCTGCCTCAGTTTCCCCAGTGGGGAGAAAGCATGGCTACATACTCACCAGCTGCTGCAGGAGCTCTAGGTGTCCATTCCCAATCATGTGGCTACAGTGCTCCGAAACCTCCTTGGCAATGCTCCTGCTCACTAGGAGACAGACCAGCAGCAGCCGGGGGCCCAGCCATGTCTGTGACAGAGAGGGTGTCATTTCTCCACAGCTGTCACTTTCCCCAGCTACCCCCATGCCCTGCTAGAGACAGAAAAAACAAAGGTCTCATACCCACAATGCTATAGGCTCTGCCTCACACCCCAGGATGCAGCATTCCCCAAATCAGATTTCCTAGGAATTCCTATCAGCCATGGCACAACCTTGCTCTCCCTGCTAACAACCCAGATGTCATCCTCTCCAAGAAATCTTCCAGATTTAACCCAGCCCAAGGCTAATTACACATCACACTTCTAATGATGATGTAGGTAGTGTGCCCAGCTGTCTAAATTCTGACAGCACAGGAAACTCCTCGAGGGCAGGATTTGCATCTAGCCATCATTCTATCCCTGCAACATCAACACAGAACCAAGCATCTTGAGTTGCCCTCAAGTTCACATTCATGCACTAGCTTCTAGATAACAAGCTAGAGACATTTCCCCCAGGGGCCTATGACTTCCTCCCACTTGATTCCATGTAAGTCTAACTTTGCTGCATGAAAAGACTACGGGACCAAACACAGTTTCACTGGCAACTCATCCCACACCAGAGACCTCCTGGAGCACAGGGCGTATATTTCAAAAGGAGCCCAACTTATTAATCAGAGGCAGTAGTGCCAGTTCTGCACCATGCCTGGCTGGCACCTGCCTACCAGGTTCTTCACCAGCCAGCTAGCTCTTATCATGGCAGGGAAGCCTTCTCCTCTCTTTCAGTACCCACATGGTCCCATAGCTTCTCCATGCTAGGGTGATGGGACTGGCTTCTGGCACCCTGTCTTTGTCCTTCTTCTCCCTCCATTTTCCTCCTCGAGGTCCCCTCATCTCTATCCCTAGAACTAGGGTTCCCCTTCTCCAGCCAGAGGTAAAGGGGCCCTTGTGTTTTCTTTCCCTAGCCTGAGATTGCCTCCTAGGAGCTCCTGAGCCTCCTGGCAGCCAATGCCCCCAGATTCAGGGAAATGCTGGCAAGGTGGGGTAAGGGCTGGCACTTTCCTGGGCTCTGGGCTTTGCCCCAGTAATCCAGATGATGAGACAAATACTGCAAATAAGTAGCACATTGGAAAAACACGGGGAGGCTATGAAGCAGCCCGTAACATGCTAATTTACATTTAAAAGCCCAAAGCTTTGCCAGTTCTTATCAGGGCAGGCAGGCAGGCAGCTCTAGCTGGGCTACCAGGGAGCCTCAGAGAGGAGGGATGCTAGTGAGGCCTTAAAAGATAGAAAGAAATTGATGACAGGAGAGGGAAGAGACACATGGTGGCTCAATGCCATTCAGCACAGGGCCTGTGAGGGTCCTGAGAGGAAGCAGGGCAGCCATGGTCTGTGGGGGACTTCAGGCTCTGTTAGGCAGTTGGGGAGGCAGCCCTGAGTGAGAACAGTTGCCCAGGCCTTCAGGAACTTCAGGCACAGGAACTGTTAGAGGAATTTGAGCCATGCAGAGGCTGGCTCTGCCCCACGCTGGCTACCGCTGAGGCTCTGGGCCCCTCATATAACTGGTATGTAGGAAAGGGCCTCTGGGGAAGGGATGGATGTTCAGGAAGACAACCTCACCCCAGGCATTTCAAGACACTGATGTGTAAGGACAGGAAGTTGAAGGCAATGCTTAACCCCCCTGCCCTGGGCTGCCTGGCTTTGGGCAGTATTTCAGGCATCAGTGTGGAGAGAGGCTGGCTTTGAAGATGGCTGAAGGGGGCCACCCCTAAAAGGTCAAGACAGGCACCCAAGGGTTAATGATCTAGCTTGCATCTAGCTGGGCAGGCTCTTCCCACCCACCACCACCTCAGCCTCTGCCTGTGGGAACAGCCCTCAGAAGGAATCTCTGCTGCAAGCTCTGAGAGATACAGGACCTCTCAGCACAGCTGTTCATCGACTACCACCATCCTGTTCCATCTTTCCCTTCCACAGTCTCTGGAGAGACCTGGCATGACTAGGCCATCAAATGACCCTGTCTAAACCTGGCCTCTTTTCTTTCCTCCTGCATTTGCCTCCTCTTCCCTCCTGCTCTCACCTCCAGCCCCTTCTCTTTGCCTTATTGCCTATGGCTTAACCCTCTCCCCTTTTCCCTCTCCAACCCATCTTCCACCTCTCAGATAGGGGCTCCCTCTGGTGTGATCCACTCTTCTCTCTCTTACCCCACCTACAACCTTCTCCTCTGTCCCTCAAGTTTTTTGTGTTTTTTGTTTTTGCTCCTTTCCCCCCAGGTTTCTCCTCTCATTCTCTTTCAGAATGGCTCAGAAGCAAGCCCATTATGCGACCAGTGTTCGTTTACAGTGCAACCCTGCACTTCCTAAGAGTTGCAGCAGTTACTGCCACTGTTGGAGTAGAATGTCTCCTTTGCAGTCCTAAGTACCCCATCCCCAGCTCTGCAACCTCAAACTCTCCTTCCACTTTCTTCAACTAACACAAATCCCAGGATCTCCTCAACTCTTTGAGCCTGATTCCTCAAGAAAAAGAGATTCAGGGCTAACCCCAAGCAGCTCTGGGGTTACCCAAAACAGTCACCCAAGTCGCCAACAGCTCCTCTGTGGGGTGGAACAAGTAGTAACTCGCCCATCTCCTTCCCTCTGCCAGCAGGTTGCTCAGCACAGGCTCTGTCTGGCATTCTAAAGTTGGATGACCCCTCAACTTTCCCCATCTGGAAGCGCCCACTCCTCCAAAAGGGCCTGGAAGCACGTGCATAGCTGAGGGAAGATGCCCACTGGGGACCGCGCCACACAGCGCACCGCCACTCTGCTTGGAGTTTGAAGCAGGGCGTCTTAGCTGACACCGGGCCTCCACCCTCGGCTGCAAATCCCTATCTCCTGCCCGTTGGTGGCTCGCTCAGTGTTCCCCTCTGTGCAATGAGTTGTGCACTCTTTCCTTTCCCAGGAAAGCGCTGCAGCCCCAGGAGCAGCAGTAGGGCTGCCAACAGCCTCAGCCCGAGAGCGCAGGGAACCCCGAGGCAGTCGGTGCGCAAAAGTGGTTAGGAAACCGAGCCCGCGGCTGCGGCGGGAGAGCCTGGGCAGCCGGCGCGCCCCAGCCGTGGGCTCCAAGGAGCCGCGTTGGGCCGCCTGCCGCCGAGCCCACGCCCCAGCCCGGCCCGATCTCGCGCCAGCTGCCTCTTACCGTGGGAGGGCAGCGCCCGGCGGCGCCCCGCGCGGTCATACGGGCAGCTGGGTCCCGGCCGGGCGCGTCGGCCGCCCTCAGTCGGTCGCTCGCTCGCTGATGCAGAGTCCGCGCCCCGGCCGAAGGCCGCGCCGCAGTCCCGGGGTGTAGAGAGCGCGGCGGCGGCGCCGAGAGGACCCAGGCAAACTTTCACTTTCCGCCGGCCGAGCTTCGCTGGCCAGCCCTCGGCACAGCCTTTTAAGCGGGCGGGTTCGTGGGGCATGTGGTTTATGGGAAATCACCCTGGCCCGGCGCCAGACGCGCGCGCGCGCGCGTACACACACACACACACACACACACACACACACACACACAGATACACACGCACTGACACACACACACACACACACACACTCTCTCTCTCTCTCTCAGACTTCGCAGGCCCACTGAGCCGCTTCCCCTCCCCCAACTCGCCGGCTGGTCGTCCCCGCTCGCTTGCTGGTCTCCAGTCGCGCTGTTTTCTGTCCTCCACTCTGCAGACTTCGGAAAGAAACACGGGTTCCACTGCCCTCCCCACCCCGCCCTTCCCCGCGCCCTCTCCCGACACAGCCTTTCCTTCCTTGCTCTCCAGGCCTCGGATCCGGGCAATTACCCTCTTTCTAATACTGGTCCCAAGGGACTTTCCCTCTAGGCCTGAAAATCCCCAAATCTGAACAAGAAATGGGCCGAGAGCAGGGACAGGCACTAGGAAGAGAAGACAAATCCCTTGCAATATGCCCCTCAAGGAGCCTGAGCCCCTTCCTCACTATGCACCCCCCAATAAGCACCCCCGTTCTAGAGGCAGGGTGTAGGCCTGGGGGCCAGCTACCTGGCCAGGAGATGAGGGGCCATGTCCTGTGACAGCTAATTGGGAGGTTCTGCCCTCTGTGCCAGGAGACATTTGAGGCACTTGACCTCGGGTGATGTCAATGCTGACTGGGACCTGTGCTCCCTCCTGGCTGCCAAACCCAGCTCAGATGGGAAAGGCTCTGCACCTGGCACCTTGTGGAAATGCATCTACTAAGATGATTAACCATATTTTGTCTTTACATGAGAATGAATCTAAATGAATCTATTAGAATGAGCCAAGCCTATTAATTACAATGACAACATCAAGAACTTTTTCTTTCTTCAATTCATTATGATCTAATGTGTTTCAGTCCCTCTGTGAGGCTGCCCACCCTTCTCCTGGGAAACATGATGCCTGGCCAGGTTTTCAAGAGCCATGGTTGTCAGTTGCCCTACACATCCCTTGCTCCAGCCCCAAGCTATTAGTTTGCACCCACATCCTTTGCTCAGACTGGTCCTTCTGTGAAGGTTTCTTTCCCAGGTTGTCCTTAAGGCAAACATTCTTTAAGACAAATCACATCTCATCCTACTCCAGCAAAGCCTTCTGTGACTCCCCAGGCAAATCAATAGTTCCTTTTTCCTGGGTTCCCACTGGACTTGGCTCGTTCTCATGATGGTCTTAAGAAGTTGTTTATTATCCACACATTCCCCACATTATTTTTAAAAGTGTTAAGATGGTACTGATAGTTATATTCTGCTCCCACCTGGACTGAAATTTCCTTTGGGTATTTCCTTTGGGCATCCAGTTTCACTTACCTCTGAATCAACAGTGCTAGCATAGTAGGTACTCAATTAATGGTGGTTGAATTAGATAAGAGACTGATTTATTTATTTGACAAATATGTACTGAGTACTTACTATGGGCCAGGCACTGTGCTGGACCCTGAATAAACAATGATGACCATGCCAAATGGGTGTTGTGTTCACAGGCTTGTGAGCCATTGGAAGCTAAGATGCATGGGGCAGTGACTGGGTGCTCAGAGCCTTCAGGGAGGAAGACAGAGGCAGAAGCCCAGCAGAGGAAGGAGGGTGAGGGTTTATTTCCCTCCTGGGGAATGTTCTTTCAAGTAGTCCTATACAATAATGCTTAAGATAACATGTTGACACCACAGTTCTTAAGACTGATAAGAGGTTAGCGGAAGTTGTGTGAGAAAGATAAGCTTGCAGACTGGAGAAGTGAGGTGAAATTTACTCGCTTCCTCCTTCATCAACCCAGCCTTGCCCCAGGCTCCCTGAGGCTGAAGTTGGAACCCAGCTCTGTCTCTGAAGGAGAGGTCAACCATTCTCCGTGAAAATGCTGGCATGGGGTCCTCATTCCCCCTCTATTGAGTTTGAATTCCCCAGGTTTGAACCTGACCCCATCACTTATAAGTTATTTGACTTGCCCAGTCATTTACATGTCACTTTGGACAAACTTCTTTGAGCTTTGGTGTCTACAAAGTGGAGATGTTGATTTCTCTTTCTCACCAAGGTGTTGCAGAAATCGAATAAGATGATCTCTGTGAAGTAGTCAGCACAGGGCTAGTATTATTAATATGTCTACTCACATGGGTGTTCAGTACAACAGTAGTGTGGTGGACTTGGGAGTCCCAATGCCAGAGTTTACTCTCAGCTCTGCCACTCATTTGCTATTTGACTTTGGACAAATCTCTTAATCCTTCTGAGCCTCTCTTTCCTCATTTGTCCAATAGCAATGATAAGATCTGCCCCCAGAGTGGCTGGGCAGTGAGGTCAAATAGACTGACATATGGAAGTCTAGTCCCAGGAACTGCACAAGATAGGCGCTTAGCTGTCAGAGTTCTCTAGAAGCGTAGGCTGTGGCACTGTGGGAAGCCCTGCCGTAAGAAGTTGCAGAGGGATGAGCCAGGCCCTTGATAATTGTTCCTTGCTGCAGTCTCATCCCCATTACCTTAAAAAGAGAGATTTGTGAATCTGCTTGGCTCCAGACAGCCTTACCTCCAGACACAGGGAACTTGAGGCTGGAAGAGCAGCAGAAGTAGCTGCCCTGAGCAGTGTTTCCTCTGCTTACTCTTGCACTGGGGCTTATTCTCTTGCTTCCACCTCTGCCTGCCTGGTGGGGGACCTCATGCAGGCAGGTCCTACCTGTATCTCGGGGCCAAACCTTCAGGATGTTATTGGTCTGCATGTGTCTCCATGCAAGTCCATTTGAGCCCATCCATGGGCAGGGCATCATGCAACCACAGAACCCCAAAACTTTGTCTCCAATGAGGAAATGGAGACCCAGACAGACTAAGCTTCCAGAGTCACAAGTGAATTGGCAGAGTATAGGGTGAGAACCTTAGGAGTGAGAGCTGGAATGATAGGACTCTGGGCTCAGCATGCTTCTCTGTCCTCCCTGCTGACTACTGGCAGAGTCACGTCCAGATCCAGGTCCTGGGGGAGGCAGAGAGGAATTTGGCACCATCTGTGATTCAGGGTTTCGATGGTCAGCTCTCAGCTGACTCTGGGGGAGGCAGAGGAAGTATGGGAAAGAGACCCTGCTTGCCAGAGGAATGAATCAAGGGAAGGAGAAGAGACTGAAAAGAGAGAAATGGAGATGGATGGCAGGAAGAGGGAGAAAAGCCTCATTTGCTTGTTGTCAAAATGCCATTTCCTTGAAATGATTTGACAGGCAATTTCCTCTTGAGATCTATTCTAGGGAATTGACTTCTATCCCACAGAGTTCTGTCTCTTTCTTCCTTTCTCCTTTCCCCCTTTCTTTTCTCTTTCCTTCTCTCCCTTACTTTGACCCCATTTCTCTCTCTTTCTTCCACCAAAGTGGCCCCATGTCTCTTTAAGAAGAGTTCTAGAATAGGCTGCAGCAGCCTTAGAACTACAGGCAGAATGCCACAGAGAGGGCTAGAGCACAATCGACCCCTGACTAAAGAGGTGGCTAGGAAGAGGGCATCAGATCCAGGATTCAGAATGTGCCATCTCTCCAACTGCCCTGATCCAGCCTTTGGCATTGCAGGCTGTCTTTCTAGTGGTATCTTCTTCTTCTCATAGGGTAAAGTTAGCTGGAAAGGTGGTAAAGCAACCACAATGGGGCGATCCTTGGACTGAGTTTCTCCATCGATTCCATGGGAATGGTAGCTCCCAACCTACTGCCTCCAAGGGGTAGTATGAAGACTTTGTGTCTATAAACTATGAAGAGCCAATAATACTTTGGAAAAGTGCCCACGTTTGTTGAGCTCACCCCTGTCCCTGACTAGAGGAAAGTTAGCTGTCCTCTTTGTACTCATTGCTACCGAAACACCTGCTGGCTTCAGGACTCTCATTGCTGGAATCTTGCCCTGTAGGCACTGCTGGGAGGCCTGTTCTGCCTCGACAGCCCAGCTGCTTTTGCCTGGCCCCGGCTCCCTACCCTGAGCAAGACCGGCTCTCTTAGGCTGCTCTCATGAATTTCTCAAAGATGAAAAATGCTAGAAATTAAGAAACAATTTATCCCCGGTGAATTTTGGTTTCCTTGAATACCCTCCTTGCCCTCTAAAATCACAAACCCTCAACCTGAGGACCCTTCCAGAAAGAAAGTTTCTAATCTTCATTGGAAAAAGAGAATCACAAAGAGGATGGTATGTCTGATGATGTCTAAACATTGCACCAAGCTAGCTTCCTACCCTTGGCCATGTGTCACTTCAGAGCAAATGAAGCAGAGAATTACCTGGAAACAGAAAGTGAGAATGTCATCTGTTAACGCAGTAAACATTTTTGAGTGCTGAGGCATGCTTGGCCTATCCTTGCCCACTGTCAGTTGAATTATGGGCTCTCCCTTCTCCCAGGCTCCCAGGGACAATTTAATCAAAGGGACAATTTAATAAGGGACAATTTAATAAGAGGCAGGGAGTGTGATGATGGAAAAAAATGGCCCAGAGACCAGAGGAGCTTTGCTTCCAGAATCATCTGAAGGTACCCAGAAACCTGAAATGGGGAAGAGACTGGGAATTGGGCCAATTAAGGTCAAGATATGGAGGCAGACTGGACGCTCTGTTCTACCTCATGTGATTTAAAGCTGTTCCTTACCTTGATTCTCTGGGATGGTTTGCTCAGCGCCAACTGGGAGGCCTAAGAGGAGACTTCTTCATGCGGGCCCAGGCCCAAGGGGACTGGAGGAGGCCCAGAGGAGTAAGTGGGGAGAGGATGCCTTCCCCCACAGGAGGGAAGGAGAGGCCAGGCGGCTCATGTCTGTGGGTGCCCTAAGCCCTAGGCCAGGGTTCCTGCCATCTCTGCATTCTCCAGCCTGCTGACAAATCTCTTTTCTGTTGGCTGTTGGCTGGTGCATTTCTCCCCAGGAAGTAGGAACTGTCACAACCCTCCTGGATGGAACAAAGGTGGCAGGTGAGAATATCAGCTCTGCAGCCAAACTGCTAGGATTGAAATCCCAGCTCTGCCTCCTGCTAGCTCCATGACCCTAGAGGTACTTTCCCTTTCTGTGCCTCTGTTTCTTCATCTGTAAAATAAAGATAACCATGACACCTTCCTGATAAGGTTGAGTTGAGGAGTAGTTATTTTGTATAAAGTATCTATGGCATTGCCTGGAATATGGTGTAGGAGTATAGCTGTCACTGCTCAGGGACTGATGAGGCCAAGAGGGGGCTGCATCTGTTGACAAGGCAGTACTGCCCAGAATCTACTTAAAGGAGAACTCAGAGTGGCCATACTAATGACTTAGCTATGCCCTAGCCAGGGAACATTGGGGATAAGGGTGACATATGACCAAGGCTGGGTCTACTCAGAAAAGCCCCTTTTGGATTTTATGGCAGGGGAGAGCCCTGCTCCCTTCTTGGTCCAGGACCTTCAGAGTAGCTGGCGAGAGCAGAAATGCAATGTTCTTTGGAGGCCTCCCTGCTTTTCCTAACCACAAAACCCACAACCACCAATCAGTCCATTCATTGGAAAACCTTCTGATTATTGGAGTCCAAGTACAGCTCTCAGCCCTCCTCCCACTATGCTGACTTCCAATGCTGGGCTGCTGGCCCCTGGAACAGCCAGCCATTCAACTTGGAGCAACCTGGTCTTGTCTCCTCCCAGGACAGAAGTCTGGGGAAGAGTGCAGGCATAAGGGCTTGTTAGGGCTTTTAGGTGAGAATTGTGTTCCTGGAGCTAAGTTCCTTCTATGATATATCGGTACTCAGCCCTGTGCTAGAAGGAGCTGATGGGCCCAAATTAAATGACCCAATCTGTCCCCTAGAGTAGCCACAGGGATACAGGATTTGGCTTCAGTTCAAATCTTGGGTATATCATTTACTCACAGGGATATTTGACAAGTTTCTTGAGCCCTTCAGGCCTTAGTTTCCTCATCTGTAAAATAAGGATCATCATAATTTGAATCTCATGTGATTAGTGATAGGATCAAATTGGAAATTTACTGGAAATACAGCCTAGCTGACCGCTTGGTATTAGACTATAAACTTCAGAACTGTAATAGAATAAATTTTCATTTTTTAATTTGATTTGATTTGATTTTTTTGCAGTGCTGGGGATTGAACTCAGGACTATGCACATGTTAGGCAAATGCTGTACCACTAAGCTACATCTCTGCCCCTAAATTTGGAAAATACTCTTTAACCTTAGAAGATACATACCAATGTCTATCAGTAGCAAAAGACTTTGGATTTGAAATCAGAGCATCTACATTCAATTCCAGATCTGCTGATGTGTAGCAGTGAGACCTAGAGTAATGCAGGGAATTCTTTTGAGCTTCAGTTTCCTCATCTGTTAAGTGGTAATCACACTTACCTGTCCTAGAGCCTGGTAAAAAGTCAAGACAGTGCATAACCAGGGCCCTGTTGCAGAGTGGGTGCCTGGTCACTTTGAGCTACAGTTTTTCACTGCAGTCATAGTAATGGTATACCCAAGGGAATTTGTCACAGAGACCAGACCAGCCTCATACACGCCTTGTATTCCACTCAGCTGTAGCTTCCCATGCTGTAATCACTCAATAAATATTTGCTGATTGATTGAGGATGATTGATCCTGGACTCCAATGCCAATTTTCTTGGAATGCTGGGAACTCCTGCCGATTGATCCCCAGGCCCTCCCTGGCCCTGGGCCTTCTCTACCGAGATGGAACAGTTTTGCCTGGAACCCCACTCCCTTCCTTTCACCCCAGCTTAGGTCAGATACGTGCTTCCTTTAAAGCTCATAAAGTGCTATTTCATTAAATTGTATTTTCCCTTTTGCAAGAACAGAGTCATACCAAAGTTATTTTATTATGGAAGAAGCAGAAAATGTATTTTTAGAACACAACAATAGAAATCATATTCCAGTTCTTCCTTGAATTTTAAAAATAAAATCGTGGATCACGTACCTAATTTTGAAAGCTGACTTAAAAAATGGGGTCTTTCCTGAGCTGAATTTTGGGAAATCCTAGACATGTGGGCTTCCTGTCATCTTGAACACTGTGTCCCTAAGAAGCTTCACTCCTTTTGCAGGTGAGAGCCAAGACTTGAGAGGAAAGCTAGACATGAGCTTCTGGAATCACTAGCAGTCTGAATACATTAATTACCTCATTCATTCAATGAGGTAATATTTATTAAACACTTACTCATTACAAGGCCCTAGGCACTAAGGGCTAAAATCATGGACCTAGACCCATCCTAATCCCCAGGGAGGTCACAGTCTCCTGGAGGAGGCAGGCTTGTAAGACACTGTCCTCACACCACATGACTGTGCTGGATGGGAGTTAGAAGCTGATGCTTAAGCAGGAAGAGTCAGAAAGGCTTCCTGGAGGAAGAGACTCTATAGCTGCATGGAGAGAAACATGCACCTGATGCAGAAGTGGGGAAGGAGCATTCTAGAGAGAGGCAACAGCATGCACCGAGGTCTGAAAAGGTGATGACAGTGGGGTGGGCTCTGGGTGATTTATTCTGGAGTGATTGGAGCTGGGGAGGAAGACTAGAGGAAGTGGGAGAGGTCAGACCAGCTCCATTCATCAGGTGCCCGTAGGTCATCCATGTGACATTTGACTTTACCTTGAGAAGCACTGAGGGAGTTGGAGGTCGGATGACAAGAACAGATCCATCCATTCAGAGAATGTCCTCTGAGCATAGGGCACTGTCTTTAGATCCTGTGGGCCCCTGAAGAGGTACACATGGCACTGCATGGACTCTTGTCCTCAGGAAAAGCAGTATCTCCTTAGGAAGTGGAGAGACTTTTATCAGTACATTTATCAGCTAAAGGGAAGACACCTACACAGGAAGAGGCTAAACAGGTGGAGAGGCAGAGGCCACTGGAAGTGCAGTGTCCTAGGGACAGGAGAAGGAGGGTAAGATTAAGGATACAAGGAGAGTATTTCTGGGGTCAGGAGAAGGGACATTTCACTTGTGAGCAGAAGCGAGTTTGGTAGAAGGAAAGGGCCTCAGGAGACCAAGTGCAGTTGAGAGTTCAAGTGCTCAGTGGTGGGTCCAGGCGGGGAGAGGAGGTAGGCCTGGAAGGCATTTGCTGCCTTGTTTGACAGATGATTATTGACTGCTCAGGAATCACAGTCCCTTTCTCCTGGCCTGCTGTCCCTCCTCCATCTCATGGTTTATCTTGGAATGTCTCAAATATCCCCCCTCAGGAAGCCCCCATTGCTCTCATCCGGAATGCTTCCTCCCTCCTCTGGCCTCTGGCTCTCTGGGTCCCCTTTTTTGGTGTACATTTCTCATTCTTCCTCTTACTAAACCATGAGACAGCTTTTATCTCCCACAGAACTCATATATACTTGGTACTCAGTAATTTGTTGGATGGATTAATGAGTGAATGAATGAATGAATGAACCCAAGCCATTCCCAAATGCTGGACATGACCTTTTCCTCTCCTGTTTCTAAGTGCAGCTCATGCGATCTGTCCATCCCACTGTGGCCTGTCCTAGGCTGGCTGCCGGGTCACATGCTTGTCACAGGCCCTCTCCCTCTGCAATTGGGTGAGGTCATAGATTCTGGCAGATGCCAGAGCTGTGGGTCAGAACTCATTTGTCAGTGATCGCAGGTGTGAGCAGAACCTGGGGTATTGGTCAGTCTCCCCAAAGGTTCTAGAGACCTGTGTGTGCACCAGGATGCTGGGGAAACCCTCAACCTTTCTCTCTCACAGTCTCCTCTTTTTCTGCTCTAGGCTTCATCTGACAGAGCAATCCTATGAGTGGGCACTGCCAGCCACACTGTGGCCTTGCATAGTGCTGCTGGCAGCTCCATGTGCCCACAGAGTCAGTGCTGACACTCTTGTTGGGTGCCAGGGCCTTTTTCACCTTGGTTCCCAACTGTCTGTGACAGTTTTGTCTTCCATCTTGCATCCCTAGGCACCTCTTAAATTGGATACTCATCCACTGGGTAAATCTTATACATATAAATAATATATAAGCCTTAAATAAGCCTTTATATATTATAAGCCTGTATATTATATATATTATATATATTTAGATAGATAGATAGATAGATATAGACAGACAGCTGTAGATGGACACAATACCTTTATTTCATTTATTTATTTTTAGGTGCTGAAGATCAAACTCAGTGCCTCACATGTGCTAGGCAAGCACTCTACCCCTGAGCCATAACCCCAGCCCCCAACTGGGTGAATCTTTCCTTGATGTTCACCACGTCCTAGCTCAAAGGTTAATTGATGAGATTTCCAAAATAAAAGTCTACTGTCGAGCCTCTCACAGTCCAATGGGGCTGGAGAGGGTTAGGCCAAGTTAGAGCTGATTAATGCACCCCATAGTTGGTGCTACAGGGGGGATGCCCAAGTTGCTGTGGAAGCCCCACAGGGGATGGGGTCATGGACAGCATCCAGAGGAGGTGCTGGATGGGCAAAGGAAAAAAGGGAAGGGAAGAGAAGGGAATGGGTAGGGTGTCTCAGGCAGAGGGAAAGCATCAAGGGCAAAGGAGCAGTGGAAAGAGGGACTCAGTGTGAGTAGTAGGAGACAGAGGGTTGGAGGGAACGGAGGTGGCAAGTTGGCAGAACTGGTGAAGAAGCTGTCACCTTGCCTTCATCCTAACCTGTAGAAATAAACTCTCCCCTAGCTCTCTTGGCATCCACCTCTTTCAGGAAGTGTTCTGTTACCCCAACTCATGTGGCCTTGACCTCCTTAGAGCCCTCATGTCATTTATATACCTCTCATGGCCCTTTTCACAGTCCAGCTCATTTTAGGCTTATGTCTATACCTATGCAACCATCTCCACCAGGCCAGGAATGCATCTAGTGCAGGGGCATGGCATTTTAATACCCTGCACAAATATTTGGTGAGGACCTGTTCTGGGTCAGATTTCAGACACTGGGGTGCAGCAGAGACTGAGATGGATAGATTCAACTGAAATATTCAACTGAAATATCTAAGTCCCCATCTGGATCACCCTGTCCCTCTATCAGGCTCCCTAGACACTCCTCAGCAGGTTGTGCCATAGGGGCAAGGAATCTGACCACAGGGAAGACAGTGGTCTATATGGTGCCACTGACTGTGTGACTTTTAGCAAACCAGTGTAACCTCTCTGATGGAGATTGCAGTAACCTTTGTCATGAGCACATGTGACAGCACACGTGAAAGTGCTCAGTAAGCCTTAAAGTGGCCTCCTAAGGCCAGAGCTAGGGTGCAGTGCTTTCTCACCATTTCCAGCTGCCTCTGCACTTCACTTTCCAGGATGTGCCCTGTCAGAACAGCCCTCGCTACCTGGATGGCTGCCCAGCTAGATTCAGCTCAGCTCCCCCTCCAGCTTGTCCCATCGTCCCCCCAGTCCCCTTTTTTTTGCATTTCTTGTCAGCAAGGAGAAACTTCCAACACTTCTAGGGGGCCTCCTGTGTGGGACTGTAACTTCCAAGACTGCAATTTATCCTCTGATTCCAGAGGATCTAATTCCTGGTTTCTTTAACCTCTGAGTTGAACTGCATCCACATTTCAACATCAGAAGAATGAGAAGTTCTCAAACATGTTCAGACGGTGCAGCCCCTAGAAGCCAGGGCATTTTTTGGTGGAACTACAAAAACAAATTAAAAGAAAATAGTATGTCCAACCTCACATTAGCCTCACCGGTACTAGATCAGATTCTTGATTCTCATGCAGATAGGCCATAGCAGGGGTCAAAGCTTTAAAAAAATGTTGGGGCCTCCACATCCTCAGTGGAGAATATTTAACACTCAATCTTCAGATTAAAGGAAGGTGGGGGGAGTGTTTACTTATGTTTAAGGGCAGGACTCCTGCTCCAGGAAACAATTTGAGAGTTCTGAGTCTCAGAGCCAGACCAAGATTCAAAAACAATTTGTCCAAGCCAGGCATGGTGACACACATCAATAATCCCAGCAATTCAGGAGGCTGAGGCAAGAGAATTGTAAATTCAAGGCCAGCCTGGGTAACTTAGCAAGACCTTGTCTCAAAATAAAAAATAGAAAGGACTGGAGATGTAATGTAGCTCAGTGGTAGAGTGCCCATGTTCAATGCCCAGTGTCATGTCGGGGAGGGGAAAACAATGACCCAGAGTCCTAAGGGCTTTGCAGGACTCCCAGCTACCCTACATTTTTTCCCCCTTCATTTCCCTATCCCTTCTTACATGTTACTCCCATGATGCCTACGACTCCCCCACCCTTCATTCCTCGTAAAGTCATAAACAGGGTAGCTCACAAAGAGCATGGACCTGGAGCAAGACCATCTGGGTTCAAATTCAGCTTCTGCACTTATCAGCTGTATAACCTGGGTAAACTCTGTGCCTCAGTTGCTTTGCAAAATGGTGTCCAAAATAGCACTGACCTCTGAGGCACTGGTGAGCATTAAGTGAGCTAACACAGGAGCCAACAGACCTTTTTGGTAAAGTTCCAGACAGTAAACATTTTTAATTTGCTGTCCATGCCCTCCTTGCCACCACCACTCAACTTTGTCATTGTAGCTAGGTGCGATGTCGCAAGCCTGTAATCCCAGCACTTAGGGAGGCTGAGACAGGAGAATCGCGAGTTCAAAGCCAGCCTCAGCAACGGCAAGGTGCTAAGCAACTGAGTGAGACCCTGTCTCTACATAAAACACAAAATAGGGCTGGGGATGTGGCTCAGTGGTCGAGTGTCCCTGAGTTCAATCTCCAGTACCAAAAACAAACAAACAAAAAAAACCTTTGCCATTGTATCATGAAAGCAGCCGTAGACAGAAAATACTCAAATGAGTATGTGTTCTAGTGACATTTATTTCCAAAAACTGGCTGGGAGCCAGATTTGTCTTGCAGACCGTAGTTTATTGAGCTTCGAGTTAATACATGAAAAGGTCCTTGGCCTATAGCGAGTATGGAACACACATTAGCATGTATTATTCATTCACAGATAAACTAAATATGGGCGCACCTACTGAGTACCAGGCATGGTTCTACATGCCAGGGAGATACCTGAGAGTAACAGATGAGTCTCTGCCATTGTAAGAGCAGAACATGCATTCTGCATGGATGAGACAGAAATAAACAAGGAAATAAATCCAGAAAGTTCCAGGTAGCAATAAGTGCTATGTGAAAATAAAAAGGGACTGTAACAGCCATGTCAGCGTGGGCTACTTCAAAGGGGAGGTCAGGGATGGTCTCTTAGAGGGCGCAACATTTAAGCCAAGACCAGCATGACAAGGACCCAGCTCTGAGGCAACTCCCAGAAGAGAATTCCAGGCAGAGGACAAACCTGTCTGACTTCCACTTCTGCCCTTAGTGCAGCTCTGAGCCAGCGGCAGAATCTGCAATGCTGGGTGGGCTAGAGGAGGGGAGGGGATGGAGAAAGAGGACAAAAGATTGCATAGAGAGGAAAATGCCAGTTCATTGGAATCTTGTATCTCAGGGTACAGAGGTGGCTGTAGGAAGAAAATGCTTCTCCCCTCTTCTCAATCCCCAGTCCCTCTCCAAGGATGTATACCTTTTCTCAACATCTCAGTCCTCCATCCTGCTCCCCTTTCATCTGCCCCCCACTGACTAGCTCAAAGTCCTCAGTCCAGGCAACTTCCTGTTCTTCACATCTGTCTCTAAGCACCAGGCCTGCTAAGGCCAGCTCCTCACATTTTAAATCAGAGATACCTCCCTTCCCACCCATCTGCTGGTGAGAAGGAGGGTGTGGATTCTGCCGCCTCCTGTATGGGGGAGGTAAAACTACATACACAGGGAATGGGGTGGCTTTGCTGGGGCCATTCCCAGACACAGACTATGGAATTGCAATTTCACTTCTGTTTTCTGTTGGTTCAATGGTTCCTTGTCTCTCTATTGATGGAAAAGATGCCTGTGCTATGTGCTTGTGGATTCTGTACTCTGCAGATGCTCCCTGGCATTCCTGCTCCCCACCCCTAGATCTGCTGTCTTATCTCAGTAGCTGAATATTCTGGCTGACACCGAGTTCTGTGTGCCCGGCCCAGGTAGACCACTTACATGACTGCTCTTTTACAGAGAACAAATTCTAAACTCCAGCAACTTTTGGCATTGGTGCCAGCTTGTAGCTAGGTGCTAGTTCAGTGGGTTAACTCTTGTCAGTTTCCATGTCACATGTCAGGTTTCCTGACCTGATCCTGGTTCTAGGTCATGCCCTTCTGGGGTATCTATAACCCTCTGTCCCTTCCTTCGATTCTTGCTTCCTTAAGAAGCCTCACCAGACCTTGTCCCCAACTCTGCTGCCCTCACAGTCTCCAGCATCCTCCCCCCTCAATGTGTGCCCCAGAACCAGCACTAATGGCTGTGTCCACATCTCGGCCCCTGCCTGGGAGCAGGGGCTGGAATGGCGCCTCCTCTTTCCTTCATGTGTTTTACAACTCCATAGTGGGCTGTGAGAGGGTTTCCAGGGCTGCCTGACTCACTGACAACTGGTGCCGTCAGGCAGTCTGTCCTGTGGCATGAAGGGTCCCTAGTGGGTAGATGGCAGTATGGATTGGGGTGGGCGTGTTCCTCAGCCTGCTTAGGAGGCGCCTTCTCCACTCCATTGTGCTGTGCTGCTTTCTTGATGCAAAGGAGGTAGGCTGGGGAAGGGAAATTCTGACCCCTCTTCCTGTCAACAATGATGTTCTGCTGGGAGCTGACCCCTCTGGGGTGAGTCACCAGGAAAGGCACTTGCCTCTGCCAAGTGGAGGAGGAAGCAACCCGCCTCTGCCAAGTGGAGTGGGGCCGACAAAGGCTTGTGGCTGGATGAGGGTCTTCCTGCTGAAGGAGGAGCTCCAGACATGCTCCCTGCCGACCCCAGGGTCAGGGTGGTCTCCAAGTTCCTCTTAGTTCTCTCCTGTAATATCTCACAGTTCAGCCTGCAGGCTACACCAGATTGATGTCCTTAAACATGGCTCTGGCCATGTCACAGGTTGATTATAGTCCTCTGTAGTGCCCCTACAATAAAGTCCAGATGCCTTAGAGTGGCTCCAGCATCCATTCGGACTTCACTATCCTATCTGTCCCTTCATGCCCTCCATGCCAATCAGGCTGGCCTCGTGCAGTCTCAAGGTGACACAGCGCACATGGCCATCCCCACATTTGGTCTTTATCAAGTTCCTTCTCCATTTTTCCTAGGGCTTGAATGCCTTTTCCTTTGCAGTTGTACCCAGACTTTAAACCCCATTTCTACCTTCACATCACTCATCCATCTACTCAAAAAAAAGAGCTACTGAGCACCTTCTGTGTGCCAAGTCTGTGCCATGTGCTTTTGCCCACTACGAGCTGAACAAGTACTCTTGAACCTGCCAGCCTCAAGGAGGGTCCAGAGACGTACACAGGCAGCCAGGTGAATGAATGCATGCAGCCAGGTGACTCAGTGTGCTGTGGAAACACCTGAGAGGAACACCTCACCCCTCCTGGAGAAGATCAGAGAAGGTGGTTAGAAGAGGGGACTTCTTTGCTAATTTCTTGGGGTGGGAATAGGAGTTAGGTAGGCAAGAGAACCAGGATGGGAAGAAGGCAGCAAGGGTGTTTGGATGAGCGAAAACAGAAAGTAGAAAGACCAAGGCAATAAACAGAGCATTCTAGGAACTGAAAACTATTCATATAATTTTGAAGAGAAGGTGTGAGGGCGTGGTAAGAAGGGATTGTAATCACCCCCCTGTGTAGTCTGAACCTATCCTAAGAGCCAGGAAAATCCAATGAAAGTTTTGTAGCAGAGGTTCACAATGAGCAAATGTGCACCTTGGGCTACAGTGAGACCACAGACTGGAGGAGGGCGAGCTGTAACCCAGAAGGCCCTGTACAGGGCAGATTATGTGATCTGGGCAGAGGTGATGATAGCTTGAGTAAAGTGATGGCCAGGGAGTTGAGACAAAGAGGAAAGGTCCAGGTTGTTTCCAGCTAACAGAACTGAGAGTCACCGAAGCATGGGGTGGTATAGAGATGGGCCTGATGTGACTCTCAGTTGTCTGATTAAGTAGACCATTTGCTGAGAGGAGCAGGTCCTCAGATAGGATGATGGCATGTGCAAGCTTGGACATGTTCGGTTCAAGCTCCCCAAGGACAAGAGTCCAGGTGGCTGGACCTCTGGAGAGAGGTCTGAGAGGGGAGGCTAGGTCTCTGGAGGCATGAGCGGGGGTGGTTGAACTGGGAGAGGATATTTCCCTCTTCCATGAAGCCTCCTGGACCTCTCCAGCTTACTGCATGCATGCTGCCTGGTATCACGTAGCTTTTCTCTATGAAGGATTATCTTTGCAACTAGAGAATCATCAGAGGTGAGCCAGTTAAGAGACCCATGCCAATCGTACTCATCTCAGGATGAGATCCTGACCCATAGAGAGCTGAGAGCTGAGAGATATTTTAAGAGAGCACCAGCGGGACAGTGATTGCTTTTGTGCATGTGCAGGGGAGGGGTGGATGAATGCAGAGAGAAAGGAGCCACAGCCATCCCAGCTTACCAGCACAGGGCATTGTGTAGACTAGAGGACAAGCGGTCTAGACCAGGTTTGGGGAGGATGACAGTGGGTTCAGTTGTGGACCCATTGAGTTTGGGGTGATGCTTGAGGACCCTCTAGCTGGAGGAGTCCAGTGGATCACTGGACATTGTGATCTGAGGCTAGCAGGAGCATCTGGAGTTATATTAGAATGAGCTTATCTAACCTCCCTTACTCTGGCCCCATCAGCCTCTTGGCAAGCTCATTTCTCACCTCAGGGCCTTTGCACTTGCTCTTGCCTTTGCCAGAAATGCTCACTCCCCAAACATTGACATGGCTCATGCATTCAAGTAACTCAGGGTCCTAGCTAGAGTTGGCCTTTTGTTCCCCTCACTCTCTATCTACTTCCTCTGCTTTGACTTTCATCTTAGCACTTATCACTCCCCAGCATTATATCATGAAATTGTTTATATGATTTTGTCTCCCCTCGCCTAGAATGTGATGTGCCTCAGGGCAGGTTTAGCCTATGGGTCCACCTTCACTTAGAAGGTAACCAAGGAGTGCCCCAACTGAGCCTCCAGTCAATACTGGTGGCCAAACAACTCCACTGACTGGGAGTGTGATATTGCTCCTGTGGCAGAGGGAGAGCCAGTGGGGTGACAGCAAAGTCACAGAGAGGGAGGAGAAGGGGCCTGGGGCAGAACCTGGGAGCTGCAAAACACCTGCATCTGAGGCAGGAAGAGGGGCCCTGGGAAGGGAAGAGGGGCTGCTCGGAGGGCGACCCTTGCATCCGTACCTTGCACAGGTGTTTGCATTTTGTGCCTTGTCTGGGCACTTCAGGTAGTACGGGCACTTCACTTCGTTCCCAAGATGACAGAGAGTGAAGATTCCAGCAGGAAGAGGGGACCCAGATCATCATGTGCCTCAGAGAGCTCTGGTCTAAAACTCCTTAGGCGCAGCTTCTTGGAGGGAGGGGACAGACTCCACAGTGGGGAGCAAACCCAGTGATTGGATGGGAAGAGGAGAGATGGGGGTGGGGGCGTGTTGAGCTGTTGTGCCAGGCTCTGGGATGGTGGAGGGAGGGCATTCAGTTGTGATGAGAACACAGCCTCTTCACTGTTCTGGCTCCACTTTAGCAGGGAATTCTTCATATGGAGCAATCTTTTAAAAGAGTTAATCAGATCATGTCAATGTCCTACTTAAAACCACTACTTAGGATAAAATCCAAACTCCTCAGAGTGGAAAACAAGGCCCCCAGGGACCTGGCCCTGCCTCCTCTCTGACCTCAGCTCCCCTACTCCTCTCCAGATTCACAGGCTTGGCTGGTCCTTAGACACACTCGTCTCTGCCTCAGAGCATCCTTCTATCTGGAAGGGTCTCCCTGGCTTGACACCCACCCTTTCCCTCACCAAATTCAGATCTCTGATAAAATGTCACCTCCTCTAAGAGGCTTCTCCTAAGTGTCCTAAGACAGAACTCTCTCGCCCTTCATCTTTCCCCACTTCATTTTTCTATTTCATTTTTATATTTATTATATTTAATATAATTACTTATTATATTATTAATTATTTAATTGCTTGTTTCTCATTCATCTTCCCTATCAAAGTGGAGGCTGCCCAAGGAGAGGGGCTTTGCCTGTTTTATTCACTGCTACATCCTCAGAATGTAGAACAGAGCCCAGAATTTTAAAATGTGGTAAATGGATGTTTGAATAAATTAATAAGGATCTCTGCAGCAAACATGCAGAGAGTGCTTGCAGACAGGAGCTGTGTGGCGGGGCATCCTCACTTTGCAAAGGAGCAAGCCTGGGCTTGGAGCAGTTGGGTAACTTGTCCAAGACCAGAGCCAGAGCCAGTGTTCACTGTAGAAGAGAGAATAAGCCAGATCCCAAGCTCTCCTTGAGGACACAGGGGACCCCCTTGGAAAGGAGCAAATTGGGGCTCTTCTCCCCTCCTTTCTCCTAGTCCAAGTGAAGAGATGAGAAGAAGACAGTGAGGGGAATAAAAACATGCCAGTGAGGAGTGCTTGGAGGAGGAGGACCCTGAGGAGCCAAGGAGAGGAGCCAGGTGGGTGGAGAGGCAGGGAGCCAGCCTGGGCCTCTGCAGAGGCCCTAGAACACTGGGCCAGGCATGGAACCTGAGCACCCTGCATCCAGAGCCTTAAAGGTGCAGCTTGGGTCACGATAATCCACTTATACATCCAGGGGACAAGCAGGGACTTGCCTCAGGAAGAGAGGGCCCTTGCTAATGAAACTGACCATTTGGAATCTTCTCTCCTTCTGTACCAACCCCCCCCATCTGCTGGGAATTCCCCACTTCCTGGTAGAAACTGTGGAGCGCTGGGGGGATTTTCCTCAGCCCTGGAATTCAGGACGTTTTCCAACTTTTACCATGATGTCTTCCCCCTCCGCATTCCAAGCCCAGCCACACACAACTGGGAGGGGGGGATCCCACTGGACACGGACACACACAATTTCAGAAGCAGTCTCCCCCTTCCACCCCATATCTCATCAGAAGCTGTCTGCTAGGTTGTTTTAAGGGCTGCACTTTGGAAACAGGCTCCTCTGTCCTGTCTTTAAGGTCAGTGTCTCAATGGCTGACACGACACACAACTACTGAACACATAGCCTCCAGAACCCCAAGGAGGATAGTACTCAGCTGGGGTGTGGGGGCTTATGCTGGTGCATCTCAGCATGCTGCTGTGCTGTCTGTCACCGTGAGTCACTCCAGTCCAGCCCCTGCAGTTCCTGACCCTGCCTGAGCTTGCTGGAAGTGGCTGTGTGCAGGAGACAGTGACAACAGGGCTGAGCTGGGAGGTCTGGGTCCGTCAGCCTCTGGGATCCTGGCGAGATGAGCATCGACGCACTGGTGTCTGAGGTCTAGACAGCAGCCACATGAATCGTGAGTATTTGTCTGGCCTGAGACTTGTCCCAAGCCAGCTGTTTACTTATGGGTCCCAGAGCACCTGCTACTTCTGAAGAACTCTCTCTTAATTCATTTCAGCACATGCTATCTCTGCCAGGCCTCAGCACAAGGCACTGGAAGAGAAACAAAAGGATGAGGACAGCACAGCCCCTGCCCTCCGGAGCCCATGGCTCAATCTAGCAATAATGACATATGGTGCTCCTATGACATGCCAGGCACTGGGCTGGAGTATGGGGAATCAGAGATAAGTAAACATGTTCCTGAACTCGCAATTTACATTGTGGCTGGGGAGGGAAGAGAGATATAGAAACCAGTAACTCCACTACATGCCAGCTTCCAGCGTCAGCTTAGATGACACCTTCCCCCAGGAGGTCTTCTTTGTCTCCTTCCTGGATGGATGTCCTTCACTCATCACAGTGTGCTCAAGCTTTGTTGTTGCCTGTCAAACCCCAGCCCTCCCCACCCCACCGCCAGAACTGAGCACCCTGGCAGCAGGGCTGGCCTTCGGTCTGTGTCCTTGGTGTCTCACATGACAAACACATTTGCAGAAAGTGTTATATGATGACTTCAAACCAGCTAACTAATACATGCTGAGCAGAGATACTGGCAACAGGCTGGCTTTGTTATACAAGAAGGGCTGACTAATTCTGAATGGTAAAGATCAAAAAAGCCACCAGAGAGGTGTGATTACAGCTAAGCCCTACAGAATACACAGGCTCTTGACAGGCTGAGGGGACAACAGAGGCAAAGGCTTGGATGGCTGGATGGCTTACTAGAGGGACTGGCACATGGGCATAGAGGAGGAGCAGCAAGAGATTGGAGGGGGGTGCAAGGAACACAGGACCAACTCAAGAGGACTCCTGATTTCATGCCACAGACTCTGGTCTTTGTTCTGTAGACAGAGATCAAAGCCAGCCTCAGCAACGGCAGGGCGCTAAGCAACTCAGTGAGACCCTGTCTCTATATAAAACACAAAATAGGGCTGGGGATGTGGCTCAGTGGTCGAGTGCCCCTGAGTTCAATCCCCAGTACCAAAAGAAAAAAAAAGACAGAGATCCTCTGTGAAAGTCACGGAAATGGATCAGCATTTTAGGAAGATTTTCTTGATGATTGTGTGAATGGTATATTTAGGGAGATCACTGATAGCAGTGTCCTCTCCTTAGCCTCTGCCTCATGGGAAGAGAGAGCCAGAGAAAGCCAGGTATGAGGGGCGGTCAGCAGAGAAACCAGCTAGGAAGCTATTGTGATGTTAGGAGACACATGACCAAGATGTGAATCAGAACAAGGGCAGTGGGAAGAGAAAGAGACAGAATTAGTGACCAACTGGATATGGGAAGTGAGACTCTTGAGCTATTGTTGGGAAGGCTGAAGGACCACAGAGAAGGGACAGGCTCCGAGGCGGAGGAAGAAGATGAGTACGTCACTCTGGGTTGTTCCTTGGGCTTTGGAAATGACAGTGGATGAGAGAAAGAATCTTAGAAGATGTGCTCGGTCCTGATGCATCTTGATAACAAGCTACGGATGACTCTAGCTGAAGAAGATTCAAAGGATTCCATTTTGTTCAAAGCTTAGATGCAAGTGACAAAATCTCTTTCTACCATGGGAACAGCTTCCAGATCTCTCTGTTTTAACTGCCGCCACCTCCCCTCTTCCCATCCACCACTGCAGCAACCCATATGCTGACCAACAGGGAGATGCTATCAGGAGAGGTAGACTGTGTGGAGGATACAGGAAGGCCCTTCTGTCATAGTGGATGACCTCAGTGTCCCTGAGAGTGGCCCAGCCCACACCCTAGCCTTTTAGATACTTGATGTCCCCATCTTTGTCCCACTGTGTGTTGGCCACCCACTCCCATCACCACTCCATAGACTTACTCACTATCCAGAACTACCCCACCTCTGAAATTACTAACTCTGACATCTTTCTAGATCCTCTCAACTTCTCCACTCATCTCTTCGCCTACACGTGTCCTCTGACCCCTCTGCTTCCTCCCTCCCCTTTCTCATAACATAGGTTATATAGCTTGAAATTTTATTCGTTCTCCTTTATAACATAATTTCCCCTTTGCTGCACCCCCCTGGTGAAGTCCCAACTGTGAGTGAGCCAGCTCTCCTTTTCCTCTGAACCACCTACATGGTAGGTGGTTTCTCCTAGAGGAGGCTGTACCAACAAACAGAACAGACCCATCGCCATGATCACCAACCGTTACAGGCACAGTGCTGCCCACTCTGCTGTCCCTAGTTCCACTGCTTTTACATTCACCTTGGAAAACTCTATCCCTTGTTCTCAAACCTTTAACATACTTCCATCTGAATTTTCAGCAAATGATAAAACTTTTTCCTTGAAAAATACAACAGGAGCCTGGAGGCAGGAAATCCTTCAATGTCTTGCTGACCCTTCCACCAGCATGCCTGTCCCCTCTTTTCCTTTCTCTTCAATGACTCCCTCTCTCTTCTCCTCGCCCCATCAATATTTAAGCAATTTCCCATCTCTAACATTGAATCAAACTCTCCCTTGATCCTACGTCTTCCTCCGGCTACCACCCTCTCCTCCTAGGAAAACATCTCCAGCACCTCTAATTGGCTCCTCACCTTGCTAAGATCTGCTTTTCCTTCAACACAAAATATAAATAAACTGTCACCAAGACCACTGTTGACTTTCCCCGTACATTCAGTGAAGCATCTTAGATATCACATGCATGATTTTTCCATTTCTTTCAACTACCCTTAGTTTCTGTCACTCTCCTGCTTTTCTTCCTTTCTCAAACCATGAATACCAGAGTTAATAAGAGGTTGTCCTAGGTCTCGTCTTCTATGCTGCCACCTGCACTTTCTATAGTTCAGGTGCTGCTCCATGCCCATAGTTGTGGTGTGTCCATCTCCGTCTAGACTCTCTCCAGACCTTCAGATCCATGTATTCAGTTACCTGCAGAGTTGTCATATTTGGCAGACAAAAATGCAGGATGGGGGGCTGGGGTTGTGGCTCAGCGGCAGAGCGCTTGCCTTGCACACGTGAGGCACTGGGTTTGATCCTCAGCACCACATAAAAATAAATAAACAAAATAAAGATATTGTGTCCAATGATAACTAAAAAATATTTTTAAAAAAATGCAGGATGCCTAGTTAAGTTTGATTTTCAGATAAACAATGAGTGATTTTTTTAAAAAATTAATATGCCCCATGTAACATTTAGGACAGATCTATACTAAAAATTTGTTGTTTATCTGAAATGAAAGCTGAACTGGACTTCCTTATTTGCCCTGGCAGCCTTACAAGACGTTACATCTTTATCTGAGGCTCCACCAGAAGCTCCAGTCAATATATCCACAACTGAACTTCCCATGGGGCAATCTTGACCATCCACTGGGTCATCCAAGTGAACAAAGCCATTTGTCCTTGACTCCACTGTTCTTCTTTAACTCTTGATGTCTCCTAAATATCCCTAAAATCTAACCAGTTCTTTCCAGAAATAGCTATTGTTCTGTCAAGGTCATCCCTATGTTTTACCTGCCACAATGTCCTTGCTGATCCTTAGAATGTGATTGCCACCTAACAGCCAGATGGCTTATTAAATTCATATTTTATCATGGCTCTCACTGGTTTCCAACCTTGAATCTGAAATCCTTACCTGAACTCCCAATGGCCTACATGACGCACACTTTACTCACCCCTCCTTCCTGTTTATGGGCCACTCTTCCCTTCTCACATTACGGCAGGCCAGGCTGAGCTTCCTCCAGTTCCTCAAAAGTACCTAGCTTGCTATTGCCTTGGGTCTTCCCATAGGCACAATCCTCTCCTTTCCTCTCAGCTCATGATAATCCTTTAGGTCTTAGTCACCGTCCTTCATATCCCCCTCAAACCTGTACTTCCTTCTTGGAGTGCTTATCACACTCTGATGAACTGGTCGACATCTGGTCTTCTGCGAGACTGTGAGCTCCATGAGAACAGGACCTGTCTGTCTTGTCCGTTGCATCCTGAACCCCTAACACAATCCCTGGCACAGACAAGGAGCTCCAGTCATATTTCAGGGATGAATGAGAATGGACTTTCTCCCCATTCAGTTTTGGAGGATTCCTCTTATCTTCCCATGAGTTCTCAGCAAAGAACAGTGCTCAGAAATGAAATGGTTTCCAGATGGACTCAGAATTTACATACCATCATGTCCCCAAGTGAAGGATTTTAGTCCTCCCGGTCCAACACCACTGAGTCAACTTTACCCATCGCCGAGGTTATCTGAACACTGCATGTCCACAGGGGAGAACAAAAGCCAAGCAACCAGACACAGAGAGGCTGGCAACCTTCCGCAGGATGATAGCAGGCCTGATGCTAGTGAGGATTCAGCAACCAGGGCAGCTTTGTCTCCAGGCCCAGCTGCTGAAGTATGGTTTCTAGCATGGCTCTCCCAAGTCCTATGAAGACCCCTTCACAATGGATGTGTTGAGTTTGGGGTTGGGGAAGATGTCTAGGACAACTGTCCATCAGGTTATTGCAAATGAGGTCCTAGAAGGGAAGGAATGATCAGGGTTGAAGGAATAAATTGGGAAGTCACCATAAGCAAGTGACCATCACAGCTGTGTGAATGGTAAGACAACCCCAGGGAGAGTATGGAGACATCCAAAGAGAAGTGACCAATGAGAACTTGGGGGAACCTGGTTGAAGGGACATAAGAAAATTATACTAAAGAAGAAGTGAACAAAGAGGAACTAGAGCCATAGAGGGAAAACCATGAAGGTGCAAACGCCGGAAAACAAGGGAGTAGCATTCAAAAAAGCAAAGGTTGAGCAACAGTCAGCTGCCCCAGAAAGGGGGGGCTCTGAGAAGTGACTACTGGGGTTGGAAAATAGGACGTCATCGGTGGCCTCTGAAGAGGAACATTAGCTCATCTCTTTGGTTCCAGCTCCTTCTGCCTTCACTCCAATGGCCTTCCATGAGCAGGGAGAATCCTGCCCCTCCCTGGCCATTTCTACAAGTGGGAGAACTGTTCCTGGAGAAGAGAGAAAGTCAATTCCATGCAAGCAAAGTCATGACTTATACGTTGATTCTCCAGAACTGAAACTATGTGCTGAGGAAGGCAGGGGTGTGGTCCCCATTATGGAGGACTTTAGGACTGATGGAAGTGTCCAGCACATCTGCCACTCAGCTATGCCCCTTCTTACACCAGGGGGCTTCTTAAATGACCCATTTATCCTGAGAAGGTTCCTATGTCCTTCTGTGTACCCATCTTGCTATCCACCTGCTCTTTTTCCTAGAGTTGGCCTCCTGCTTCCTTCTGCTCTGATCCCCAGAACCTGCCTGCAGAAAGGGCCACAGTCTCCCTAGTGCTCCACTTCATTCGACCACCCAGGACAAGCCTATAACACACTTTACTCACAACTCCTTCAGGGAAACAAACAGCCAAACAAGCCACAAATCTACCTTAGAAGGGGAGTTAGGAGGGCTGACAACCATCCAAAGATCTCTCAGCTATCCATGGTTCCCTAGTCTCTGTTCCTGACCCCTCCTGGCAGCCTCAGGGCATTTGACTCCATGGATTTGTCCTGGGTATAAGGCCTCCTTTTGTCTACTCCCATTCAGCTATGGAGACCCCCTGCAAGTGGCCCTCTCATCTCCAATGAAGCCTTCAGGCCTATAGGACCCCTATCCAGGGCTTTAGAGTCATTCAGGTATGTCCTAATGGGAGATATTTTCTCCTAAAAGAACACTGGACACATTTGTCTTTCATAATAATATTTTATAAATATCACTTTGATCATAATACTCTCATGCTCAAAAATCTTTGGTGGCTCCCTGTGGTCTGGAAGCTGGGGGAGACGGGATCTTCGGCTGGTGTTTCACTCCCTTGGGCAGGCCCCCCGCTGTGTATGTGAGGGGGGAGACTGCCTTCCTTCAGGAAGAAAGAGGTGGGAGGGAGTCCATGGTTTCTCTGCCCCAATCTCCACTGAACCTGGGTGTGCCTCCCTCCCTAATAGCCCCACCCACTACCGCGTCAGCTTCCAGCACACAAGGAATGAGAGCTTGGACAAGGAGGAGAGAGAAGGTTCTGGAGTAGAGTGAACTCAGAGATCTCAGAAGATCTTCATGTGTGCCTTGGCTCCAGTGTGGCCAACCCCAGATTATACAGGAGCAGGTATAAACATCAGCTTCTGGACACCTGGCCCCAACCCATTGCCCCAGAGGTCAGAAGGTGCAGATTCCAATACCTGTGCCAACAGCTCCCACAGATCTTGAGCAAGAACTTTTGCCTCTAGCCCAGACTCCTTAAGTGAAAATGAAGAGCCTAGATTCTACAGTCTGTTCTAGCTCTGCCATCTGACAATTCTGTGAGCTGGACTTTCCTCTCCTCTTCTCCATAGCACACATCTGCTCCAGCGCAATCCATTTTCTTCTACCTTCTGAATGCTGTAGACCACTCTTCTCACCCATCAGCTTTAATTGATTTGTGGTGGCTGCATCGAGGAGCCTGCATCCTGCATCAGTGGGCATGGTGCTACAATCAACAGTGTTGGCCACAGGCAAGAGACACAAAAGAGGTGTCAAGCACACCATATATTGGCCTAAACGTCCCAGCCTTCCATATTTGACTGAAGCAATTTTGCTTTTTGAAATTCCTTGTCTTTTTCTCTACCTGTCCAAATTCTTCCAAGGTCCAGATTCTTTAAGAAGTTGGGGTACCATCCAGTCCTCAGAAGTTTTTGGTTAGTAATAGTGCACTATATTCAGGATTTTCGCCAAATAAGTAGGTATGTCTGCTCTTGTTCCGAGGGGAAAATGAGTAACTTTGTGAGATGATGGATGCTTTGATTTGTTCTATTTTTCTGTATAGGTATCTTATGATATTATGTTATATAACTTAAGTATACACAATGCAATTTATTTTTCAGGAAGAAAGCTTTATCTTTCCCTGAAACTTTTACAGATAATGACTTTTTTTAAAAAACATTTTTAGTTGTAGATGGACACAATACTTTTATTTTATTTATTTATTTTTATGTGGTGCTGAAGATCGAACCCAGTGCCCACACATGCTAGGTAAGCGCTCTACCACTGAGCCACAACCCCAGCCCCCAGATAATAATTTTGAGGAACAGTTACTTGTTTCTAGTTTTTAGAGATTATGACTAGAGCTGCTACAAACAAAAAGACAAATAAATAGAACAAAACCATTTTGCAAGTTGAACATGGATACCCAGCTGCCTGGAGGAGTTCAACTTGGCGGACATATGTTCTCTCCCTAATGAGGCTGCAGGCTCCAGCAACGAGGCCTGGCAAATGCCCCTTTGTCTCCTGCTGATGTCAGAAATGAGCCTGGAGCAAGTACTTAAAAGTTTGCTGGGTGAAAATTTGTACACAAGGAAGACCAGAGTCAGAAGCTGGACCATGTAGACCAACCTTCAGCTGCAGAACCTGAATATCCTCTGGAAAAGGGCAGACACCAGCTCCCAAGAAGCCAGTTTCAAAATAGAGGTGGGGCTTATCAGGCAAGAAGAGGTGGGGAAGTTCCAGCTGTGGGAAAGTGTGAATGCTAAGAAGTAGGAACCAAATAATCTATTCTGGGCAGCTCGAACTCTTTCCTTTCCTTTTGCGAGAGGCTGTTCACATTTCCCAAGTTGCTCTGTTTTTTCCTGCCACGTGCCACCTTTCCCAAAACGATGTACACTGGCAGCCCCTCACACTGAGAATGGGTCTGTCAGTCAATAAAAGGATGATGTTGGTGTCCTGGGGTTGGTGACCCGCAGTGTGAGCACCCCGAGAGCTATAAATCCAGGACTGGAGTTGAGATGCTGGCAAGACTTCACAGAGTCCCTGATTTGTTATTCCCTCGCCACTCCTGCTGGGCATGATACTTGTTCTGCATGGGACTCTGTGCGGAGTGGAGAGATGGCTGCTGGAAAGACAGGAAATAAAAAGCCTAATCCCTGATGCTTAGGCCCAGCGGATAAGACCCCCCACACCCTTGACCTGTCACCCATGGCTTGCTGCTTAACCATTCTGAGCTCTCGTCTGCCTTGTGCTTGTTTTCTGTCTCCTATTATTTTATAGCCCCTTTTGAGGTAGATTCTGGCTCATGCATCTGGTATCTGCCTCCCCTCCAGGTACCTCACATCATCCTGGGCACAGGGAAAGGCTGGACTGATTAACCAGCTGAATGGAGAAGAAGAGGGGTGAAAGAATCCTAGAAGGAAGGCCTCCCAGAAAAATCCCAGCCACCTGCTCCACTGGGACCTTCAAACCTCCCCAGGACACCCTCTGGCAGCTCAAGATGTCCTTTGCCTTGTCCTGTCACTGCCAGCTTGAGCCTGGGCCTTCCTCCTGCAGCCTCTGGGGACACCTCTCTAGCCTTCAGTTCTGAGTACTTCAGTTGGCTGTGTGAGCTGGGCCTGCTCCAAGACCAATCTGAATGACTGGCCACCTCCCTGTTTTGTAAGTCCCATTTCTAAGCTGGAGCCTATAAACATCGTCCTCAGCTTTCTCTCCTGCTATTTTTTTTCTCCTGGAGGCTTTTTCATGCCTCTCCTCTTTCATTGAGCTGAGATTTGCTGGTCCCTGACTCTGGCAATGAGTGAGGCGGTGCCCTGGGCAGCAGTTTGAGAAAAGCAAGGGAGACCTCTTCTCTCCTGTATCTCCAAGTCCATTGGGGTGACCACAACTCAAGGCTCATTGCAAAACGCTGCAAGGCAATGCTTGCATGATAAGCACCACATGTGTGGTGACAGAGCTCAGCCCAGAGCATGCCTGGGTGGGCTGGGGTCTGGGAGGGACCCAGAAAGAATAGGAGGAGGATTATTCCAAGAGCATGGGGAACCAGTTCAGCCAGCCGCCAGCTGTGTAACATTGGGCAAGTTACCTAACCTCTCTGGACTCAGATTCTTTATCCACACATCAAGTTTCCCTATAGGAATTCTGTGTGGCACAAAACTGCAGCTGATTTCTGGAGCCTTTGTGCATGTGCTGGGCTAGTTGCAGAGGCCCAGTCCAGTAGGGGTGGGCATGGTGCCTGTGATCCAAAGCACAGCTTCCCGTGACCTCTGGGTGGGAGGGAGGTTTCTCTGAGAAGCTGTGAGGCCAGAACTGCATCTCATATACAGACCAGGTGCCTCACACCTGGGTTTCAACTCCATCTTACTTCCCCTTCCCCAGCCTTAAGGCTGCAGTGGACAAAGAAAAAGGACTCTAACTGCGTGAGGGGGTGAGGGGATGCAGAAGCCACATCAGCACCAACCAGGACAAACAAAGATGTGCTGTTTTTCCCCAGCTTGAGGTTGTTTATTTGCAAACAACAGTGTTTGCCTTGGACACTGTTCTCCCGCCTCCCTGGCCAACAGAGGCTGTCTGTGCGCCTGCCCCGCCCCGCTTTGCGATCTGTCTCTGGCCTCCACCAGGGCCTGCTGCATGTGCAGCGGCTCCCCATACTTGGAATCTGAGCAGACTCATCATCCAGAGGGAGTGTAGAGCAGGGACACTCCAGCTTTGAGGACAGCAAGCAGGAAAGATATACAACAGGCACATACCAGATACCCAACTCTGATCCCCCGGTTCAGCAACTCCACCCCCATCCCCAGGCTCAGACATAGCCCTGGTCAGCACCCCTCAGTGCTGGGAATTCAGGGCTCTCAGTACCTCTGAATTGGCCTCCTGAGGTCCACAGGCCTTGAACTCAGGATGTCAACCCTCCCTGAAGTTTTGGTCGTGTCAGGGGCAGGCTGTGTGTAAAAGATCCTTCTGTGAATTCCTTCTGCCAGCTCCTTTCTTTAGGATAAGCAGTGTCTAGATGGGGCCTTATCCTGCAGGCAACTGTCCTTTGGAAGGGTGACACATCTGTCTTAATAGCTAAACAGGAATGTTTTCTTCTCCAACAGGAGGAGCTGTCAAAGATGCTGAGTGGCATCTGGGAGCCTGAGCAGAAGGGAGATGTTTCAGGTGTGGAGTCGAGAGACAGCTAGTCTACCTCTTGCTGAATGTGAGCCCTGGAAGACAGGTGTTTTGGAGCAGGGGTTTAGGCTGGGTTGGGAAAGATTGGGTCTAAGAATATCACTGGAGGTAGATGTTACTCCAGTTAGCCACAGGACCACCTTCTAAGGAGGGGATTGCCCTTCCCATGCCTACATGCCCAGTCCTTGTCTGCTGTCTTGCCCAAAAGGACAGGGAAGTTAGAAACTTTCTGAAGATATGTCATGCAACTCCCTTTCCTTCCCACCCCAAGGCACCAGCCATCCCTGCAGGCGTCCCCACACCCAAGTCCTGACTGGGAGGCTCCAGAGAGGGTGGGGCTTCTGGTGAAAAAGCTCATTGACTCAGACTTATGGGCCTGGACAGAAAAGGGGGTCCTGAGGGGCCTTAATTATGGATGCTGAAGATGTCCAAGGCCTTGGGCCTCCAGATCCCTGAAGTCCGGCAGCTGAAGGTATAACCAGGGCCCCTGTACTGTGGCCTCTTAGCCACCCTGAACCACTCTGACCTTCAGTTTTGTCTCAATCGGACAATTATAAGAAAGCAGGAGAACTCTGAGCACAGAGCAGCAAGTGCTTATAAATGTTTAAAGCCTCCCTGCCTTGGGACTCGGGCAGGTAGCAGGGCTGTATCCCCAGTTCCTCAATACAACTTAGCTAGGAACCCAGAGATCAATTCAGGAACCCCTATCCTGGGCTCATGGCTAAATCAACGCTCAGCAGCCTGGTGCTAAGGCTTTGGCACGGGGCTAGATGATGGATGGGCAGAGTACCGCATCCACAGGTAGGGGAAGACCCCTGAGTCTCTCTTGATGTCACCCTTAAAAGGAGGTCCAGGGAGCCAGGAGTGGTGGCTCACACCTGTAATCCCAGTGACTCAGGAGGCTGAGGCAGGAAGATTACAAGTTCAAGATCAGCTTCTACAACTTAGTGAGACCTTGTCTCAAAATTTAAAAAAAATTTTTAAAAAGGGTGTGCTGGGGATGCAGCTCAGTGGTAAAGCTCCCTGGCCTGCTCCCCCACAAAGGAGGTCCAAGATGTCCTTTGTCTGGAGTGATAATGTTAGACCACTGAAATCTTTTTTTTTTTTTGATACTAGAAATTGAACTCAGGGGCACTCAACCACTGAGCCACATCCTCAGCCCTATTTTGTGTTTTATGTGGAGACAGGGTCTCACTGAGTTGCTTAGCGCCTTGCCGTTGCTGAGGCTGGTTTTGAACTCGTGATTCTCCTGTCTCAGCCACCTAATGTTTTGGGATTACAGGCGTGTGCCACCGCACCCAGCTCACTGAAATCTTTTCTGTGCTTATGGGTCCATCCTTCCTATCTGTTTCTCTACTTCACATGTGTGCGTGCACACACACACGCACACACACATGCAAGCTTTACACCCATATCTGAGTAAGATCAGTTTCAAATCCTTGATCCCACAAGTTTTGCTGCAAACTGGGAATATGGTGGTCTAGAAGGGCAAAAGCCATTTTGAGGACTAGAGAGCAGCAGCCCAGCCTAGGTGCTGTGACTGGGAAGACGCCTTTCAGAGCTGGCTGTACTTACAGGAAGCCCAGATTCTTCCTGGGACAGCTGCTAAGCCTCCCTGTGCTCTCCCACCTGTTGCCCCTGACTCATGCCTCACACATTTGCCCAGTGCCTCTGAGGAAATCTCCAGACATCCTCCTAGTCCCAGCTACCCCTCTATGTATTTTCAGATACCCAAATAAGGAAGTTTCTGTTCATTTGTTCGGTATTAGAGATTGAACCCAGGGGTGCTCTGCCACTGAGGTACATCCCCAGCCCCCCTCCTTTTTTTTTTTAAGACAGGGTCTTGCTAAGTTGCTGAGGCTGTTTCAAACTTGCAATCCTCCTGCCTCAGTCTCCTGAGTTGCTGGGATTATAGGCATGCACCACTGCACCCAGTTCAAATGAAGAAGACCCAACATGGATAAAACACCAGGCCTTGGGAACTTTACAGCTTCAAGGCAATTTGATGTTAAGGGAAAGAAGAAATGAAGCGCAAGTGGAAGGAAAATCAAGCAAGGAGAGGCAGCTGGCGTCTGAAGCCCTGGGGACAGGATGTGCACATCTGCCTCTTGGTGTCGGACCAACCTGGGGCATCTGAACTCTAAATGCTGGGTGGTCATAGTCATTTAATTGCCCTCTCTGGGCTTGGGGGACTAATTCCTACCTCCTGGGGTTGTAAGGATTGAATAGAATCAAGGTGCAAAATAGCTGACCCAGGACCTGGCCCAGAGTTAGTGTAATAGCTGTAATAACACAGTGTAGTAGCTGAGTTAGTGTAGTTAGTTAGTGTAGTAGCTGTAATAACACACATGAGCTAAGTTAATGGCAACTCCATCCTTCCAGCAGCTCAGGCCAAAAACCATGGTATCGTCCTTGACTCCTCTTTCTCCCAAATCCCAGACAAAAACTATCAGCAGATTCTGTCATCTCTCCCTCTGTCCAGCACCTCACCCCTGCTCACCATCTCCCGTTGCTCCTCCCAGACCCCAGCTGCCTCATCTCTCACCGGGTTACTGCAGCAGCTTCTCAGCATGTCTCCCAATGCCCCTCAACACAGCAGCCAGAGGGATCCAGCCCTCCATAGCTCCCTAGTTCATTCAACAAGTCTATGCGATGGGTGGGAACAGGGCCCGTGGCTGCCCTCCCTGACTTTCCCCCTCGCTGCTCTGCCCCAGCCTCACTGGCCTCTCCTGCTCAACACACAGGGCTGGTCTCCCTTGCTGAGGGTGCATGCTGCCTGATGTCCACACAACTCAACCTCCTCTTTTCTATGTGGCCCACCTTGAGCACTGTAGTCCTATGATCCCTGCCCCCAACCCAGAAACTCCTCATTCCCTTATCCTGCTTGGCTGTCCTTTTCCCACGGGACCTATCTCTTTCTAGCAAGCCATGTAACTGACTGATTTCATCTCTGTTTTGTTGATTGCTGTATCTCAGCACCTAGAACCCAAGAAGTAGTTGTGTGGATGATGTCATCTCATGACAACCCCAGAAGGTGGTTAAGGCAACCTACTTCTTTTAATGGCAGAAACTCCCAGAAACCCACAGTTGAGTTCTGATCCTCTTTATGTATCTGACGTCAGGGTTGGGGAAGCAATGAATAATGGCTCTCTTGTCACTTTGGTCCCCACTCCCTATGATTATCCCACCTGGGGCCCTGCCCCTTAAATATTCTGCTGCAAGCACAAATGCAAACCCATTCTGTCGACTCCCTTCTGCACAGTGGAGGCCTGCCGGAGCTTCCTCAGTTATTGCTACTTCCTACAAAAGGAGAAAATTAGGAAAATTAACACAGACAACACAAGAATCATAAAGTTATCTGGTTTATGAAGTGTGGGTTTCCGATGCAGTCCTCAGAGCATGCAGGCTCTGTCTTGTTTGTAGAACTTTCTCAGGTGGCTGAAGTCTTGCATCAGAGCCTGGCCCAGCTTTCACGGTACCTGGCTCACATCCCTCCTTCCTGAGTCTCAACCTGCCACTTGCTACCTGTCTCCCCCTTCTCCCTGCCCCCTTGGAGCTAGAAACCTTACCCTGCTGTTTCCTAGTCATGATCTTGAGAAGGTCACTTTTGGGGGAGACAGTAGTATCCTCTTCTGTAAAATGTAAAGGGTTACGTACTGCTGGGAG
The DNA here is from genome assembly GCA_028644305.1 of Xerus rutilus. Classification (NCBI taxonomy): domain Eukaryota; kingdom Metazoa; phylum Chordata; class Mammalia; order Rodentia; family Sciuridae; genus Xerus; species Xerus rutilus. The sequence continues at coordinate 85,438,485 of CM053400.1, read as the reverse complement.
GAACAACAAGAATAATAGGTGTGACGGGCTTTGGGAACTTTCAAACCTTAATACAAACCTAAGATAAATGGGAAGTGTGCAGGTGGGGTTGGAGCCTGCCAGGGGGGTGACAAAGGAACCAAAATCTGAGGGCAAGAGAGGCTGTTGATGTGATATTGATGCAGCTTTTTTTTTTTGGTACTAGGGATTGAACTCAAGGGCACTCGACCACTGAGCCACATCCCCAGCCCTATTTTGTGTTGTTACATAGAGACAGGGTCTCACTGAGTTGCTTAGTGCCTCACCGTTGCTGAGGCTCGCTTTGAACTCACAGTTCTCCTGTTCAGCCTCCCAAAGTGCTGGGAGTACAGGCATGCGCCACCGCGCCCGGCTTTGATGTGCTAGGTGCCATTTGCTGGGGACTTGCAATCTGATCACAGTCAAAGGAGCTTTGCTTTCAGTTAAACAGTGAACTTTTACCTGGTTGTAGATGAGGCAGGGACTGGGGGAACTGGAAAGAGACAGAGGGAAACTGAGACTCCCAAGTGGGGCCATGCTTAAAAGTACCACCAAGTCTGGTACAAGATCTCAGAGGAGCTTCTGCCCAGGCAGGCATGCATTTGGAGGCAGATTTCTTCTACCCTCTTGGGAAGGCTTGCTTGACATAATGCAATCCATAAGGCACCTACTATGTGTTGGGCACTATGGTCAATATTGGGGATCTGGCTGTGAATGAGATAGGCAGGGCTCCTTCCTGCTGGGGCACACTGTCCTTGGGTGAGACAGACATTGAGTAAACACACAGAGACTTATTAATAACAAAGGCAGGGCTTAGAAGGAGATGCATAGGGTGCCGTGAACATGCCTAGAATATACAAAAGCAGAACTTGACTTAGTGGAGGGGTATCAAGAATTCCTGAAGAGGTGCCCTTGGAGCTGAGAACTAGTTGCAAGACACTGTTTGATTATTTCTAGTAAACCCAAACTGTGCTCCTACATGACCCTTCAGCTCCCTGGAAGCAAGACAGAGAATATTACCCTGTGGCTTGAGGCCACAGCCAGGCCCCTGGTAGAGTAAGACCTAGCAGCAAGGGTGCAGGGAGATTCTGAGGGTTGCCGCCTGGACCAGGGCTCAGCATTTGAGGGCTGCCCCAGCCCTCTTTGAACCCCCTCAAACACATTAAGCTAGCAGGACAGGCAGCAAGGTTCTGGCTCTTTAGTCGCCCATGGACGCAGAAGGGCAGGGCCCCATGACCTCATTGTAATGGTGTCCTACAGCCCTGCCAGCAAGAGGAGAAAACAAACTCTGAAAAGTCCCCCAGTGCTCCCGTTGCATGCAGGAAGGCTGGGGCTCCAGGCTGCAGGCGGTGTGCCTGTAAGGAATCTGAAAGTTCTTGTTTCCCTGCAGAAAAAATTCCAAAGATTGTTCAACATTCCTTTGACCCTAGGAGCTGAGGTTTGGCAGGAGATGCTGGGGGCCTGAAGGAATGGGAGCCAGTGGGCTGCCATATGGCCTGCACTGCCAGGGAATAGCCCCTTGGCCCTACTCCCTGGGGAGAAGGGAGCGAGGCAGGGGGTGTCAAGACCCACCTCCCTCCACACACTGGGGCACTGAGGGAACTGGTGGAACTGGAAAGTGGCTGGGAAAACCTCCAGGATTCTGAGGAGGGGAGATGATGTTCCTGCCCTCCAATGAGAGCTGCCATGTTCCCAAGGGAGCCTGAGAGTGGGGACCCGAATTCTCTGGCTCTGAGATAATGCCTGTTTTCACAGATCTCAGAGTCAGGGGACTAGTTAGTTCACTGAGATCTGCTTTCTGTGGTTACCCAGGAGATGAGCTCCTTCCCTGCTCTCTCCCTGAGGATCTGGGCATAAATGCCTCCTCCTCCAGGCAGCCTGCTCTCTGCCTGGATTGAAATCCATCTCTTTCCCTCCTCTTATAAGGCAAGTACTACATTATATCTCCCATAATATAATTGTCTGCTCTCCCCTTCTAAGGAGAGAAGGGGAAGGCAGGATACTTTTTGGTTCATGTCTATATAATCCTGCAGGGCCCAGTGGGCACAGAGCTGTGTATACAAAGATGTTCCCCACCATATTGCCTATGAAATAGCAGGGAAATAGCAAGTTATTAAACTCTCAAAAGTAGGAGTTTGGGGGCTGGGACTATAGCTCAGTAGTAGAGTGCTTGCCTAGCATGCATGAGGCACTGGGTTCGATCCTCAGCACCACATACAAATAATGAATGAATAAAATAAAGATCCATCAACAACTAAAAAAATATTTAAAAAAAAAAAAAGTAGGGGTTTGGCTGGGCACAGTGGAGCACACCTGTAATCCCAGCATCTCAGGAGGCTGAAGCAGGAGGATCGTGAGTTCAAAGCCAGCCTCAGCAAAAATCAAGGCACTAAGCAACTCAGTGAGACCCTGTCTCTAAATAAAATACAAAATAGGGCTGAGGATGTGGCTCAGTAGTCAAGTGCTCCTGAGTTCAATCCCTAGTATGCCCTGCCAAAAATAGGGTTTTGATTAAATAAGTTAGAGTATGCCCACACGTCAGAATGTTAAGCAGCCCCTGCAATATTGTTTTCAAAAACAAAGATATGGGAGACTAATTAAATCAATAAATTTCCATCACATAGAACAAACCACTGCTAACATTGTAGTGTTTTATTTTTGTGTATGGAGACATACAAGTGCAGTAAAATCCTCCAACATGGGATATATATAAGGATAAAAATTAAATTGTGCCAGGCACAGTGGCACATACCTGTAATCCCAGTGGCTTGGGAAGCTGAGGCAGGAGGATCACAAGTTCAAAGTCTCAGGGACTCAGCAACTTAGCAAGGCCCTAAGCAACTCAGCAAGACCTTGTCTCTAAATAAAAATAATAAAATAAAAAGGGCTGGGGATGTGGCTCAGTGGTTAAGTGCCCCTGGGTTCAATCCCTAGTACTTAAAAAAAGGAAAAAAAACTGTGTTAAGTGTGGGTTTATATCATTGTGAAAGTAATGGGAAACAGTATTTGGAATGTGTATGTTGGGGGTGGTCTCTATTGTCACAAAAAAGCACAATATAAGTATTTTTAAGATTATTGAAAAATATTTTCAATTTTCCTTCCAGAAAAGTTGTTCTAGTTTACACTTGACCACAAGTGAGAGTTGTTTGCTGTCATCGCTGGGAAGTTTCTCATTGTTAAAGTCAGTGGAGGAATTTGAGAGACATCTCAATAGGTATAGAAGGGATAGAATTTGGTGCTGCTTGGGCATAGGAGGTTAAATCAAAAGGAAGAGGGTTTATGATATCGAGGGACTTGGCTTGGTTGTGCATAAAGATGAGGAAGGCCATAGCTGAGAAAGAGGGAAAGAGGATTGGGGTGGGAATAGAAATTGGGTTTGGGACTATTGCATATTTAAAACAATAGACAAAGAAACAAACTACATAACACCCTGTGGACAAATAAGCAAAACACATTTCCCAAAAGAAAACATGCAAATAGCTAAAGAATAACAAAATATCAATCTCAGCCAGGTATGGTAGCATGTGCCTGTAACTGGGTGGCTGAGGAAGGAAGATCAGAAGTTCAAAGCCAGCTTGGGCACTTAGCAAGACTCTCAGCAACTTTGGGAGACCTGTCAAAACCAAAAGATAAAAAAGGGCTGGGGATGTAGCTTAGTGGTAGAGCACTTGCTTAGCATGCATGATGTCCTGAGTTCTTGCCCCAGAATCACAAGAAAATAAACAAACAAACCTCACCATTTCATTGAGATCTATTCCATTGGAAATATTAGAATTTTATTTTTACAAGTTTAGTGAAAGGGGAGAATTGTAGAGAGAGTCACATTGAAGACCTAGAAAAACAGGAATAGCTAGGAAGAGATCCTCACACTTCACAAGAGTAATTCTTTCTCATTTTTGTTTGGCTTTACTTTATTGTCTGGCACGGTCATATGGTAGGAAGCATGGCTTTTGAGAGAGTTTATGGCTTACCTTTTATATTACCTTTCACCTCCAGAGAGCCACTAAAACTGTTTTCTCTGATCTCAAGTCAAAAATCTCAGAGAAGGGTCCTGATTAATCCAACATGGTCAATCAACTGATGCATTGGGGGTGAGCTATTAAGATTGGCAACCTTAGGTCAAGCTCCCTTCTTTGAGCTAATAAACAATGTCTGTGGACAGGATTTAGAAGAGAATAGAGTGGGGCTGGGGTTATGGCTCAGTGGTAGAGCGCTTGCCTGGCATGTGTGAGGCCCTGGGTTTGATTCTCAGCACCATATAAAAATAAATAAATAAAATAAAAGTCCATCGACAATTTTTAAAAAAGCAGAGAATGGAGCATAAATGTGAATCACATGGTTAGCGTTTGGGAAGATCACTACTCAGAAAAATGGGAGTACTATTCTGAGATTGCAAATAATATTTTCTGGTTTCCAGTATACTCCTTTTTTTTTTTAAACCAGGGATTGAACCCAGGGGGGTTCAACCCCTAAGCCATATCGCAGCCTGTTTTTTGTTTTTTTGTTTGTTTGTTTTGTTTTGTTTTTAAGACAGGGTCTTGCTAAGTTGCTGAAGCTGGCTTTCAATTTACAATCCTCCTGCCTCAGCCTCCTGAGCCACTGGGATTATAGGCATATGCCACCACACTTGGCTCCAGAATATTCATTCCTTTCATTCATACAAATAAATCCCCCAAATGTCCTCTCTTAATATAATGTCACCATTCCCATGTCAGTGGGATGTAGCTCAGAGTCTTTTCTTGAAGCTGGCAACTACCTCCAGCTTCAAGTTCAGAATCTACTGTATGGGAAATCTCTTTCATTCGATACATGGTAAGATTTTCCTTTTTATTCTTAATGTTCTGTTGACTTATTCATCTTTCTGCTCAGCCTTTAGTGAGTGCTTTCTGTCTGCAGATTCTGGAGAATTTTTTTTCTTTTGTGGGATTGAGGATGAACTCATCTTGCTAGGCAACATTCTACCACCAAGCTGTACCTCCAGCCTGCTAAAGAGTTCTTGATCATTATCTCTTGAAACAGTCTTCTCCATCATTTTTATTCTAATCCTTTCTTTTGAGCCTCCTTTTGAATGTAGCCTCTTTAACTTTTCCATGCTTCATAAAAATTTCCCTTTTATAATTATTTTTAACCTCCTGTGTTGGATTCTGGGTGAATTCCTCAGCCCCATCTTCCAAAGCACTAATTATTTATTCAACTATGTTCAGTCCAGAGTTTCCTCATCTGTTCAAATATTGAACTTTTTATTTCCAGGGTTTCTAATTGTTCCTCTTTCATATTCACTAACTCTTGTTCATTTCTTATCTTTTGAGGATTTCTGAATGGTTCTTATTTTAAAGCCATTTTCATCTTGCTCTACTATTTTCATCTGGAGGGAGCCTATCTCCTGCTCATTGCTTTTGTTGGCAGCCTTTCTTCACATTAGTTTTCCTGTTCTTGTCCATGGAGATGTTTGCTTCCTTTTGAAATGTGGCAGTAGGATTTGTTTTTCTTCCTTTTTCATTAGGAAGCAGCCTAGAATAATGGTTAGGAGATCAGATTCTGAAGTGTGACCTCAAGTGCTCAGGTTTGGGCTTCATGACTTAATAGCTGCACAGCTTTCGGCAGGTTTCTTCATCTCTCTGAGCCTCGGTTTCCTCCTCTATAAGCTGGGGGATCATAATAGCACCTACCTAATAAGAGAGTTTTTTGGAGGGGTTTAACTGAGCCAATCTATGTAAAACATATAGACAGTGCCCAGAACATAGTATTTAATAAAAATGTTAGAAATTATTTCTATATATTTGGAGAAAATGAGTGAGTCTGGGTGTGTATGGAAGTGAAACTTGAAGCATTAACTTAGAGGGCCATTTGACAGCAAGCTCCAGTCCAGGATTCCTGGGTGTGTCTATTCATCTTGGTCAAGTCTTCTTGTAGCTCCTCATGGTTTTCTATCATTAGTTACCTGATTAGGACCACCACCAATCACACTCAACATACATCAGGTGCATGTGAGAGATAGCGTTAATCTTGTAAATGCTACCATTTAAAATGGATAAAAAGGAAGCAATAGCCATGGATACTTGGTCCAGCATTTAAACACATCCAGCAGGATAGAGAAGAGGTCAGGGCCGCCGGTTGGGCATACCATGGCATCCTAGGCAAGTTCTCTTATCAGCCATGATGGCTCTCCAGGTTTTTTCCTCTTGGAATCATTTCCTTCACAGCCCCATCCCCAAGACCCCTGGTGAGTGGGGCAATAGGGAGTATTCCTTGCTTAGCAGTGTACTGCCCCACCAACCACTCCCCACTGGTCTGGGCACCTGGGGATTACCTCAGGGCAATTTCCCAGACTTGTTGGATGATAGAAATCTCCTGGGGAATTTAGTAACAACACAGATTTCCAATCACACCTCAGATTCAATAAGTTTCAGGGGAGGTGCTTTGGACTCTGCAGCTTTAACAATCACCCCAGGTGATTCTTATCATCAGGAAAATTTGGAAAATAACTGCCTTAGTAGTTGATAAATCACACACCCCAGTTGGGTAGACTTAGGATTTTTTAAACCAAAACCCTCAGACCCTTCATCATCTGCCTGTGGGGTTCACTTTGGGGGGTCTCTATGGGCCAATAGCCAACTCCAGAGGGTATGCAGGTTGTAAGGCCCGAGAATATGCAGAGCTGGGTAGCAGCGGCTCTGGAGGCTCTGCCATCCCCCCAGGGTTCCAAGGAAACAGTGGGGAGGGAAGGCAGGGCTACTAGGCCCTGAAATGCTGTCCCTGCCACTGGGATTTTTGGATTACACTGGGGTGGAGTGAGGACAGCATGGTTGTTCCTTGTCGGGCAAGGAATACACAACATGACAAGCTTGGCTGGCTGTAGTCTTTTCCAGGTATCACTGCTGCAGTTGCCAGGGTTCTGTGGCTTCTTGCTGGTGCAGAACTTTCAGTATGGGGAGAGAATTGGGGTTTTGCTGTTGAACCAAGAGCTTGAATTGGCCATTTGGGACTACTGGCTGCTGACAGAAAGGCCTCTGTAAAGCCGTATTTTCTGTTCAGTGGCTTTTTCTTCTGAGAATTTTCTCTTACTCACAGCACCATATCAAAGGCTGCATGAAATCACTGTCACATTCCATTGTCCTGGCACAAGTCTGAATGGCACATGGTCTGAATCCCAAGAGATCCTGGGAAATGGTCTAACCAACTGCCTCAGTAACATAAAAATAGCGAATGCGATTTTCCCACCCTAGGATCTGGGGATGCTCATGGCCAATCCCTCTCCCTAACCAACCTTGATTCAGCCATTTGGGACGCATTGATTCCCACATCCCAGTTCAAGTTCCCATTTCTGATTTAAGACCCTGTTTGTGGCAAGCAAGAGAAACACAACCAAAACTACTTTTGGCAAGAGACATTCACTGAAAGGGTCATGTAGCCGGGAGAATAGCTGGGGTACAACTGACCTCAGTGGCTAACATCACAGGGCTTGTGACCCCCGCCCTCACCCTTGCTTTCCTCTGCGCATCAGCACCCTTTTCTCAGACAGATTTGGTGCAGATGGAAGGAAGGTGCTTCTGGCAGCTGTGCTGACTCACCTCTTCCCCTGCACCAATAGAGTAAGAAAGTTGAGGCTTGTTTCCTAGCCCCAACAATTCTAGAATTTGAAATGACAAAGACAGGCTCAGAACATCTTAACTTGGCTCTGTTACCCTGCTCTATTTTGGACCACATGTTTAGAAGGAGATGAAGGAGCATTTCCCAGAAAAAGGGTATTTTTCTGGGTAGACAGATTAACCCATATGTTCTACCCCCAAATTAGAGAAATGCCAATTAAAATGATAATTAAATGCCATTGAAATGAAATGAAATTAAAATACCCAGTGCTGGTGTATTCTCTATTGTTTTTGTAACATGTTATCACAAATTTTGTGGCTTAAGACAAGGCAAATTTATCCTCTTATAGTCCTGCAGTCAGAAGTCAAACATAGGTCTCACTGGGCTAAAAATCAAGGTGTTGGCAGGGCAGTACTCCCTCTGTAGCTTCTAAAGAGAATTCATTTTCTTGTCTTTTCCAGTTTCTAGACATTTCTCACATTCCTTGGCTCATGGCCCTTTCCTCCATTTTCAAAACCAGCAACATGGGGCTGAGTCATTCTTAGCTGTCTTTTCAGTTCACCTCTGACTCCCTCTTCCACTTTTAAGAACCCTTGTGATGACATTATTCTCATCCAGACAATCTAGGAAAATCTCCCCTCTCAAGGCCAGTTGATTAGCCTTAAGGTCCCTTTGCCATGGAAAGTAACATATTCATGGTTCTGGAGATGAGAACATGGACGCCTGCTATGGTTTGGGTATGGTTTAAGTGTGTACCATAAGGGTTCATATATTGGAAGTGTGGTATCCAGTATGGCAATGTTAAGAGGTGGCAAGACTTAAGAGATGAGGTCTAGCAGGAGGTTATTGGGTCTTTGGGACATGCCCCTTAAGGAATTAACAGTTCCTGGGGGAGCTCAGTCTTGTTCTGGCTTCTTGTCTCATCATGTGATCTCTACTTCTTGCAGACATTCCCACCATGATGCCATTTACCATGGTGTGACCCAGCTAAGGCCTCATCAGAAGCCTAAAACATAGGAGCACCCAATCTTGGACTTTGAGCCTCTTACACTGTAAAATAAGTATCTTTTCTTTTTAAACTATCCAGCTTCAGAAATTTTGTTATAGCAATGGAAGACTGACTAACACAATGCAGTTGGGTGGGTGGGCACAGAGAGCAATTATTCTCTCTACAGTGATTGGTAAGAATGCAGTAAGTAGATCCATCCAAATTCTTCTGGTAAAGATGTAAATCTTTATTAAATTTCTGGAAAGAAAGTTGGTAGTTTGGTAAAAACAAGCCTTAAAATGTTTCATATTTGTTCATGCAATAATTCTGATAATCTGTCTTAAAGAAATAACACTAAATATGTGGGTGTGTGGGAGTGAGTTATGAACTGAAATATTCATCACCACTTTACTCATTACCACTTTCCAAAATATTGGAAACAACCTCCATGTCCAGTTGTGTAATGCTAAGGAAACCACGCTACACCCATATAAGGAAAAGTTGTGTTGACAGCATAAATTATGCTTGTGAGAAGCTTTTAATGAAATGCAAAAACATATATGGCTTAATGGTAAGTAAAAAGAGGAGGCTGTCTATACTTCCTACTCGATTTTGTTGTAAACATAAAACATACCCAGAAAATAAAGTCATATTTTAAAGCAGGAGGATATGAAACAACCATAGATACAGAATGACCTCAACTACATAAAAATAAATTTACAAGAAAGACTTGGAAAGCAAAGTGTGAACAGTGGTTCCCAAGGGTAGTGGGATTATTTGTAGGTGATTTTTTTCTCTACATACCTTTCTTTTTTTTTATTATTTTTTCTTTTTTGGTACTGGGAATTGAATTCGGGGGTACTCAACCACTGAGCCACCTGCTATGGTTTGGATATTTTGTGTTTTATGTAGAGACAGGGTCTTACTGAGTTCCTTAGCACCTCGCCATTGCTGAGTCTGGCTTTGAACTTGTGATTCTCCTGTCTCAGCCTCCTAAAGTGCTGGGATTACAGGCATGCGCCACCACACTCGGCCTCTACATACCTTTCTTTATTTTAAAATTGGCCCTTAGGCACACAGAATTGTGCTCATCATAATCTTTGTTTCATGACACATTTACATCCTTGGTCTAGTCATAACCACTTGTATTTATTTGGTTAGCTAGTTTGCTAGTTATTTTGATTGTGGAATAAGTATCCACAAACTGAACACTGAAAAGAAAAGCATCCCCAATTCTGCAGTCACTCCTGTCTCACCCATGCATACCCGCTCCACATCACTCCATATTCAAGATCATTGGGACCCTGAGCCCCATGTTTATCTTTTCTTTGCTTTCCTTTCTATATAGTTTTATCATAGGTATTATAGGACAGCCAGCATCTTGTAATGTGCTCTCCTTTCATTTTTTTTTTATGTCAGTTGTGTTAGGAGGGCAGGAAAACAAGAGGATTTGCATTTTTATACCAAAAAATTCTCCTAGACCCAAGCAAAGAAATTGATATTATAATAACTGACAAAATGCCATTTTTAAGTATTTATTCCTCAGACCATCATCTCTGCTCATTCCAATAACATTCACACTCTTTTCCAAAGGTGCAGTTCCACCCCTGAATGTCTAGTCAAATCCTATACTCCTGGTGAAGGGAGTTTTGGGGGTATCCTGAGTTGCATATAGGACCTGGAGCTTCCTTGAGGTGAGAGCCCTCTTTGTGGTCTTATATTCTCTGTTCTATCTCAAGATGGCTTCAAGTTACTTCTGCCTAGTTGACCCACCTAGAGCCCAGATGGGTAAGTCAAGGCCTCTAGCATCAGCCTCCTCTAGGTTCTATTAGTTCTAGGGTCCTTGGGTTGACCATTGTGCTTGGGGATTTCATTTTTATCTCTCAGATGCTAGATAAATATCTCACCATGATCCTTTTATGAGCATCACTATATGACTTTGGACCAGTAAGTATGTTAAGGATCCCTGTCAGAATCATCTGGGAAGCTTTTTAAAAATACAGATGTCTAGGATCAACCCCAGCCCAAGAGATCTTGGACATCTGGTGCTGGGAATGTTCAAGCTTCCCCCTGAGACCTGAAGGACATTTTTGGTTCAGGACCACAGCACCAAATGTTTGGCCAAGGCCCATACCTGCCTTGGTCTTCACCAAAGTTACCTAGCTTTTAGCTTCATATGTCAGGAGATAAGTGTCCATCTTTCGTTTACCCTGGCCTCCCAGTGGGCGTTCACCTTTTGACTGTTCTGAAAATGACCACTGTCCTTGAGATACTAGCACTGACTGAATTTCATGTTTTGGCCATTGTGGCATCCTGTAGCCACTTTAGGTCACTTTCTTTCTCTTCTTATCTCTGTCCCTCTCCATCCCTCCCATCTCTCACTGCTGACCACCCTGCAGGTCAGCTTTGTTCTTTTCCTGTTTTTCCTCATGTAATTATGCACCTACACATGTCCATCCTCTTTTGAGATCCAAGAGGCCAAAGGATTTCTCTCTAGGACCAGTTTGAAACGTCCTGCAGAAAGACCATGTTTGGGAAGTAATTAGAATCATAGCCAAGAGCTGGACTCCAGAGCCAGAGTTGAAATCCTGGCTATGTGAACAGAAACAAATCATTTAACTTCATTGTGTTTCAGCTTCCTGTTTGTAAAATGCAGATGATGATAATTGGACTAGTCCTTTGGGTTCTTGGGAGGATTCAATGAGCTGGTGATGCACGTAGAACAATGTCCGGGACATAACAAGATCAGACAGTCAGGCCTCCATATCTACAAGTTCTGCATTTGTGAATTCAACCAAGCTTGAATGGCAACTATCCAGAAAAAAACTGTCTGTACTGAACATGTTCAGACCTCTTTTTCTTGTCAATATTCCCTAAGCAACACCGTATATCAGCTATTTGCTTAGCTACATTGTATTAGATATTATAAGTAATCTCGACCTGATTTAAAGTATACAGGAGGCTGTGCATAGGTCATATACAAATTCTATGACATGTCATATAAGGGACTTAAACATTCACAGATTTTGGTATGGGTAGGGTGAGGGTCCTAGAACCAACCCCTAAGGATGCTGAGGGATGACTGTATATACATAAGTATGGCAACCACTTGTCCTGCAGACGGCACGAGAATGTTTTAATTTGCTCTGTAAACTCAATTGTAATTCCAAAACCTGTGTCAATATTGGTTTATGATGTAAAAGTGACAGGGCCTGTAGAAGAAAGTAACCACTACATCATGGAGCTGTTTGTGGTGCAGAAGGGACCTGTTCATTTCACTCAAGGAAAGCAGACTTCAACAAGTTGGGAAATGCGCATGAGCCCACAGTTAAAGGAAACTATTACTATAGAGAGGGAGAAATCCCCAAGAAATAAAATTATCCTCATACAATCATAGATTAATCAAGGAAACAGGAAACAGGCGTGGCCCCTCTCTCTCTCCTCTCCTATGTTCTATCTTCCTTCAAGTTCTGTCCAATTTAAATTCTACACATGCCTTATTCCTGCCCTTCCCACATCAGCCACCTTCATTCAGGCTGCCCTCATTTTCTACCTGGACTCTGGCAACAGCTTCCCTCCTGCCCTCTCCATATCAGCTCTGCTCCCAGTCAGAGCCAATGTGTTCTCCACTCTCTGCACAGTAGCCAGAGTGAGTTTTTTGAAATATAAATTTGATTCTTACCATCTCTATCCTACCTGCACACCTCTAAAACCACTCAGTGGTTTGCTAGCACTCTGCGAAGAAAAATAGTTTTAACAGCCTCCTAGACACTGGGCCACACCTCTCTCTCCAGCCCCCTCAAGAGCCATCTCTCTAATGCACCCACAATGATCTTCCTTCAGTTCTGCTTAATCACCAAGCTTCCCCATACCACAGGGCCTTTGCATGTCCTAGCCTCTTCTTGAAAGTCTCTTTCTCTTTCCTCCTCGTTTTAAAAAAAATTCTTGATAGACTTCATTTTTTAAAGCAGTTTCAGGTTCATGGCAGAACCGAGTGGAAGAAAAGAGAGTATCCACATACCTTGTATCACCCCCTCCCATACACACACAGCCTCCTACACCATTGACATCATGAAACCAGTGTAGTATATTTGTTACAATCAATGAACCAACATTGATACAAGATCATCACACAAAAACCAGAGTTTATATTAGGATTCACTCTGTGTTGTACATTCTATGGGCTTATATAACTATGGAGTAATAGGTATCCACTCCTGTAATATCATACAGAATGGTTTCACTGAACTGAAAGTTCCTGTTCTCCACCTATTCATTCATCCTTCCTCCCAAATCTCTGGCAACCACTGATCTTTTTTGCTGACTCCATAGTTTGGCCTTTTCATTGGACTCATACAGTATGTGGCCTTTTCAGGTTGGTCTTTTGCTTAGCAATATGCTTTTAAAATTCCTCCATGTCTTCACGGCTTGATATTCCTTCCTTCCATTCTTTTTTTTTTTTTTTTTTTTGGTACCGGGGATTGAACTCAGGGGCACTCAACCACTAAGCCACATCCCCAGCCCTATTTTGTGTATTATGTAGAGACAGGGTCTCACTGAGTTGCTTAGCACCTCACCGTTGCTGAGGCTGGCTTTGAACTTGTGATTCTCCTGTCTCAGCCTCCCTAAGTGCTGGGATTACAGGTGTGCGCCACTACACCCGGCTCTTCCTTCCATTCTTTATTTATTTTGTACTGGAGATTGAACCCAGGGATGCTTTACCACTGAGTCACATCCCCAGCCTTGCTAAGTTGCTTAGGGGCTCACTAAGTTGCTGAGGCTGGCTTTGAACTTATGATCCTCCTGCCTCAGCCTCCTGAGTCACTAAGATTACAAGAATGTGCCACTGTGCCCTCCTCATTGATAATATTACATTGTATGGATGTCTCCATGTATTTATCCTTTCATCTATTGAAGGACATCATGGTTGCTTCCAAGTTTTGGCAACAGATCAAGCTGCTATAAACATCTGTGTGCAGGTATTTGTATGGATAAGTTTTTGCCTTATTTGGTAAATTCCAAAGAATGTGATTGCTGGATCACACGGTTAAGAGCATGCTTAGTGTTGTTAAGAAATCATCAAACTAGGCGGCAACAGTGGCACACACCTGTAATCCCAGTGACTTGAAAGGCTGAGACAGGAGGATCTCAAATTCAAGGCCAGCCTCAGTAACTTAGCAAGGCCCTAAGCAATTTAGTGAGACTCTCGCTAAGTTTCTAAATAAAAAATAGAAAGGGCTGGGATGTGGCTCAGTGGTTAAGCACTTCTGTGTTTAATCACCAGTACCAAAAAAGAAAAAGAAAGAAAGAAAAAGAAAACTAGCCAAACTATCTTCCAAAGTGGCTGCACCATTCTGCATTCTTATAATCCATAAATCAGAGTTCCAATTTCTCCACATTCTCACAAGCACTTGGTGTTATCAGTGTTATGAATTTTAACCATTGCAATGAAATAGACCATATTTAGGGGACCCCTTTGAAATTAAGAGCAATTTCCTCATGCTGGAATTTGAAGGACTGTGCCTCCCCCACCTTGGCCTAAGGAAGCAGAGAGTAGAAATCTATTCTGCCAGGCCCGTGCAGCACAGGTTAACTGAATCTATATATATAGACTTCCCGCCTTTTGTCTCACTTTGCTGTCTCTTTGCTTGCTTTCAGAGATTTCAAAGATGGAATCTTTAAACAATGAGTTTCTTCTATCCTATTTCCCTACCAATTTGACCTGAATATTTCTGGAGCAGCTAGTGTTGCAGCCCGCCCCGCCCCACCGCCCCATGGCCCCCTTCTTCAGGCAGTACTGGGGCCACCCAGTAACACCAACAGATGTATATCATCACTTTTTTGTGAATGTATGTGGTGCTGGGGATCAGACCAGGAGCTGAGAGCCTGGCTGTGTCATTGTTTTAAATTTAGAATTTCCTAAGGACTATGACATTGAGTACCTTCTTATATGCCTATTTGCCATCTGTGTGTCTTTTTGGTGAGAAGTCTGTTCAGATCTTTTGCCCATTTTTTAATTTGGTTGTTCTCCCTTTCTGACCTCAGTAAATCCCTGCAACTCATCTTTTCTATCTCAGTAGTTCCTTTCTTATATCTGTAACTAGATTTAAGAAAGAAAGGGGGAGGGGATGCTCTTTATGAACTTTTAGAGCACTACATTCCTTTTCTTCAGTTACTGTAGCTATACTTTTGTATTTCTTTGTGTAATTATGTGAATAACCTCTGTTTCCCTTGATTTATAACAGCATGCAGGCACTACATCTGGCTTTACTTCCTGATAGTTTGGCAGTGCCTAGAGCTATACCTAGCACGTAGTAGGTGCTCCACAAATATTTATGGAACAGGGAATAACTAAAAACATCATTGAGAAAGAAGAGGGGTCATCTTAAAAATAAACACCTCGAATTCAGGGTGAGTTCAGAATTTCAAAAAGCGTGTCTAAGAGTGGGAGGGGCAGAAGGCCAAAAACAAATGCCAAGAAGCAGTACAAAGCCCAAAGATGGGTGTCAGGAATACTAATGTGTAAAAGGAGCCGAGGCTTAAACAAATGGCAGAAACCACAGAAAAACTGTTTTAGAAAATGATTTGGAGCAAGAAAAATAACAAGGACGAGTTGGGCCCCACACTTCGTAGAGGAGGCTACATATTTCATGCATCATGTTGTTCTCCCTCAAGAAGAGTAATTCTCAAACCGGAAAGCATAATGGCAAATTCCAGAAGGAGAACGTCAAGCTCCAAATCAGTGAAGAGGTGGTGGCCGCGACCCGGCCACACTCAGTGAGCTCGGGTTTCAGATGAATCTCATCAGAACTTGGGGACATGACTGTGGAGCCACTGTCCCCGTGATTTTGATTTCAGAGAAATTTGGGAAAGGGGCCAGTGGCCAGGGAAGTGTGAAATGTTTGTCAGTTTTCAAAAAGAAAGAATGTGCAAATGGGGTAAATTTAATGACCTCTGACTTCCAAACTTGAAGTTAATTCATGGTACAAATCTGGACTACATTTGTAATGGAGTGCCTAGAAAGTGGAATTTTTAAAATTTTTCTGCTTCAATAAACTTCCATTTAAAAGTTGCCAGCAAGCAATAGGGAGACCGTCAATCTCCTCGGAGGAAGTCCTTTGTTCCTGAAACAACTGTGTGAACGGTCTCCTTCAGTTATGTAAATGTGGCAACTAGACCCCCTTTGCCCTGAGAATAGGATGTAACTAAGACAGAGCTCCCCACATTTCTAGGTAGGAAGAGCTTACTGATATAGGCAATATGCAGGGGCAAAAAGACTTCTGGGAGAAAAAGGACCAGAATCAATACCTTCTCACTGTAGGGTAAATAGTATTAGATCACTAAGGTGATCAAATAGCCACACCTGTGTCCCTGGAAGGGTTCCACTTGAAATGACCCAAAGCCCCCTCCCAAGGGGAAAACTAACCAGGTGGGAAACATGATATGGTGACTTGCTTGTCTTCCCCCTCTTGTGTGGCTGAGCCCACAGCACCCTCCCAGCCCCAGCCGAGAGGGTCTGAATATGACATTCTTGTCTAAGTGTGACACCAGGAAAGACACCTCAGCCTTTGTCAGCTGGGGCATTGCATCAGTACAGCAGGACTGGGCGGAGGCCTTCTGGTTTCAACAGAAACTAGAAACAGACACTGCTGTGCAGCAGCAGGAGAGAGATGGAGCCCAATTCCCTGGGCCAAGCACTGCATACACTGTACAGCCACACACAGGTGGTGTTGTAAGGGGACAGAGATGAGGATGGTGGGAACACGAGGTTAAGAGATTGATTCTATAAAGTGAGGCCACTATACTAACTCCTCACACGCTTCCTTTGCCAAAGAGCCATCTGCCTGCAGCCCTGCCTGGCCTGAGGGGACAGGATGTGTCACTGTCCTCAATATACTGTGGCAGGGGGAGAAGGTCTAGCAGTCAGTGTAGATAATGAATGAGAGAGGATGATAACTGGTTATCATTGGTTATCAAAGAAAAGACAATGGGTTATTTTTTTGGGTTTTTTTTTTTTTTGGTACCGAGGATTGAACTCAGGGGCACTCGACCACTGAGCCACCTCCCCAGCCCTATTTTGTGTTTTATGTAGAGACAGGGTCTCACTGAGTTGCTTAGTGCCTCGCCATTGCTGAGGCTGGCTTTGAACTCGCGATTCTCCTGTCTCAGCCTCCCTAAGTGCTGGGATTACAAGCGTGAGCCACCACGCCCGGCAAGACAATGGGTTATTAATAGCTAACCTCCTAAATTCTGGGATGCATGTCCTGGCACAAGCTGTTGCTGAGGATTACCCCCTGTGCTCCTGCTCCATCCTGCCCTTAGTCACTTACCTGGAGAAGAAAGAGAAGGTGGGGGTTCTGGGGTCTATAAAAGAGCAAGACATACCCACTCCTTCAGACACCCAGCTCTGGGCCCCCTTCGCTTCAGAGAAGTCTATTGCTGTCTCTTAAATAAAACTTGCTTTCTACACTTGCCTTGGTGTTTCTTGGGTGTTGAATCTTCAACACAGGGGAACAAAGACCTGTTCCTGATCTTCAAGATCAGTGAGGCAGTGGTTTTGGCTTATTTAGTTCACTGGGATGAACAGTGTCCTTCAAAATGCATGTCCACCCAGAATCTCAGAATGGAGTTTTCAGGCTATCCCTAAACTTGAATTACTCCATTTTTGTAAAGCAATAGTTTGCCATGGGTATTCTATTTTTAGTTTAAATGTTGCGGTGGAATGACTCTACACCTTGTTTGTACCAGTAAATAACTACCATTTGCCTAACACAACCACAAAGCACAGACTGATAAATTAATCATGCCAATAAAAATGACCACCTGTGAACTTATCAAATTAATCAGAAGCACATGTATGTACAGATTTATCAAATCATATAGGAAAATCCAGGCCAGTGAGATTGTCAAACACACTAGACCACCAAATGAAGCAACCCCCTCACCCAAGACCCATTAAAAAGAGGCACTCCCCAAGGCTGGACAGAGCAGCACCCTGATCCCATCACCTGGCCACTCATCAAGCCTTGCCCAGGAAAAAGACTACAGCAACGAACCTCCAAATCTCTGTCCTCGGGCCTCAAGCTTTAGCAGAGTTTGGTTTCTTTTGTCCGGTGACAACTTCAAGTTGGCATCTCACACTGATACTGTGACACTGCTGTCTGTCTGGACCTTGACCTAGAAGAAGTTCTGTGCCCTGAACAAGTTCTTCAGCAGGTTCTTAATCTTGTCTGAACACCTACCGTGACTCTTTTGCATCTGCTCTCTGCCTCTGCCTCCTGAACACCTGTGGCTGCCTTAACCCATTCTTAGCCTTTCTGTAACCTGTGATGTGTGTTCTGAGTGTTACAGATATTATAAGTTAAAACTAGAATACAAGAACTTGTGTTTTTCCAGCTTATGACTACCAGGTGACTCACAAGTATTCAGCAAACTGCTACCAATGAAAGTGGTGTAGTTTGTGAATTTACTGTTATTCAAAAAATTCTGACATTGCTGACGTGCACAAATGTGTTTGGTCTATGTTAATATGGCTGGCTCATGACAGTTAAAATGAGATCCTACTGGGTTAGGGTGGGCCTAGGTCTAATACAACTGATAACCTTATAAGAAGAGGAGATAGGGAGAGAGGACAGGTGAGCGTGAAGGCAGAGATTGTTGTGAGGCACCTGTAGGTTAAGGAACACCAAGAACTGCCAGTGATCCTGGGAGCTAGGCAGAAGCACGGAACAAATTCTCCCTGGAGCCTCCAGAAAGAATAGACTCTGCCTATACCTCGACTGCAGACTCTGGCCTCTGGAACTGTGGGAGAATAACTTTCTATTATTTAAGTCAGTGAGTGTATATTTTGTTTTAGCATCCTGAGAAACTAATTGATTAAGGCATGTGAGATTCAAGAGATCACTCTGGGAAATAAGAAATTTTATATGAATCTTATTTGCATCCTAAACTAGAAAGGCAAATCACACTAGTTACAGATTATTA
This sequence comes from Xerus rutilus, assembly GCA_028644305.1. Lineage (NCBI taxonomy): Eukaryota > Metazoa > Chordata > Mammalia > Rodentia > Sciuridae > Xerus > Xerus rutilus. The sequence goes on along the minus strand of CM053400.1, from coordinate 85,419,926 downwards.
AACAGAAGTCTTTTCTGTTTTGATGAATTAAGAAAATGCTGTGGTGACAATATCACATAAAACTTTTGTAGCTAAGCTAGAAAAATGTGGAGTAGATGACAGTACAAATTTAAGGGTTTTCAGTGGACTTCGCACTCAGCTGGATTGACTGATTTATGCAGAAGACCACATGCTTAGGTCCTTCGTAGTGACTTGGACAAGATTTTAAATATGTTCTTATCAACTGTATAAGTCATTCAAGGTTGGTAGGAACAACAAATATGATAGATCTCAGCTCACACATATAAATTAATCAGGTCAGCTAGAAATGATGAAACAGAAGCCCCAAGATGAAATATTCTGGGGAGAAATGCCAAGTTAAAACATCAGAACCAAATGCCGAATGTACTCGTTGATAAGTGGATGCTGATCCATAATGTGGGGAAGGACACGGGAACAATGGAGGAACTCTTGTTCACAGGAGTGTAAGGGGGAGGGGCTATGGGGACAGTAAAGGTGGTGGAATATGATGGTCATCATAGCCCTAACTTTATGTATGACTGCATATATGTTGTGATTCTATATCACTTACAACCAGAGAAGTGAAATGTTATCCTCCATCTGTGTACAATGAATCAAATTGCACTCTGACATCATGTAAACCTAAATAGAACAAATAAATAAATTAAAATGTGAAAAAAAAAAACCATTAGGTTCGAAAAACCAGTTGCCAAGAATGACCAGGAGGACCTGGATAGAGAGCAGCTCCTGGGAGGATATTTGGAGATTTACAGTTGATGCTAGCTTTAAAGGAGATGGTAAAGACAGTAATGGAACTTGTTTTCTCAAAAAGTTAACCAAAGTTTCTCTCACTTAGATACAGATGTACTACTCATGGATCAAGTGTCTTACTGTAGATTAAAACGATGGTAATATTGTGGAGAGTAATATTGCTGTGTGCCTTCTCTGAGTTACTCCATGTTGTAGAAAACAGTAGTGGCTAGGCCTTGAGTTACTGTGTTTTATAAAGCAGATGTTTGCCATGAGCTAGTCCATTTTGAGTACAGGTGCTAAGGCAGAATGACTTGGTAATTTGGGGAAATAGATAAACCACCAGATGTTGTACAAGCAGAATTTACAGAAAACAATAATTCTCAGCTGAACAGCACAACCATAAGACATAACTGATATGTAAATTCATTATGATAAAAAATTACCACCTATGAATTTGTCAAATCAAATCAGAGGCACATGGATACCTGGTGTACCAAATCCATTATCAGAGGAACCAAGCTCATGAGAATATCAAACAGGCCAGACCAACAAATGATCAATCCCTTCACCTGAAACAAAAGGAACAGCACCTGAGACGGGGGGAAGGCAGCAGTCACAGACCCCATTACCTCATCAGACTACCAGGTGAACACTTCAGGGAAGTTCACACAGGAACTCCCAACTCTGTCTCTGGGACTTCAGCTCAGTTGGATCTTCCTATTCACACAGGCCACTTTGAGACTGCTTGCCAGAAGTGCCCTTGCTTACCTTAGACAGCCCCATGCTCTGAACAGCTCTGCAATAAGAACAAGTTCCACCCCTCCAGCAAGTTCTTCCACTGGGTACCTATCTGACACCCCGTAGTGACTCTTGCGTCTATATCAGCTCTCTGCCCTTGCTTTCAGTTCTGCTTCTTTAAACCCTATGGCCACTGTTAGCCCTTTCTTAGCCATCCTGGAACCTGAGAGTTATAGATAGGAGTAATTAAGATTGGAATGGAATGAAAGAACCAGTGATTGCCACACTCCTGACACCAAATGAACCATGAGTACTTGGTGAATGAAAGCTGATGAAAGTGATGTAGTTGTGAATTATTGTTATTAATAAATTCTAATATTGTTCCTGGCCTATGTGAATGGCATAGCTCACTCACGGTGAATGATTAGTGATCAGTTTTAACACCCAGGGTGAGGAAGTGAGTGTATTGATGAGTAGAGGAAAGCAGTTTCCAGGAAGACGCTTAGCATATATTAAATCTAGGCCTCAACATTCCAAACGGTTCCTTCCAAATGGTATCTTTCCTTATAGAAGGTGCTACGTATGTATGTAGCAGGGCAGCTCAGGCAGGTGCTGCAGTCACGGCCACTGGCCAACACTCACAATGTGAGCCAGCACAGAAGTGACTGTGTGCACAACCTACCACAGTGCCTGGTGCCCTGCCCATTTCCAGAGGATTCCTTCTCTGCCTTCCCAGTCTCCTGCGCTTATCTCTTTCGGTCTTCCTCACCTCCAAACTATACAGAGGAGGGAATTCTGGGAACTGTAGTTCCAGCTTAGCCAACCTGACACCTTGTGGATCCAGCACAACATCTGAAAGATGGCTTTTCAACTTTTAAAAAACTTTTCACTTTTTTTTCCATATTTAATTTATTTATTTGTTCTATTTAGGTTTATATGATGTCAGAGTGCAATTTGATTCATTGTACACAGATGGAGGATAACATTTCACTTCTCTGGTTGTAAGTGATATAGAATCACAATACACATGCAGTCATACATAAAGCTAGGGCTATGATGAGCATCATATTCCACCACCTTTACTGTCCCCATAGCCCCTCCCCCTTACACTCCTGTGAACAGAGTTCCTCCATTGTTCCCGTGTCCTTCCCCACATTATGGATCAGCATCCACTTATCAACGAGTACATTTGGCATTTGGTTTTCTGAGATTGGCTTACTTCACTTAGCATGATATTCTCCAACTCCATTCATTTACCTGAAAATGCCATAATTTTATTCTCTTTTATTGCTGAGTAATATTCTATTGTGTATATATACCACTTTTCACTTTTAAATACATTAGATTTCCAAAAACAAAGTGCAGAGTTCCTAAGTTTTCCCAAATGTTAACATCTTACCAGAGCAAAAGATCGAAACCAGGGAATAGATATTTATACTGTTAACTAATTTACAGATCCTATTCGAATTAAGTCAATTTTAACATTAATCGCCCTTTCCTGATCCAGAATCCAATGTGGGCTTCCATAGAGCATTTAGTTACTTTACCTCCTTTGGCTCCTCCAATTTAGGACAGTTCATCAGTCTTCTGAAAAATTTCTCAAAAGTAAATATGACAAACCAGATACCATTTGAACACTGAGGTTCTAGAAATGTACCCAAAGAAGCTGCTGGAACACTGGTGCTTGCAGCCTGGCAAGAAGTCTTAAGGGGATGCATTTGTTGTCTTCAAATTGTCCTTGATACTGGAGGACCCTCATACAGAAGAAGGAACAGATTTATTTTGGGGCAGAGGGTTGTACTAGGGATTGAATTCAGGGGCACTCAACCACTGAGCCACATCCCCATCCCTTTTTTGTATTTTATTTAGAGGCAGAGTCTCTAAATCTTAGTTAACAGAGCTGCTTAGCACCTCACTGTTGCTGAGGCTGGCTTTGAACTTGCAATCCTCCTGCCTCAGCCTCCCAAGCCACTGGGATTACAGGTGTGTGCCACCACGTTTGGTGGGAACAGACTTATTCTATGGGCCCCCATAGGTGGAAGCAGAAGCAATAGGTAAAATTACTGCTAGGAACAATTCAGCTTGGTCCTATGTGGAACATTCTATCAGTTGGAACTAACTAAAGGACCCTGGGGCTTATGCCCTACTAAGATGGATTAGGGCAGATAGGACCCAGACAGAAGAAGCCAGGTAGAGGCAGGTCAGGGATGGGGATGCTGACCTGGATGGAGCTGCATGATTTAGAGATATTGAGCTCAGGGTAAAGAGTAGAGTGAACAGAGACTTGACTGTACACCCAGTGGAGAAGATTGGCAAGGCAATAGCTGGGACAGAGAACTCCTCTCTCTAATAGGTTTGCTGCCAATAGGTAACTGTGCCCCAACCTGAGCATAGCCTGTCCAGTTTAAAAAGTCCTTGATCTGAGAGAAGGTGTTCTTGAGGGACAGGAATTGTCTTTGGCCTGGTAGTTCTAAATTGGGAGCAGAGACACAGAGACAGGGACATCTCTTAGGGAGCTCTGAGGAATGTTGGGGGCTGAAAAGGAGCCAAATCCAATCCTTGGTGTGACTAAAGTCTGAGCAGTTCCTGTTGCTGAAGGGTTGGCCAGAGTCCTTCAGAGGGAATTTAATCATATCTCTCTGAAACACATAACATCACTGAAAAAACAAAGCCAAATAAATGGCAACAAGGAAAAGCAATCCCAGTGTCAGTAAAGAGCTTAGTTACAGTTCTATTTTCAGAGTCAGACAATAGTTGAGATTTTCAGCCAGGTTAGTTTAGCAAACATTTAGGGGAATAGTTTACCAAAATCCCTGAAAGTAGGTAGCTAATGGCTCTCCAGTTATATAGCACTGTAGTTACTGTGGTCTCATCCATCTGTCTGGCCACAGATCAACACATCTGTCTTACTGACAGTTCATCCATCATCTGTCCCTCCACCCATCCATTCATTCCTTCTGTATCATATTAACATTTAGTTATTTAGCTTCTACCATATACCAGGCTCTGTATTGGAAATTGGATGCAAAATAACGAAAACAATCCTCATTCTTGCTCTCAAGATATTTATAGTTTAGTGGAAGCTGGGGGTTGGAAGTAACAGAACAATGACACTGTTACTGGGTAAAACCCACAACTTAGCCAAAGAAGTTTAGATTTACATTTTAAACGCCTCCAACTGAGCCATTTCTATAGATAATCGAAAGTCATTTGCTATGATTTGGATAAGTAGCCTCCAAAAACACATGTTGGTTTGGTCATCAGCCCATGGTGCTATTGGGAGGTGGTGGAACATTTTAGAGGTGGGGCCTGGTGGGAGAAAGTCAGGTCACTGGAGTCATACCCTTAAAGGGGATTGGAACCCCAGCCCCTTTCTCTCTCTCACTTCTCAGCAGCTTCTTTTGCCATGTGCTCCTGCCATGATATACTGCCTCACCACAGGTCTGAAAGCAACAGAGCCAATGGACCATGGATGGAAACTTCTGAAACCATGGGCCAAAGTAAACCTTCCTTCTTTTAAAGTTTATTATCTCAGGTATTTTGTTATAGCAGTGGAAAGCTGACTAACACATCATCTATAAGGAATAAGTAAAAGTTATTTGCATTTTCACAAGCAGATTCAGACTTGATGTGACTTAGGAGAAATTATTGCAATTAGAATCAGACTCAATGGAATTCAACTTAATAAATATATACTGAGTGTCAATTAGGAGGAAAAAGATCAATACTCTCTTTTCTTCAGACTTGAGATTACAAGACCCTCTTTGATGAGTTGACACAGTTCCACCTGAAAACCACTGATGAGCAAGGACATCAAGAGCCAGTGACATTTACCAGGAGGGAAGGGAATTGCTAAGAGGTCTCTTAACTGTTACCTCCCAAACCAGCTGTCATGGCAGGGTGTATAGGAGCCCAAGGGGGGAGCTTCTTGGCTAAGCATGACACTGGAGCATGGCAGTATTCTCCCTCAGAAAGTCACCACTACATACGTAGAAGTTTGCAGTGCCAGGGCCATTGCCATAGTGTACTGGCTGGGACTGCATGGAGTCAATAGTTGTAGTCATCAAAGGACTGCAGTTCCAGGTATTGCTCTGGCCACCTGACTTGGTTCAAGTCACTGGCCATAATAAGGGGACAGTACAATTTCCTTCTTTAGAGGTTTAAAGGCCAAAATGCGTGACTGCAAGAGAAAGCTGTCTACAAACTAGAACAAGGGCGTGTTCCAAGAACTGGACCTGCCTCCATTGTCACAGCTTGAGGTGAGTAACCAACCATCACCTCCTATGACTTGCACTTTAATCTTGGGTGGGAGAAATTGTTGGCAGAATCCTAAATCAGTTGTTTTGTCCTACTCTGGACAGAGGCATTCTTTGATTTTTTTTTTTTTAACCTAATGTTTCAGAGTTTAATTTGCTATTAAGTGAGGTAAAAGAATACACCTGACAAGGTGATTGTAAAAGTTAATTGAGGCATTGCATGTCCACCAGAAGGCAAGCCCTGGTACATGCTGGGCACAAGAGATGGATTCTGGCTCACTTTTCCTGGGATCTTTGGCTTTAGTCAGTACATACAGAATAGGCACTCAAAACGGTTAACATAACAGCCCGAACTGATTGACCACTCACTTTAAGTCAGGCACCATGTTACTGATTTTTTCAGGTTACCTCATTGAATTCTCACAACAGACCTCTGCAATGCATACAAACACTATTACCATTTAACAGAAAGGAGAAAGCACAGAGAAGTTAGATAACTTGCCCAAGATCACACCGCTGGTAAATAATAGAGCCAGTGTTTCAACTCACATAATGTACTCTGGGGCTCTTAAGCGCTCTACTGTACTGTGGTGGAAACACAAGCTCAAGCCCCACTGAGCTCAAAAGCGACTCATAGAAGTGAAATGTAGTTTACCTCCAGTTAATGTAGAACCTTGGCCAGATGGGGCTTAGTTCCGTCTGCTTTCAAGTCAGGGGTAATTTGACCTTTTAATTATAATGCTGTTAAATGGCCATGTGCAAGAAAGAGAGAAGAAACAAGATTAGTGTAATACTATGTGTCATAAATGGATTGTAGCCTGGGTCCAGCTGGACATAAAAAAATTAGGCCAGCCGGTGCGGTGGCACACACCTGTAATCCCAGCGGCTCAGGATGTTGAGGCAGGAGGATTGCGAGTTCAAAGCCAGCCTCCACAAAAGCGAGGCACTAAGCAACTCAGTGAGACTCTGTCTCTAAATAAAATACAAAAAAGGGCTAGGGATGTGGATCAGTGGCTGAGTGCCCCTGAGTTTAATCCCTGGTACCTGACCACCCAAAAACTTAGGCCAAATAAGAAAAAAAGGAAGATCCTCTTTTGACAAAATGATGGGAAACTAACAATTTATCCCTAAGACACACAGTACCAAACAAGAATTTCCCATGTCAAAGAATTTGGGGAATGATACACTGCGGCCCTAGATGATTAGCATGAAATAGAGACATTAGTTGATACCAAGGTGGAAGATGCAAAGGATGAAAGACATGAACAGCCAGGGATCACCATGGAAACGTACGATGCTGGACAATGTGACCTAGGAACACAAGGAAGGTGCAGGATAGGCCGGATCTTAGAGGGCTCTGCCTGGCTCTTGGTCTACTGTGGCAGATAGGAAGTACCCAGGTTGTCACAAAACGGGGGTAACTATGTCATATTTATGCTTTGAATGATCGAGTATGATCGTGCTTTTGGTGAGCGCCAGGATGCGTAGTTGAAGTCAGACCTGCCCTCAAGAAGTTCATGGGGCTCTTCGGGCAGGAAGACAGACTGGCAAACATGCGATCGCCATGTTATAATGATTACTTTTATAGACCCGGCCAGAGTCTGGGCAGTACTGAGGAAGCAGGTCCAGGTACAGAGAAGGCAATGTCTGAACTGCACCTTGGAGACTGATAGGTGTTTCCAGTTGGACAGCTCAGAGTGTTCTCATTCCTAGCAGAGGAAACTTCACTAGCAAAGACACTGGAACCTGAGCTAAATTGAACCTTGGGGAAGGTATGTTGTTGGCAGAGGGGCTTCAATGGAGGGCTTCAGTGGGAAGATGTGATAGACCCAGGAGGATAGGGCAGGAGGGTGGGCAGAAGTTAGTTTATCCTGAAGTCTTCACTCACCTCTGAAGGTTTGGTAAGACCACCAAACTTTGCCTGCTAGGATGCTGTGTTCCTGGGCAGTGTTTTTCGGTATAGTCATCCCTTGGTGTCAGAAGGAGATTGGTCCCAGAACCCCTCCTGAAGATTAGGAGATACTCAAGTCCCTTGTATTGACATAGTATTTGCATATAACCTATGCACCTTCTCCTGTATGCTTTAAATAATCTCTAGATTGCCTCTAACACCTGATATAATGTAAATACTATGCAAATAGCTGTTACACTGTAAGTTTCAAGGAGTAATGACAAGGAAAAAAGTCTGTATGTATTCAGTACAGACTCAATTTTTAAAAATATTTTCTATTGCAGTTGGTTGAATTCACAGATGTGGAACCCATGGGTATGAATGGCTGACTGTATTTTTCAAAATATAGAACACAACCCATTAGTGGGCAGTTACATCAACTTAGTTTCTAAAGACTAGAGTTTTTTCCCAGTATTGTGGATTTACCAAGGAATGCTTACCCACTGAGCTACATCCCCAGCCCTTTTTATTTTTCTAAAATTTTGAGATAGGGTCTCACTAAATTGCTTAGGGCCTTGCTAAATTGCTGAGGCTGGCCTCAAACTTGCAATCCACCTGCCTTAGCCTTCCAAGTCACTGGGATTATAAGCATGCAACACCGTGCCCAGCTAGATTTTTTTTAAGTGAGAAAATAATGAAAAAATGTTCATGATTTTCAATAATTAAGTATATTTGAACATTGCCTTTCACATCATCACTGGTATAGGATCTACTTTTCGTTCTTAAATTCCAATCTGTCATGGACTGATACTTTCGTAAAACATAATAAAACAATAAAAACAAATACAAGAGAGACGATCATGCTCTCAGATGTAACAGTAATATGGAATTGATGAAAGTTCCTAAAGCATTTACTGTTTGTTTTTAAACAGCCTTATTGATATATGATTTCTATTGGCATGCATGAGGCCTTGGTATTAGTCTCCAGCACTGTAAAAAAAAAAAGAAAAGAAAGAGAGAGAGAGACAGACATAAATCACATACTATATAATTGATCCATTTAAAGTGATTATCAGTGGTTTTTGGTACATTCACAGAGTTTTGTACCAACACCACAATCAACTCTAGAACATTTTTACCATTTTTAAAATGAACTCTACCCATTAACAGTTAATCTCCATTTCCTCCACACTGAATTGCCCCAGTCCTAAACAACCACTAATCTACTTTCTATTTCTATAGATTTATCTATTCTGGATATCTTATATAAATAGAATCAGATAATGTGTGGTCTTTTATGACTACTTCTTTTTTAGCATGATATCTTCAAAGTTCTTCAGTGTTGTAACAGGTGACAATACTTCATTTCTCTGTATTGCTGAATAATATTCCACTGTGTAAATACACCACATTTTGTTTATTCATCAGTTGTTTGTCATGTGGGTTGTTTTCCCTTTTTGGCTGTTATGACTAATACTGCTACAAACATTCATGTGCAAGTTTTGGGGTAGACATACATCCTCATTTCTCTTGAGTATGTAACTAGAAGTGGAACTTCTAGGTCACATAACTCTATGTTTATCTTTTTTGAGGAACTGCTAACTTGGCTTCCATAGTAGCTGCACCAGTGTACATTCCACCAGCAGTGTTCAAAAGTTCCAATTTTGCCACATCCTCCTCAACACTTACTCTTATCTGTTTTCTTTTCTTTTTTAATTGTAGCTACCCTGCAGGTTGTGAAACGATATCTCTTTGTGCTTTGAGTTTCCATTTCCTGGTGGCTAATGATGTTGACATCTTTCCATGTGCTAAACACTCATGCACGATATCTAAATTTATCTCCTCCCTGCTAGTGAGAAGTAGTTCTGGGACCATACTTTGAGTAGCCCTGGACTGGAAACTATGAGTTCATCACATGAAGCAGGTTGAGTGTTATTTTGTGGAACTTGAGATTCAGCTAGTGTGTTCATCAGCTTTCCATCACTATAAAAAAATACCTAAGGTAAACAAGTTATAAAGAGAAAAGGGTTATTTTGGCTCACAGGTTTGGAAGTTCTAGTCTATGACTGGTTGGCCCTATTGCTTTGAGGGCAGCAGTATATCATGGCAGACTCACATGCTGGTGCGAGACCACTCACCTCATGGCAGGGAAGTAAAAGAGAAAGGAAGATGGAGGAGCTGGGGTCCCCAAATCTCCTTTGAGGAAAGGCCCTCAATGACATGAAGAGTTACCATTAGGTCCCACCTCTTGAAAGTTCCACACCTCCCAACAGCTCCATGATGGAGATCAAGTCTTAACACATAGGCCTTTGGGAGACCTTCCAGATCCACATTCTGACAGCTAGATACCTGGGTTTATATGATCTGGATGTGATAGAAGATGTGTTTGTATTTCTTACTGCTTATAAACCTCTGTCCTAAAGCTCTTCTGACATCCATTTTCACCCATAGCAAAATAGGCCCTTTAAGAGGGATATTATCCTACAAAACCTATCTATGACAAGAGCCAGTCTCATGGCAAAGTGCTACTGTCTGAATCCTGAGAATGTCTGACTGGTGGCTCCAAAACATCAAGCTAAGAAAAAATGTTGAAGTCCCAAGCCAATTTAATTAATAAAATAGACTCACTATTTCACTATTTGGAACTCAGTAAAAAAAATTAATATTTTCATCATATTTTAATGTTTTGTTAACTTGATAAAAGTTTTTAAACTCTGGCATTATTTTATAAAAGTATTATTGCTATCTCAGCAAGTCAAGAGGCCAAGGCAGGAGGATCACAGGTTGAAAACCAGCCTCAGCAACTTAGCAAGGCCCTAAGCCATTTAGAAAGAATCTATCTCCAAATAAAAAATAAAATGAAACAAAAATAGGCTGGGATGTAGCTCAGTGGTTAAGCACCGTGGGCTCAATCCATGGCACCAAAAAAGAAAGCATTATTGCTAAGAAGAGTTTGCCGTGATATATCCAAAGGCAGGTAGTGCCTGTGTCTACAGTATGTGGGTTTGGGATTGAACTCAGGGGCACTCTACCACTGAGCCCCAGCCCCAGCCCTTTTTATGTTTTATTTAGAGACAAGGTCTCACAGAGTTGCTTAGGGCCTCGCTAAGTTACTGAGGCTGGCTTTGAACTCATGCCTCAGCTTCCTGAGCCACTGGGATTACAGCATGTGCATGCCTGTGTAAGCATCTTTTAAAAAACATACTATGCAGCCAATTCCACTGCAGCATTATCCACAATAGCCAACAGGTGAAGCAATACAAATGTGCATGGAAGGAAGAATGCATAAGCAAAAGTTGGTATATACACACAAGAGAATATGATTGAGATTTTAAAAGGAAAGATATCCTGTCATGTGCTACAACATGGATAAAGCTTGGGACATTATGCTAAGCGAAACAAGCTAGTCACAAAGAGACAAATATTGTAGGATTCCACTTAAATAAAGTGTCTACAGTAGTTATACACACAGAAGAAGAAAGTTGAATGGTGGTTGTCAGGGGAAGGAGAGATGGGAAGCTGTCACTCAATGGGTATAGTCTCTGTTTTGCAAGATGGAGAACTTCTAGAGATCTGTTGTATAACAATATGAATATACCTAATACTAATTAACTATACACTTAAAATGGTTAACAGTAAATTTTATATTATGTGTTTTTTTGTCACAGTTTAAGATAAATCAGAAAAGAAAAGATGCTACTTTGGAGTCATATCACTTAATAGAATTTGGGTATCGGATCTGTCAGAGGTGAATATAAACCCCACTCTGCCCCTTCAGAGCTGTGTGACTGGGGCAACCAGTGTTACCCCTTGAAGTTTGAGTGCTTTCAGCTTTAAATAGCTAGTTCTCAGTGCCATCAGGAGTATCCAGTAGGAGTTGAGGGACATCCAAAAAGCCGAATCCACAGGAAGCACAGCTCTTCCCATTGCTCTCCATCTGTCTGTCCTTTGTTCTGGAGATGCCTGTTTGCAGAGCTATGGCAGTACTGCCCGGAGCTCTCAGTCAATCACGGGGAGTCCTTCTCTGAAGGGACAGCCTCCCAGCTTCCTACAGCTAAGTTACCTCTGAAAACAGAACTGAAGTTCCAAGGGCTCCAGCCGGGGGGCTCCTCGTGAGGGTCTTTTACCATCTCTGTCTGCTGTCTGGCTTCTGGCTCATAGGAGGTGGCCAGAGGCCAGTTGTGGGATTTTAGGTATGTTTCTGCAGAACCAGTGGGGACTTTCTGTGCCCAGGAAAACTCCCTAGCCAGCAAGTCCTCATCCCTTGGCTCAAGACTTTGCTCTCTCATAAAATACACACATTCCTAAGATGATACTAATGATATTACAATTAAATAATTTTAGTTTCCTAAGAGCTTCCACATAAAGAATATTGATCCAATTTTATCTGTCTGTGAGATTATGATCTGTTTTCAAGGTGAAAATTTTAATGAATGCTATCTTAGTCAGCTTTTCATCACTGTGACAAAATACCTGAGATAATCAACTTATATGGAGGAAAGATTTATTTTGGCACATGTTTCGGAGATTTCAGTCCATGGTCACTTAGCCCTGTGGCATTTTGGGCCTATGGCAAGGCAAAACATCCTAGAGAAGCTGAAGCTTAACAGAGACTTGAACTCAGATCACAGTGACTCATCATCGGAAGAAAACTGCTCATGTCACAAGGGCCAGAAAGTAAAATGAGAGAAGGTGCTAGGCTCCCCCTAATCCTTTCAAGGGCATGCCCCCAAGGACCTCACTTCCTTTCACGAGGCTCCACCACTTGAAGGTTGCATCAACTCTCAATAGTACCATCAGCTGGGGACCAAGTCTTCAACATAAGAACCTTCATGGGATATTTAAGATCCAAACCATAACAAGCACGAACTGTATGTCAGGCACTGTTCTAGGTTCTTTCTCCCAAGTTATCTCCTTCCATTTACTAAGCAGCCCAGGGAGAACTGGGAGCCAGGTCTTCATGTGTGGTGCTCTTTCCAGAGCACCTCAGCGGCCTTCTGAGTCATCTCAATGTGAATCATCAGTGTGAACCCCTTTTAGAGAGCAGATTTTCCTGGAGAAGAGGGCACTGCAGGAGGGTACCTAAGAGAGACAGGCCTACCAAATGAGGAAGTGTGCAACTGGGTGGCAGGGTGAGGTTCCATGGGACTCAGAAAGCCAGTACTTCAGTGGTCTCTACTCTGGGTGGGCCTGCCGGCCTACTCGAATTATCTGGGCTTTCTTGGACTCTCTTCAGACTCTCCATCTCTGATGTAGTGCACAAAGTCATTGGCTTGGGAGTCAGGTTAAAGTCTCTGCTAAACCTCAGCTTCCCCATCAATACAATGGGGCAAATGCTAGCACCCACCCTTTATGTGGTGGTGGGGATCCAGAGGTGTACAATGTATGTAAAGTGCCCTGCGTTACTCTTGGCACATGGGAAGAATTCACAAAGGCTGCTATGCTTACCTAGGTCCCTCCCGCCATGACCAAAATGATTACTCTTTCCAGTCCCACTGTACATCTCTCTCTGTTTCCTCTTTACTCATCAAATGCTGTGCCTATTACACATCCACCCTCGAAAAAGCTGCTGGAAATTGCATAAGAATCAGAGACAACTGGGACAGGAGAGGAGTGTGACAGAAGCAGGGAGTCCTCACCATCTCCTGTTCCTCAAAGAGGACAGACTAAACCCTCAGGCCCAGCCTCAGGGACTGAATTCAAACTCTCCTTTCTGTTTGTACCATCAGCACCCTGGCATTTAATTAAGTCCAAATGAGGGGAGCTGTGGCTCAGCTTCCATTCTTAGAAGCCCCAGAGGCCCCAGGCTGGGGAAGCCACTGGTCTAGGTCCCAGTGGCCAATCCACCCTGCAAGATAGGCTCAGAGCAGAGGCTCAGAGCCAGCAAGCCAGGGTTAGCCTTGCCCAGCTCATACCACCCAAAGAGCTCTCTGCAGCAGCTCAGTCTGTTGGATTTCCAGCACGCTCCTGCTAATGCTGGTAAGTGACATTCCAAAGGATCCCCCACCCCCCACCGTCCTTAGGAATCCTGCTTCTCAGCCGGGCACGGTGGCACATGCCACCGGGAGGCTGAGACAGGAGAATCATGAGTGCAAAGCCAGCCTCAGCAACAGTGAGGTGCTAAGCAACTCAGTGAGACCCTGTCTCTACATAAAACACAAAATAGGGCTGAGGATGTGGCTCAGTGGTCGAGTGCCCCTGAGTTCAATCCCTGGTACCAAAAAAAGAAAAAGAAAGAAAGAAATCCTGCTTCTCCCTAAACCCGTGCTCCACACTCCTTGGAATTTTCTCATGCTGTGGGGAAGTATCCCACCATGGTCACCTTGCTGTCATTCTCAAAGAAATACTTAATTCATACTGCATTTAGGTCTCTTCCACAAGACTGGCAATGACAGTGTCTGACTTTGATAGGAGTGTGATAACCATGTAAGGACCATGGGTCTTGGAAGCAACAGACTGTGTTCAAGTCCCAGCTATGCTGTCTGCTAAGAGTTCTTTAAGCCTGGGGAACCTCCCACCTAAAGTGGGTTTTTAACCATGTAAGGCTATGAGAGCGATTAAATAATTCAACTTTGAACGACACACCGGGCACATATGAAAGGTGCTCAATAAATGTCATTTCCTCCTACTCCTGGGTTTAGGATCATGGGCCAGAGCTTAGTTAATCGGCCAGTGAATACCTTGTTCCTTTCTGAGTGCTATTGGGTGCCCTAAAATTGACCAAAGAGTTAAGGAGATACTGTCTCTGCCCTGGAGCCATTTCCAAATGATAAGAATTCATCATAAAAGCACTCTACTAGCAAACCAGCACCTCCCTGGGATCTTGCAGACGTTGAGAGGCTACTGCTAATCTCTCCAGTGGCTGGTGTGGATACAAAGAAGGTATGGCTGCAAGGAGTTGCTCATAAGTGGAAGCTGCAATATTAATTTAAGGCACTCTGTTCTTTGTTCATGAGAACTCCCCAGATGGGACTTTAATTACAAAAGGGCAAATCAAAGGCCCTCTCCTTAAGTGAAACTGTGACTTTCAAAAGATCCTGGCTGTGTTGATTGAAGACAGAGTTGCACTTCTGCAAACCAGGCTGCTGTGGACAAAGTATGTCCTTGCAAGGGAAGGGACCCAAGTCATGATGGGCTATTGCAGTTTTCCTTCCCATTGTGATGGTCCTGGGCTTAGCCTAGGATCCCCATGGTTAGTGGCATAAGGATCAGAACCTGATGACTACTTTGTGAGAAGCTTTATGAGACTCTGGGCACAAGCACAGCTGCTATGGGACCCAGGTGACAAAGGCACTCAGCAAAAAGCCAGCACCTCTGATGGCTCTGGGACTATATCTTTCCCTCCTAATGTATTTTGTAAGGAGAAATTGCTGGCACACAGGCCAGCCGTTGATAGCAGTCGCTAAACGAGCAGACACAGCAGCCAAATGCCGGCCAAGCCTCTGAACTTCCCTGAGCTTTTGTTTCCTTGTCTGCAAGATGAGGAACAGGAGAGTGGAAGGGAGCAAGGGAGGGCTCGCAGAGCACTTAGGACAGGGCCTGGACGGGTGATGTTCTACTTAAGTGTCAGTTGTTATTTTGTAGCCAGCTAAACAACTCTTATGAGTTATATTTGCCTTTCAGTGAATTCTCTTGGGTTTCCTAGGTATGCAGTTGTATCACCAGTGAATAATAAAAGATTTGCCAGTTCTTTTTCCTGTAATCCAACTTCCTATTTCTATATCCAGTCTTATCTCATTGGCTGTAAGCTAGGCCCCCTGGGGGTCCACTGGGTTGGAGAAAACCATGTTGAATTTTCGAGCAGCTATAGGAAGAATGGATGTGAAATAGAAGGGGCTGGAAGCCGAGCAAGGGCTCAGAAGTTATGGTAGAAATTTAGAGATGATGTGACGATGGTGTGGCTGTGAATAATAATGTAAAAAACAGAAAGGAGTTGACTGGACATGGTGACCATACTGACCATAGAAACAAATAATGAATAATGACCCTCAAGACATTCTAATGTATTCATCTGAAAAGGAGAGAAAGAAGGATAAATTTTCATAGTCTTAGCTTATGCTGAGTTTTGAAACAACAGATTCTGGATGAGTTCGCAAATACTTTATTTACTGACACGAGTTGGCTATTTCGAAAATACTTTACAATTGATTAATGTTTGCAAAAGTATTTCTCGTTTACAAAAGAACCTTATGTCTTTGGCCTTATTTAGTCCTCATAAAATCTCTGTGGTAGATATTACTGAAGACTGGATGTGAGGCACTGTAACACTGGTTAAGAGCATGGTTCTGGAGCCAGACAGCCAAGGTTCGAAAGCTGGCTCTGACACTCACTGTGTGACATTTGGCAAATCACATAACCTCTCTGCTGCCTGGGTTTCTGTAGGATTCCACAATAGATTCTGCAGGAAAACTGCAGGAGCCCGTTTTCCTCAGCCACACCCCGAGACATGTGCAGGGGAAGAAAAAACAATGAATACATAGAAGGCAGAGGTCAGGAAGTGCACACCGGGGGTGCTGCCAGAGCTCTCAGGCAGGCAAGGGAGGCCACTGCAATCAAGGAAGAAGACTTCCAGGAGGTGATCTGAGGCAATTTGAGGAGCAGTCTGAAGTGGGGAGGTAGGGAAGAGAAGGAATGGAGGAATGGCATACATATGAGGAGGGCAGACTCAGAAACGCGCTGGGCCATGGCGAGGCCAGGAGCAACTGTTCAGCTGCTGTGGAAAATCCCAACCAGAGGCAAGAATTCCATTCAACAAATATTTATGACATCTACTCAGTGCAAAGAAGAGGGCCAGGTTGAGTCACTGGGCACAGCCCTGTCCTGGCATCATAAGGTTGCTGACAGAGGGACCTTGAAGGCCACTGGAGCATCCGAGGGGCTTAGAGAGCATCCAGGAATCAGACCAGGTGCTGAGGACCTCCTGGCCCCAAGTGGGACCAGGGCTCAGTAGCAAACTGGGTCTCACCCTCTGGCAGAGAACTGCTGAGTCACAGACCACTGGGGACATGCCCAGGCAGATGCAGGGTGACCATGGGGGTCAAGGGAAACAGAATCTGCTACACATTCATATAATGTGGGGAAGACAGGTCGGAAAATAGGCTTTCCACCCTCTCTCCTCACACCAAAGTTGAAGGTACTGAGATTGGGTGGGAAGGTGGGCAAAGGCAGGATTTCCTTCCTGAGGTCACATTGCTAGATGTCTTCCTGGCTCTTTAATTTCCCACTCTGTCCTTTTTCTCCACATCCTTATGGTCTGGCTCTCACTTACCTGCTGCCTCACTGGTCTACTTTGCCCCAGGGTCCCTGTCCCACTGTGGGTATGCTGGCTCTCCCCTCTCATTGCCTCACTACCCACCCTGCAGGCCCAGGTCAGGCTGCAGATCCCACCTTCACCCAGCAGGTTCTGAGACTCTGACAGCAGCTGGCCCCAAGCAAAGTGGCCCCACAGAAAATACGGAAAAGGTCAAAAAACATCACCCCCTGAGTGAAAACTGACGTGGCTGGGTGAGAGCAGCCTCATCCCCAGGAAATGGGCCCCAAAAGGTCAGCACAGAAGTGGCTGCTGCTGAGGTGAGACCCCGATGATGTGAGTTTGCACAGTTATTTACAGCTACAAAGCACTGTCACATCCAATGCTTACAGAAACCCCAGCATCACGGTGATTCTTGTTGCCTAGATGAGGAAACTGAGGTGGAGGGTGTTAAGTACCAGCCCCTGCTCAGCAGCCCCGCCTGCCTGAATCCAGGCCCCACGCTCTTGACATGAGCCCAAGACGCTCTCTCCTTCTTCAGCCAACATCAAGTGGACTGGCAAATCCTCTGGGTCACAGCATGTAACACACACTCTTCAGGTCCTTTCTCCTTTGTGCCTCCTTCAGTTACTCTGGTCCTGAGATATCACTTGCTCTTTGCCTGGAATGGTCTTTCCCAGTCTGACCTTGCAGACAGTTATTGCTCTTCCTGCAAGAAATGCTACCTCCTCTGTAATGACCTCCCTGCTACAACCCAGCAGAGCCAACTTCTCATATCTCTCTGTCCCTGGATTTCTGCATGCCAGGACATGGCTAAATGGTAAATAAACATTCGTGCATCAGTGTTCCCACCTCCTAAGGTCCCAGAGCACTGCTCCTCTTGCTCCTCAGGGGCTGTTGAATGAATGAATGAATAAAGTCCAAAGACTCTGGATCATTAAGAAGGAGCTTCCTTGGGAGGGCACTCTGTCATCTTGAAAACTGAAGAAGCCGAGGCCAGGGGAGTGACTTCACTAGCCCTTGAGCTGAGGGGCACATACTCTCCTCATTTTGGCTGTCCCCTGAAGGACATTACTCAGCAAGCCCTCAACTCCACCCACCCTCAGTGTTTTACTCAAGAAAGGGACAGCTCATGAAGTCACTATTTCTGCCTGCCTCGGTCTTTTTTTTCTACCATCCATGGAATCTTTCTCAGGCACCTGCCCCCTCACCCCTGTCCCTACACCTGTGTCCCCAGGGAAGCTGCCTAGGCTCTCCCTCAGACCTCCTCAGATGAGGTCGGGGAACAGCCATTCCTGAGCCAGTGACGCACACCCCAACCTTTGGGCCCTGTGAAGGGTGAGGACAAAGGCACCAGTAGTCCTCTTGTCCTTCTTCCCTGGAGCTGAGGGCCAACACCCAGACCTCCCTTCTGCAGAGCCAGCTCACACGAACCCTTGGAATACAGCGGCAGGAACCCCAAGAGAAAGCAATCCCAGCCTGTCATCTGAATCTGTTGGGGTCACAGCTGTGGTCTGAGAAGCCTCAGGTGGCCCCTACCTGCATAACTTGTGTCTGGCTTTCCCCTCCAGGCCATCAGGATACGACTGCTATTCTTCTTCACTCCTTTGACAAAGCTCGAGGCTTCAGCAAAGGGCCTGATGGGCTTAGTGGGTTAATTACATCTCTCTGAGGAGCCAGTGGGCAGAGATTGGTTCTCCTGGGGCACTTACTCCTGGGCAGGGCAGCAGGACCAAGAGTGGCCCCAGGATCCTCAGACTGGAACAGCTGGAAGCCAGCAATATGTTCACCTAAAAGAAGAAATAATGGCAAGCTTGTCAGGCTCCCAGTCTTGCCTTCGGTAACCCCTAGTGCTAGGACCTGGAGTAAGGGAGCAGGAGAGGGGCCGGGCATGTTATGGTTGGCCCTGGAGGGGTTAACATGGACCACCAGCCTCTGCCTAGAGAAGAGGTTCCCAACCTGTTCCTGTGAGTCTCAGTAGAGACAGGAATTAAGACTGGCCTGGGGCTGTCTCTCCTGTAGCCTCCCCAGGGCACTGCCCCTCCTGCTCCCTCACATCCTGCCCTTCCCTGAATCCTGGTCCCAATCCCAGGAAGCCTGCAGTGCTGGCACTGGGCACAGGCCACTGACTCATCAACGCATCGACAGCCTCCTTGACTGCACTCGCACTGACCACATGTGTTCCTCTTCACGCCTGCTCAATTCTCCAGCCAGTGGGCCCTGCTCCAGCTGCGGGGGAATGACTGTGTGGCCCTGGCTAGGACTGTTGCACCACAGGTCCCAGTTGCTCAGGGTGCTCATCACAGAATTCCTCCACAAGGTGTTGGACATGCTCCAACTGGCACCTCCTAGCTGCCCTTCCCACACTACTCTTGGAGCCAGGGCGGACATCCTTTTTCTTTTCTTTTCTTTTCTTTTTTTTTTTTTGGTACTGAGGATTGAACCTAGGGGCACTTTACTACTGAGCCATATCCCCAGCGCTTTTTTTTTTTTTTTTTTTTGAGACAGGATCTCACTAAATTGCTTAGGGCCTAAATTGCCAAGGCTGGCCTCAAACTTGTGGTCCTCCTGCCTCAGCCTCCTAGGTTGCCAAGATTATAGGCATGTACCACCATGCCCTGCCAGGGTGAACTTTTCCAAAGCAAGCATGGCCATGTCTCTCTTCTGCTTATAGCCCTTTGATACTCCCTGCAGCCCTGGCATACAGGCCTTGCTCTGCAGCCTCTATTCAGATGGTGGGGATGTAGCCCACCTCTTCCCCACTTTTCCTCTATTCTGTCTACCCAGAATGCTCACAAGAGCCTAAAAAGGCTCTGCCTTGCCCACACTTTGTCCATACCATACTCACTCCCAGAATGCTTTGTCCCTGTTCCTGGTCAGCCTTCTACATCCTTAAAGGATCTGCCCTCTAGGCCCTCTCTGATCTTCTAAGAAGGCATGTTTCCCACCACCCCTTCAAAGGGTGAGGACTACTCTTAAGTAAGCAGGAACCCTGCATTTTAGCAGTTTTAGGAGCTGAGAAGGCTTTGCTACAGTCTGCAGGGTCCCAGCAAACCACCAGGCTGGCAATTGGTGGCCTGGGTGTGAAATGGCAAGGACGAGGCTAAGGGAAGTTGTGAGGCATGAAAGCTGAGTGGCCACAGGACGTGAATATTCTGTGGGTTTCAAATGCTCCCCCTCAAGAAAAGCATGGGGAGTGTCTGACCACCTTCACTAGCTGTAGTCCTGATGACCCTTCCCTCCTCACTCATCCTCGCCCTGGCCGGGGTCACTAACTAGGAAACTCCTAGATGCCTCAGCCTGGGATGCAGACCTCTTTCATGCCCACCTAAGACTTTCCCCAAACCTCTCCATCCTTCCTCTACCCCTCTTTCAAGAGGAGAAAGAGGCCCGCACCAAATCCAGAGGGAGAAGTCCCTGGCTCCTTGTGGACTGAGGCTGTGGCTTGGCACTGGGAGGATCCCTGAGAAATAAGTGATAGAAACAGCCCAGAGGTCCCTAAGGTCAAAAAGAGAGACCACCTAAAATGTCTAGGGAGTGGGAAAGAAGGGAGGAGGGAAGGGTGGTGTAGTTGTAATAGGAGTTGGTTCTCTGGAGTCAGCCTGGCCTGAGTCAGCTCCTGACCCTGGCCCTGGGTAAGAACTTTCTGGGTCCAGTCTCTTTGTCTGTTAAGTGAGCTAACAATGGTATCCCCAAAGTGCTCTCAGCACAGAGCCAGGCAGAGAGAAGTGCTCAGTGAATGGAGCCCCTCCTACCTGGCCTAGAAGACTCTGGACAGGACCCTTCCCCTCTGTAGGCTGCAGCCATCTGAGCTGTACAACAAAGATGAGCCCACATACCCCAGAGGGCTGTGGCAGGAATCAGTGGGTTCACAGGTGGAGTACCCCATGGTACCCCACTGAGCCTCCATCCCCAGGCACATGCCCAGCCTCAGCTCCTAACCAGACCCACAGAGGAGAAATAGGCCACCATGGCTCACTGGTTCTTCCCCTTGGGAGTGCCCTCCCACTGCTCAGATGCCCGGGGTTCTAACCCTTGACCCTCAGCCTCCTATCCAGCCCTCCTGTGATTCCCCATGTGTCTCCTGAGGCTGGCCCCTTGCTCCGCTGCACATCTGCCTGCCTTACTTACTCTGGCTGGTGAGGCTGGTGCTGAGGGGCAGTGTGGCACTGCCAAGACCGTGGTGACTACATGTCCATGTCTTCTGGTCTTCCTTGCAAAGGCCAAAGTGTTCCATGACAATTTAGTTTCCTCAAAGCATTATCAAAGCCAGGTGTGGTGGCACACACCTGTAATCCCAACAACTCAGGAGGCTAAGGCAGGAAGATTCTAAGTTCAAAACCAGCCTGGCCAACTTAGTGAGACCCTATCTCAAAATGGGGGAAAATACGGGGGGCTGGATATGTAGCTCAGTAGTACAGTACCCCCTGGGTTTAATCCTCAGTACTGAAAAAGAAAGAAAGAAAAGCATCATCTAGGGTCCCAGAGGAGACTCTTTGCAAGCTGCTCTTTATTCTGGGCTGTGTGTCGTTCACTCTCCCCCATCCCCAGCTCCCATGACCCTTACCACAGAGGAAAGGCCCAGGATGAGCAGAGGGCTTAACCTCAGTCCTATGTCTGAAGCTCAGCTTGTCCACATCCAGCTGGGAAATCTCTGTAAAACTGCTACTATCCCCACCCCCAGGAGGGATGCAGTGGCTCTGTTCCAACAGCACAGGGCTCTGCCCAGATAGGGAAGTCATATCTGTCACCCTTCCTGGGACTGCCAAGAAGCCTGAGCTCCTGTGTTCAGAACCAGCTGGAACTCAGCTGCCTAACCTGCCTTCTAAAAGAACAGAGCAGAGCCAGGCAACAGGGGACACAGTGCCCAGTTGGAAGTCACAGGGTGAGGACACCACTGGGAACTCTTGCCCAAAAGGCAGAGCCAAGAATATAATCTCTTCATGACATGCTCAGGTTCCCTGAGCTGCTGGCCAGGGTACATCAAGCCCCCAGCCTCCACCACAGGCCCAGCATGGTCACTGGGAAAAGAGGACAGAGGAATGGCAGTAGCAGACCCTGCCCTCATCTCTAGGGGGAGGTCAAGGGCTGGGGATCATTTTGGGACTCCCCCATGGTACATTCACTGGGCTCTGTCAAGACCTGGGTAGGACTGGGGAAGGGAGCAGGATCCATCCTGAGCCCTGGAACATCCAAACCTTCTGATCAGATTCTCTAAAGGCAGAACCCAACCAGCTCATTGGCCTTGCCCTGCCTAAGATGATGGGAAGGGTGGGCTTCATGGGTGATCAGAGAGCAGATCTCATCTTCTCTCATCCATGGCACTCAAGATGTTTTTTTAAGTATTCTACTTTTGATGGACAAAACAATATGTGGGGCTATCCATGCCAGAGCTGACAGTTTGGAACTCTGCTATCTTGTCCCCCTTTCTCTCTGAAAGATCCCAGCATCCATGTTGTGAGGGAATCTGGGTGAACAGGGCCCTCTCTGATGGGTCCCCCTGAGATGGGGCTCTATACTTCCAAGAAGGAGTTTTCCCTAAAGTCTCTTAAAGTCTCAGGAGACCAGGATAAGTGGTGCATTGTAACCCCTATTTGGCTAGCAAGGGCCAGCAAGCTGAAAGACAGGTGAGGGGTGGATCTGCTGCTTGGGGCTTGCTGCCTCTCAAACAGGAAACTCAGCAAACCAGCTTGGATTTGTGGAGCAATTAGGAGTTTACAAATGGCTTTCACACATCAAGGCACATCCAATCTCTTGGTTTTCAGAGAAGAATTCTGTGATATCAAGAAAACGATACCTCACCTCAAACCTGGAAGAATGAGGAGTAGAAGCCAGGTCTCTTTACCATAAGTTCTAGGGTCTGTTCATTTCAACAACCCGGGCCAGGCCTGCAGTGCGGCCAGTGAGGGGGCCTGTCCACTTCACCAGGGCTCTTGAGGCCATTTTTCCTCCAGGCTCCTATCCCACACCATCTTCTTCCCAAGAAAAGAGAGAGGAAGGAAAGCTGCTTGGCTCCCCTCTGGTCTCAACACCCAGGAGCCATCATTAGCTGGGAGGCACAGTCTTGCAAAGGCAGGAAAGGAAGACAGAGGGCACTGAGGTAGGATGCATGCAGTAGGCTGCTGGCAACCCTGACCTCAGGAGAACTGGAGGGTCTGCCTGCCTGCTGGTCCTTACCTGGGACACCACACTGCGGACAGAGAAAAAGCCTGTCATTGGCCAAGTGCAGCCTCCTCACCCCTACTGCAGCCAGCTAACCCAGTGCAGGAGGTCGGAGCACTGACCATGGAGCTCTTCACCTGAATTCAAACCCCAGCCCAGCCACTTGGCAGCTGTGTACAGTTGGGCAAATTCTTAACCTCTCTGTGCTTCCGTCTCCCCGTCTGTAATACAAGGGCAATAGTAGTTCCTACTGCATAGGATAGTCAGGAGAAGTGTATGAGTTCATGTGTGTAAAGTGCTGGGGACAGTGCCCCACACGTTATAAGAACTACATAAGTAATTGGCTTATTATTATTGTTCTTATTTCCTGAGACTATGGATGTTAGAGCAGGCAAAGACCCCACAACCTTGGGGAGAGTCTGAGGAGAAGGAGGGAAGACTGTGGCAAAAGGGACTATCAATTTCCATGGGCAGGTGATCCATCAAGAGGTTATAAGAGGCCTTAAGTGACATTAATAGCAATTTCTCTTTGGCCTATGGATCACGAGGGAGTGGGAAATTTTACTGTGGCTAGTGAGAAATATTACTACTGCAAATTCCATTTTTAGAACCCAGGAAGTTATTTTGAGCGGAGGTTGGGTTTTTCTGTTTTTTTTAAATAGCCCCTGTACTCTAACAATCCCTGCCTCTGCCCTTCCTGGGGAAACCAGGGCACAGTGGGGAGCCTCCCAGGCCTCTGTGGTTGCTAGGCAACCCCTCCACACCTCCTCAGGCCCTGGAGAGGCCAGCACAGGCTCCGCCCACCAGGTCACAGGTGCCAGAGCTCATTAGACCCTCTCAGCCCATCTCAGAGGTGTCCAGAGAAAGCAACCTCAGTTTCTTTTCAGCCTGAGCAGTGTGTAATCGGTGATCCGCAAGGAGATCCTTTTTGTACAGTTACTGTCCTGCCTCACTTTCCCAAGCTGTATTCACTTCCTGTGGCTACTGTGATAAATCTTTATGAATTTGGTGGCTTAAGGTAACAAATTCATAGTTGTGGAGGAAAGAAATTCAAAATCAACATCACTGGGCCCAAATCAGACAGGTAGGGGACAATCTACTCCTTGAGCTTCCAGCTCCTGGTGGCTGCGGGCATCCTTTGGCTTGTGGCTGCATCATTTTCCGGTCTTAGTGCCTGTGGTCACATAGCCTTCTCTTCTGTGTCAGACCTCCCTCAGCCTCTCTCTTGTAAGGACATCTGTGATTATATTTAGGTCCTACTGGGAGAATCCAAAAGCATCTGTCCATCTCAAGATTCTTAACTTAATCACATCTGCTGTGGCATTTTTTCCGTATAAGGTAACTTTCACAAATACCCAGAGATTAGGAACCGATATCTTTGGGGTCATTATTCAGCCTACTGCCCACGCTGCTGTCTTCCTTTAACAGAGCCTATCAGTGTCATTTCTCAGCTGCCTGACACCATATGCCAGGGTCAGGATGACTGAGCACACGGCCCTGCCCCTGAGCCCCACTTGTCCTGGAGTCATCTTTCCCAGACATACCAACAGGCCAGGCCTGAACGTCCTAGAGCAGTGGGGTGTTGTATCGCACACTCCGCCAGTCAGTCCCTCAGGTCTTAAGTTACCATCACTAAAGGAAGTAGGGTGCTGTGGGCCACAGGCCAGGACTCTCAGAACTCTTTAAAAACTTGGTTTTTAAAAAAGAATTTAAACTTTGTTTTAAACACTAAAAATTAAAAAGAAAGAAAGAAATGCAAATCCGTTGGCATTCTAGACTTGAGAATTAAAAAAAAAAAGAACTTATATAATGTGACCTTTCCTTCTAGATCTTTTTTCTATTCAGATAGGACCACAGAGTTTAATTTTAAATAAAAATAGAAGTAGAGCTAGGCATGGTAGCACATGCTTATAGTCCTAGTGGCTTGGGAGGCTGAGGCAGGAGGATTGCAAGTTCAAAGCCAGCCTCAGCAAAAGCAAGGTGCTCAGCAACTCAGTGAGACCCTGTCTCTAAATAAAATACAAAATAGTTTTGGGGATGTGGCTCAGTGGTCAAGTGACCCTGAGTTCTATCCAACAGGCCAGGCCTGAACTTCCTGGAGCCTGAACTTCCTTGGTACCTAAAGAGAAGTAGAAGGCATCTGGTGTGCTTGCACCCTCCTATAATCCCAGTAATTCGGGATTATGCAGGAAAGATCGCAGGAAAGATTGCAAAAGATCGCAATTAATGCAAGAAGATCGCAAATTTGAGCCCAGCCTCAAAACTCAAGGGACCCTGTATCCAAATAAAATATTAAGAGAGCTGGGGATGTAGCTCGATGGTAAAGGGCCCTTGGAATCAATCCCTAGTACCAAAAAAAGAAGAAGAAGCCGGATGCTGTGGTGAACGCCTGTTATCCCAGCACTTTGGGAGGCTGAGACAGGAGGATCACGAGTTCAAAGCCAGCCTCAGCAACGGCCAGGCACTAAGCAACTCAGTGAGACCCTGTCTCTACATAAAACACAAAATAAGGCTGGGGATGTGGCTCAGTGGTCAAGTGCCCCTGAGTTCAATCCCCAGTACCAAAAAAAAAAAAAAAAAGTGGATTCATAGTATACATTCTATACTTCAATTTGTCATTTTTCAATAAATTGTTTCTTTGGGATACCTTTCGTGGTAGTACATAAGGATTCGCAGCAGAGGTACCCTCCTCCCCCATCATATGGATGGACTGTGATTACTTACTTTGTTGATGGGCATCTGGGTTGCTTCTGATTTTTCAGCTGAAACAAATGTGGTGA
This sequence comes from Xerus rutilus, assembly GCA_028644305.1. Lineage (NCBI taxonomy): Eukaryota > Metazoa > Chordata > Mammalia > Rodentia > Sciuridae > Xerus > Xerus rutilus. Next base: position 85,394,096 of record CM053400.1, on the reverse strand, counting down.
GATAAATCAGTGAAAAACTATTATCTGGCTTGTTCACTTTGCTATAGGAGGCTCGCAAAGAACGGGAGGTATTTTTCTCTCTACTCCATACCATCCCCACCCCCACAAAGCAAGCAAGTGTCAGTGAAGGAAGTCAGGACTTCCCTAGCTCCCAAGAAGAATTAACAAGACTTTGTTCTCTGAGGCAGAGCCTCACAGAGAAAGAACCAGATTGTCTGCTGGGGGAGGGGTTCTGTATTTGTGGAGAGGCTTCTACTGCAAGCATACAAATCTCCCTCTCAAACTAGCGTAGGCAATAGAGAGAATGTATTGCCTATTGCATGAGAACAGCCTACAAGCTGCATGGAATTCAGGTGTGGTTTGATCCAGAGGTTCACAATATCAGCAGGCTTTACTTGCATTTTTCTGCAGTTCTCTTGGTTCAGTCTTGCTCTCTAGGTTAGCTTTGTCCTCAGATTCATGTTCATCCTTGCAGTAAAAAGAGCTAAAACACATACATCTATCCATGCCATCTGTGGAAAAGAAAGAGCTCTGACCTAGGACTTATAACAAAACTCCTGAGATACATCACAATTGGACCAGTTCAGTCATATGCCCACCAATGAACCAGTTGCTGTGGCTGGAGGATAGTGCCCTGAAAGACTGTTAAGTCAAGTTTCTCCCTCCGGGGTTGAGGTGGGATTTTCCAACAAAAATTAGGCTGTTAGGAAAGCACCATTGGGGATTCATGAAAGCCTAGAAAGTTGGATGGGTTAGACAGAAAGAAGTGGATTTTCTGGATAGTGTAAACTCCATGCCCCAGGAATTGTGGAATCCCCAAGGGTAGAGCCCAAACACAACTGTATGACTCCTCCAAAATGCACAGAGAACATCCTGATGTGATGGTAGATATCCTTATTCTAAAATAAATTCCTAGATATAGAACTGCTGGGTGAAAGGGTTCATACATTTCAAACTTTAATACGTATTGCTAATTTGTCCTCTAAAGATCTCAATAGTTTCTCCTCCCTTCGCAAATGCCCGTTAACTTACATCTTGTTGATGCTAAATCTTCATCTTCTTAATGTTTGTCATCCTGATAGATTGGATTTGATTTTTTTTAAATTACAAGGACAATATACATATTTTCATACACTTACTAGCAAATAATAATTTTCTATGCATTACTTGCTCGTGGCCTTTGTCCAGTTTTCTTTGGATTGTGTATTTTTTCTTGTTGACTTATAAAAGCTCTTTGTAGCTTAGGGATACAAACCCTTTGTTTTATCTGTTGCTAATATTTTCCCCAGCTTGTCCTTTGTATTTTGACTTCGTAGATAGAGCTTTTGTTATCAAGAACTTTTCAAATTTTATGTAGTTAAATACATCAGCCTTTCCTGAAATTCTGCTTAGAATTTCCCACTCTAAAAAAAAAAAAAAAGAAGTCACCTCCATTTTCATTCATATTTTCTACAAATATCTTATCTGGAATTTCTTTGATTGCACTACAGATGAGAGGCAAGGATGACTTGTTTGTCTTTTTAAAATAATGGCTTGCTAATTAGGATGCAAGAATTTTGTGAGGTCCCAGAAACTAGCTTTCCCGTGGTCTGATTTTTGTTAACATCTTGTTTCCAGGAAGTGATTAGAGGGATTAGAAGAAAAGCTGGTCCAATGAAAGAAAGAGATCCAGAAAAAGAAAGAAGGAAAGCTGGTGCTTGCCTTTGAGTTCACAGACAGCCAGGAAATGGGGACCCAGTGAGAGTGGGATGCAATCTTCAGATGATAGCCGGGCGTGGTGGCGCAAGCCTGTAATCCCAGCACTTAGGGAGGCTGAGACAGGAGAATCGCGAGTTCAAAGCCAGCCTCAGCAACGGTGAGGCGCTAAGCAACTCAGTGAGACCGTGTCTCTACATAAAACACAAAATAGGGCTGGGGATGTGGCTCAGTGGTCGAGTGCCCTGAGTTCAATCCCCAGCACACACACACACACACACACACACAAATCTTCAGATGATGTTGGGAAGAGGGGTTGGGTATCCTGAGAAGAGGCAAGCTGATCACTGCGACAAAGAAGAAAGGAGGGCAAGGGGAGTCACCCTCCTATGGGGAAGACTCCAAAGAGCAAGAGAGAAAGAACCTAGCAGACACACACCACAAACCCGGCACCAGAGGTTCTATACTTCCTCTGCCTGCTTGCTGATATCTCAGCCTAGCAAGGTGGCTTATTCGCCTGTGCTCCTTCCACAAGCATTTTTTTTGAGTACCTATTCTGAGCCCAAGGCAAGATCCCATATCCTGCTCAAGCAAAAATGGAAGTTGGTGATAGTGACTCTGAGACAGAATGACCCCATGGGGAGTCTGCTGTGCTACAAAAGGAAGGAAGTCATTGTTCTAGAAAATTTTTATTCAGATTTGGCATTCAAAATTTTATTCTTCAAATCTGAATAAGTAACTCCTAAATCCTGAGTGATAAATGAAAATAGCTCTTATTAGAAGTTGTGTCCCCACCCCCCAGCACCTTCTCTAGGAGGAGCCTGTCTGGCTGAACCCCCTATATGGTTCTGGAGAAGTCTAGAGCACTCTGAAGGCAGGGCACCCAGTCAGCAGCCATCCTGCACCTACAATAGGGACTGGATGTATGGGGCTCACAAAACACTCGTCCCCAATAGCTTCCACACTAGCACATGCATGTCTCTGTCTCTGTAAATCCACATTGTTCTGGAACCATCTTTTGGTGACCTTCCCCACTTGAAGCCTTGGTCATGCATCTTGGTGCTATAGGTGCTCCCCAAGAGTTGAATGACAGGGTATATGTCAGGGTGTGGTCAGGATGTGGTCAGGGTGTGGTCAGGGGCTGGAGGGCTGTCCTGGACCAAGTCTAGTTGGGGACTATATTGGAGCAGAGGCCCACAGCAAGTGAGGGAGGCACACAGTCCTTTACATCTTCCTCCAGAAGTTTCTCTAAGAGCAGAGGCTTTGCATACAGGATTGGCTGAGAAGAGGCCACCTTCTCCTCTGGTTGGGTGACCTCCAGTGGACAGCCCCTCCACCTTTAGAAGCTCCAGTGATTGCAGACCCTGTGGTCACCCCGTGGTCACCCACCACTTGGCATTCTTGAGCCCTTTCCTGCTGACTCACTGCAGCCTGGCTGGTCCAAGGTTCTTGCCAGCAGCCCAGGAGAGACCAGAGGGAGAAGGGAGGAGGCCCAGGAGACTGCATCAAGACCCAGGAATGCTGTGCTGGGCGAGGGAGGGGACAGCTGCACTGTACTGCTTTTCTGAAGGGATGACCAGGAAGTGGACTGTCTGGTGGCCTGAATGTACTCCTCCGTCTCTGACAGTCACAGCCAGGCCTCACCAGCCCCTATTCAGAGAAGAGGGCCCCCAGCACCCCCTCACTACTGTGTTCAAGAACCCTTCAGGGCCTGCCTGTGATTGCCTGTGACGGCCATCATTGTAATGGCTGTGTGTGACTGCTGATGAGGGTGTGTTGTTATGTGCCTATGTGTGTGGTCGAATGTGATTGTAATTGTGTAGAGTGATTCATATCTGTGTGTGACTGTGTGTGTTTCAGAGTCACCTTGTAGCTCTGCCTAGTTGTGTATAATTACTGCAGATAAAATGGCTGAATGTGATTTTGCATTTTTTAAATATATATATATGTATTAGTTGTAGATAGACACAAATATCTTTATTCATTTATTTATTTTTATGTGGTGCTGAGGATCGAACCTAGTGCATCACGCATGCGAGGCAAGCGCTCTACCACTGAGCTACGCATTGTTAAGTCACTGTGCCTTGTGTGATTTCCTGCGACTGTCATGGCCGGTGAATGCATGATTGCCTGTGGTCATGTGGGTTGCCTGTATGGTTGTGTGCTGCTGAGTACAGTGTGTGACGAGTGTGATCATAGGTGGGTGTGTCTGTGTGTGTGAGTAGTTAGGGTTTTGTGTGATCCTCCATGACCACATATGTGCCCCATGGCCCAGGCCCAGGGAGGTTAAAGACCTGCCACCTACATGCCATGGGAGGGGAAGACCAAGTGTGTGCGTGTGAGTTAATGTTTGCCTGTCTCTTGTGTGCTTTCTTCTTTTCTAGGTTCTACTTGTGAGCAGCCGCAGGGCTGCCATTTATGATAGGAGGTGGAGCAGGATGCAGAATGCTCTTCCCCTGGGTCACTAACCATTTTTAGAGTGTTTTCTTGGAAGCCAGGCTAGATTCCTGGGTAATGCCAGTCCATCCAAGCTCTCACAGCAGCTGACTCCCAAGCTCCACACATCTCAGCACAGCGTGACTCAGGTCCAGTCCCCCCCCACCACCACCACCACTGCAGAGGCACAGCCCTGGCCACCTATGTCCACCCTCCCTGTACCTCCTCTGGGTGCAGAAGGAACACAGGCTCCCAGCTCCCTTTCTTTTCTAACCCTAAAGACATGCTTTTTAAGGGTTTACCACTAACTCCTTCAGGGAAAGCAGATGGGGTAACAAAAACATCCCACGCAAGGAATTTACAATGCTTCAGAGCTTTACGGGCGTTTCACCCCGGCCATTAGGCGACCATGTCTAGGTGTCTGGCTTGCATTTTTCTACCTGAGGACAGTGTGTGAATTTCTAGTCCTGACCGGCCCAGGCAAGACCTCAGTCCCCCTTTTCATACACACTTTTCACTGCCACAGTTGAGGCAGGTCGTCTGCCTCTCAGAGGAGATTCCAGCTCTCAGGGAGATGGCCCTGCCCAGAAATGACAGAAATAATCCCTCTGGATCAGAGTTAGGCAACAGCTACCCAGATGTGCAAGCCTCAAACTGCTTCTGTCCCTGTTGGGAAAGAATGTCCACCCTCATAGTCTGGACAGTCTGCCCTGGCTGGTACTAGATCAGATTGAAGATAAGCAATGTGGTACAAGGTCAGCAGGAGGCTTGAGCACCATGAGGGGAGAAAGTGCTGGAAAGAAGAACTTAAGGATGGGGAGTCAGAGCACTTTGTGTGAAGAGCCAGGCTGAAGCCTAGGCAGGTGTGCCCTGCCAACACCAATAGGCCCACAGACATGGGTAGAGGGCTGTTATGAGAAGAGGTCCTGGACCAGTGACTCAGGATGTTTGGGCTCTGGTCCTCACTCTACCAGCCCTGAGCTGTGTGACTAGGGAAAGTCACTTTCCTTCTCTGTGCTTCAATTTCACTAACTTGAAGACCAATAAAATGCTGGAAATGAATTATGTGAAGTGCAGAGCCCAGGGAACACAAACACAAGTAGATCCTCAATGAACATGACTCCTATCTTGATCTTTTTTTTTAATTTTTTTTTTTTTTTTGGTACTGGAGATTGAACTCAGGGGCACTCGACCACTGAGCCACATCCCCAGCCCTATTTTGTGTTTTATGTAGAGACAGGGTCTCACTGAGTTGCTTAGCATCTCGCCGTTGCTGAGGCTGGCTTTGAACTCGCGATTCTCCTGTCTCAGCCTCCCTAAGTGCTAGGATTACAGGCTTACACCACCGCTCCCAGCTTCCTATCTTGATCTTAAAGAGAGTTGTTTGCCCAGAGTCTCAGATCCTTCCAGCCTAGGCAGTCTATGTCTTTGAAAGGATCAGTCATCTCTTCCCCATTAGTAAGGTCAAGTCCCACAGTACCCAGAGCCCAAGGAGATCCTGCTCAGAGGGACAGGGAGGGAGGGGAGTAGACAGTAAGAAGGGAAGAAGGTCTGGGGAGGAGGAAGACAGTGTCCAGGGCTGCCCACAGCAGGGCCTAGACACTGGCACCTGCCAAGACTCTTCCTGCTCCTCCCAGCGCTGTTACCTAATTTATCTTCCCACCCATGCCTGCCCTCCTCCAACCACCCCGGGTCCCTTGGGGCTGCAGCTCTGGACTCAATTAAAATCACTCTAGTAGGTGCTGTGAGTCAGCACTCACAAAGCATCCAAACTTCCACCCTATGTCCTAAGCGCAACAAGCCAAGCACCAGAAGCCAGAAGCACTAGTGAAATGCCTTGTCCTTCTAGAACTTTTAATAACAGTTAAACACCTATTGATCCCACTAGTCAATACCATGTGACAAATTCCACTATCCTCAAGATCCAGAGAGGTGATAGAAATGACTGAAGCACCTTAGCAGAAGCAATAGGTCATGATGGTACCTGAGGACCAACTGTGGACCGATATTTCAAAGTGGGACAAAGAAAAGACAGATGCTTCTAGCTCTTTTATGACATTTCCCCAGTTCTTACTGAGGGCCAGGAACTGTGTGAGAGCATTCTCCCACTTCACCTTCTCAAGAACAAAATGAGCTCGAGATTACGTGTGTAGGAGACATCAGTCTATGGTGCCTTTACCCCCACATCCTCGTGTCTGTACCTTTCTTTCTTTTTTTTTCGGTACTGGGGATTGAACTCAGAGGCACTTAATGACTGAGCCCCATCTTCAGCCCTTTTTTGTATTTTCTTTAGAGACAGGGCCTCACTTAGGGTCTTGCTAAGTGGCTGAGGCTGGCTTTGAACTCTCGATCCTCTTGCCTCAAATTTCCAAGCCTCTGATATTACAGGTTTGCACCACCGCACCAGTCTCTCATGTCTGTATCTTTCTGTGACTCCTCTAAGTTTTGGCAGGACCTGTGACTTGCCTCAAACTAGTAGAATATGTCACTGTCAGGACTGTTATCAAAGACATGGTCTTGCTGCTAAACTGGTCCTAGAGACTTTCTCCCTTGCTGATTTTGAAGAAGCCAGTGGCCATGATCTGAGGGCATATAGAGAAGTCTTCAGGACAAGGAACTATGGGAAGCCTCTAGGAACTGGAAGCAGCCCCCAGCCAACTGCCAGCAAGGAGACTTTAGTTCTACAACCACAGAATTCTGCCAACAACCTGCATAAACCTGGAAGTAGATCCATTTCCAGTTGAGTCTCCAGATGAGAACCCAGCTCTGGCTACAGCTTGACCAAAGCCTTGCAGAGCATGCAGCTGGGTGTGCCTGGATTCCTGGCCCATAGGACCTCTGGCAGAGCAAGTGTATGTTGTCCTAAGTTTCTAAGTTCATGTTAATTCATCATGAAGCAACAGAAAACTAATATAAATCTGGTCTCCACCTTACAGATGAGGAATCAAAGCTCAGAGACTTTGATCACAGTCACATGCTTAATTATGAGAGGCCTAGCAGGGGCCAGAGTCCAATCCCCAGACTCCACAGGCTGATGTTCTCTCTAGGACCCCCAGCTAGTTAATGTTCTTCAGTAGCTGCCTAGATATCAGAAGAGTAGCCTGCACAGTCTTAATTGGAATACCATTTCTCCATTTCATTTGAGGAAGTGCTGAACTCCCCAGCACTGTGCCAGGCACAGGGGAGACAGTGAGACATACACCTGCTTCCAGGCTGCAGAGGGCCCAGGGGAGGATGTGGACAGTAGACAAGGGATTTCAGAATGATGAGGGTTACAAAGCAAGGAGGAATGAGAAGCACTGGGAGCCTGTGGCCCAGGGCCAGCCTCCTTGAGTGAGTGATGCACAGGTCCCTTGTGGGTAGGCCTGGCAGGGGGCCAGCCCCTCTGCATTATTAGTGAGTGAGTAGATGAGTGAGTGAGCTTTACCCATCAAGGGTCCCAGAGAAGAGGACTCTCCCAGCAATGTGAATTCACCCTTGCTTCTGAGGACTGGCTTCCAGAACACCTGTCCCAAGCAGCCAGGGCCTCTGTGACTGCCCAGTGACTCCTCAGAGGTCATGGAGCACCACTTCCTGGATGCATCATGAGTGGCTGGGGTTGGGCTTGCTTGGCTGGGACTCTCATCTTCTAAACATCTCCAGACTCTGGCAGGGGAAGACTCCCAGGTGGAGGTGGGAGACAAAGCAGGGAGATTGGGGAAGAGGGCTTGGGGGTGAGGCTATAAGCAGAGCCAGAGAAAAGAGCAGGAATTAGAAGGGGATTCCCCCACAATGGACTCAGATTGCAGAGTGATGGATGACTCAGCATCCTCAGGGGTCCTGTGGATGAGCTGGAAGGATGGTATGGATCAGGCAAAGTCTTGGCAGGAGGCAGACAGTACACACTCTGGTGATTCGACCATAAAGAGACTATTGTCAATGGCTTGGGCAGGGTTAGAAAGAATTACGGGAACCTAGACCAAGAGCAGCAGCCTGTCCCACTGCTACGCCTGATGAGCTAGGGAAGTTACCAGAACTTTGGAGAGCTGGAACTGAGTGGAGAGGGCCACGTGTCAGGACTGTGGCAACCCTCAGGAGGTGTAGACTCACTGACCTCACTCTCCTCTCTGCCTCCTATGTTGGTCAGGGCACAGGGTAATGGCACCCATTGATGTTGTCCCCAGAGGGCAGCCTCCTGAGGAGCAAAGCAGGGTGGAGAAATTGCAGGCTGACTGAAAATAAGAGACCGAATCTTGACTCCACCCTTCTCAGCTGAGGACTCTGGACAAGTCACTCAACCTTTCTGAGCCTCAGTTTCCTTCTGTAGGAGAGGATATGAGCATGCTTGCGTTTGGGCGATTATGGTTTAAGGGTCCCACTTGGAGCCCAGCAAGCACAGGCTGGCTGCCAGCATTTGGTTTCTGGGAGATAGCAACAAGGACATAAAATTGGGCTACTGAGAAGCCAGATGCCAGTGCCAGAACCCCTGGACCTGGGAACAGTGCGTGGATGAGGGCCTGGCTGGGCAGGTGTTAGAGTCCTTGCGTGCACTGGACCAGAGACCCTCTCTCCACACATGCCCCAGCCTGCAGCTGCAAAAGGGTAGCAGGATGAAGCCTCAGAGCCCAGGACCTCCCTCAGAGGACGTGCGAGGTGGGTAGAGGGGCAGAGAACTAAGCCAAGTGGAAGAATACTTGGCAGGGCTGAGTCCCCCTCCCACAGTGTGGGAGACCTTCCTGCACCCTGGACTTCAGCATGTCAGAGAGAAAGCTCACAACCTCCCAGGGCACCAGGACAGCTAGGCACTGATTACTAGAAAGCAGCCACCTGCCCTGGATGTCCAAGGACCTAGGGCCCAAACAACCCCTAGTAACAACATTCCCCTCTGAGCCTCAAGGGCCCTAGAGCCTCTGCAGGCCTGCCTGCCCCCCTCCAGTGCCCACAACAAAGGCCCCTGGTGAGACCCACAGGCCTCTGCCCTTTATTTCTTATCACCTACATCAGAGTTCACAGGAAGAGGGTTTTCAATGTGACAGAGTTTGCTTGCGCTGTGTCAGTGTTTTTCAAAAGAAAGGAAACCAAAATGGATCAAAGAAATGCAGGTACAGCAGATTAAGGACCTGCCTGTGGTAGGAAGGGGTCCAGAAAAGGGTTTGACTACCTGGGGATGCCCTCTGGCAAGGGTAAGGGAAGGGGCAGAGAGAACAAAGAGTGGTCGGGGCGCTGGGCTTTCTCGGTGCAATATAAGGAGGACATATTCTAGGAGTACCTGCCTTGTCCAGGGCTCCGCATTCTTGTTGGCCCCATGGGAGCTCACAGTCAAGGTGCCCAGCCTCCCTGTGCCTGCCCTGACAGCCAGCCCTGGGCTCTTGTCCACACCTGGACTACAGTCGTCTATTGTTCTCCCACCTTGGACTTTACTGCACCCAAATCCTAGCTGCACAGTTAAAGCACACTTTTTTTAAGCAACAGCAGTTTCTCCTCTTCCATTTGAGGAGCATCCTAGAGCTAAACATGGGAAACATTAGGTTTCCCTATCTCCCAGGAGACTCTGATTAAATTTACTGAGTTGCTTGCAAGATGGTTATCTACCCAATGCGGTGTGCGGGATGTGAAGTCGTTTATTTTATTGGCCTTATTTTCCATTTGCATCATTTTTCTGGTTTCTTTTTCTTTTCTTTTCTTTTTATCTTGTTATATTGAATGAATCTTTCTTAAAAAACTTTTTTTGAAGTTGAGAAATACTTCAACAATTTGGAAAATCATAGGGAATTATATAATGAATACTCTTGTACCCACGAACAAGCTTTATCAGTTCTTAACATGTTACCACGTTTGCTTCAATTTCTTATTCTCTCTTTTTTTTAGTAAAATAAACTAACACAAAATTTACTGTTTTCTCTGTTTCAATTTCTTTTTTTAATTGTTGAGTTGTAGATGGACACAATACCTTTATTTAATTTATTTTTATGTGGTGCTGAGGATCAAACCCAGGGCCTCACACAAGCTAGACAAGTGCTCTACCACTGAGCCACAATCCCAGCCCTCAATTTCTTTTCTTTTTTTTTTAGATATTTTTTTAGTTGTTGATGGACCTTTATTCTTACTTATTTATATGCAGTGCTGAGAATTGAACCCAGTACCTCACATATGCTAGGCAAGCACTCTGCCACTGAGCCACAAACCCAGCCCTCAACTTCTTTTTGAAATGTAACATAAATATAGTTGAAGAGCTTATGACTTCTCACTCCTTCCCTAGAGGGAACCAGCATTCTGAACTTCATTCTCAGGTAGAAGTGATCAAAAATGCATCATAAAACAACCCTACAGTGGAGAAGAGTGTAAAACAAAAGCAAAATTCCTCCAGCTGCTCCCAGCTTAAATTCACTCTCCCTGGACTAATCACTCTTAAAACTTTTTAGAAATTGTTCATGTTTCTTTGTTTCTTTGTTTTGTTTTGGTGGAGACTAAATCTAGGGTTCTACCAGTGAGTTATAGCCCCAGTCCTCCACATATACAAATGAATTATATCAGCTTTCTTTTTTTCTTTTCAGTAATGGGGATTGAATCAGGGGATGGGGTGGGGGTGGGTGGGTTCCACCACTAAGCCACATTCCCTTTTTATTTTAAATATTGAGACAGAGTCTCACTAAGTTGCTGAGACTGGCCTCAACCTTGGGATCCTCCTGTCTCAGCCTCTAGAATCACTGGGATTATAGATGCGCATCATGCCTGGCTCAGTTTGTTTTCTCTCTTAACACAGATGGAATCATTCCATACTATATACTATAGTGTCATTTTCCAACCTGCCTTTTGTGTCCAGTTGTCAGTGTTCCCTGGCCCTTTCTCCATGTGAATACTAACAAATCTACCATATTCCTTTTAACAGTTGCCTGGGATTCTACTTTATTTAATGTTTCCCATGGATGGGCATTTAGGTGGTTTCCAGTTACAGTGCTATTCTAAACAAGCCTGCCTTGAACACTCTTGCCATGCAGTTTTCCTCGCTTGTGGAAATACTGTAAATCTGCAAAATAAATATGTAGAAGTGGAATTTCTGAACAAAAGGGTATAGAACATTAGATATCTTGACTTGCCAACCCTCCCTCTAAAAATGATCAACTTAAACACCTACCAAGAATGTAGGAGAGTTCCTGTCTCTCCATAGCATCAAGAACATATCTTCTTAGACCCCTGTTGGCCTTTTGTTTATCTTCTTCTGTAAACCGTCTCTATTTTTTCCCCTTGCATTTTGTAGGTTTGTTCTCACATTTGAATCTTTGATCTACCTGGAATCAATTTCCGATGCCGAGTGAATATCCAAAGAAAGGTGTTGTTTTCAATTAACATTTATTGATATTTCCTACTCAGTAAATAGATTGAATTAAGTACCAAGACAAAGGGAAAAGCAGGCTTCTGTCCACTCCTAAGAGGCCACAGTTACTTGAGTTTGCCACATGCTCTGATGCAAACTGGGTGGACATGAAAGTATCAACTGGAGGGAGCATGATTGCTTCAAGACCAGAGGGGTGAGTAAAACTTAAGTGGAATAGGAGGGAAGGAAGAGGAGAATAGAGCATGTACAAAGGCTCTGAAGTTAACAATGGAACATTGCCTCTGCACACCCGTCTTCATGATGGACGGGCTAGACACAGACACTCTGCAAATATCCAGTTAGTTGTTCAGCAAATATGCAACAGTGGACGCCTTTACTGGGACTTTGGGTTTTTCCATTGTATGTGTGGGAAGAGGGAGACACATAGAAATTCGATGGTCAGAGAAGTGACTGTGGCAGACTGCTAGGACTCCTCCCAAATCCATCCTCCCTTCTGTTTAATAGAGTTGAAGCTGAGTACATGGCTGCCAACCAGGGACAGCAATGCCCAGCTCTGGCACTTAGCTGAGCCTGGAATGACTACATTCTCCCCCAGCAGTATGTGATTGAAGCTGGCATGTGAACTTCCAGCCTGAAATGGTTTGAAAACGTGATAAAAAATTCTTCAACTCTTTTCAAGAGATGAGGGTCTAGGACCCTTCCACTTGAACCTGGGCAGTCTTCAATCAAGAGTACTGTGAGAATAATGTGACTTTGGAGAGGCTAGGCCACAGAAGGCTATGCATCTTCCACCTTGTTCTCTGGGAAGACACACTCTTGGAGCCCCCAGCCCTGCTGAGGCCACCGTGTTGGAGAGGCTGTGTACTGGGGCTCTAGTACAAGCCTAGTGGAGCCCAGTCTCCAGCCAAGTGCCGGTGAGTAAAGATGCTTCTGAATGACTCTGCCCCAACCATTGTGGGTCTTTGTCAGCTATGAGGACCGAGCAGTGTATAGCAGAGAGACAAGCAATCTTTCCTATGTTTTATTCAAATTCCCCAGAATTTCACAAAGACCCATAGAATCTGTGAGGATAATTAAATAGTTGATATTTTATAGCACTAAATTTTGGGTGGTCTGTTATTCAATAATAGGTAATTAGAACTAAACCAAGACCCAAAAAACCTGTCCCCCTTCCTGCTGGCTCCAAGCTGACATGTCAGTGACCCAGTCTCAACTCTGTAGATGACAACTTCTCCAGGCAAGCCACAGCATGAAAAGGACCTGGGTCCCTAGCTAATCAAACGGAGCCAATGTGAAACACTCACTTGGGAGGAATACATGTAAACATCTTTTTTCAGTAAGACAAATGTGATCCTGCCGGCTGAGCTCGTCTTTGGTTAGAAGGAGGGGGAGGGGCAGCAACAGCGCATCAACAAAGTCCAATGGGCTGTTTAATTGCCGTGTGATCAGTTCTAAGCAGACACATGGGAAGCTGTTAAACCAATCCATAGATCCTCTGACCCGCTGAGGGAGCAGTATTTGCTTTGAGGCCAGAAGGGTGAGTTAAAATCAAATAGGATGGGAGGGAAGGAGGAGGGGAAGAATGTTCTGGCACCAGAAGGGGGTGGGGCATGTACAAAGGCTCTGAGTCAGGAAGGAGATGGGGAGTTTTAGAAACTGGAGGAAAAAAAGAAGGAAAAGAAAGGAAGTGAGCGTAGGGAGGGCTGAGGATTTCGGTACAATCTCTATGAAATAAGGATCCATGGGCCAACCCCAGCTGAGGATTGATGCTGTCAGAGTAGGGCAGGGGGCCATCAGGAGGCTGATAGAGACTCTTTCTGGGGTAGGGCTATGGAGATAGAAATGATTAAGTTTGGAAGATATTTGGGAGATGATTGGTAAGATTTTGGGGGCCAGGAGAACTTGATGAGGGAGAGAATAGCCAAGGATGAAGCATCCATGAGATGATGTCTAGTCTGTGAGTATATTATGATGTCGTGGCCAGAGGAAACCTGGGCATGGCCAAGTTCAAAGGCAGCTCAGAGCATAGAGAGGGGATTGGATTTGTTAGTGGGTGCCTTTGAGGCTATCACCATTCACATTTTAATGTCTATAATGTGGAGGTAATCACGGCTCCATTTGCTACACATGACTGTTTTAATTCTGTGGATGGAGGCTGCATTCATTCACCCAAACATGTTTGTTGAGTGTTTCCTTCAAAGTTTAATAAATAAGATCAACAAATAAAATATGCTGTGTGTTAGTGGATGGTGGTAAGGAGAAAAAAAAATAAGGTAGGAAAAAGGGGATAGAAGAGGGGGTAAATTTTCTAAATCAAGCTGTTAGGCTAGAAAGAGCAAGCGTGGCTTGACCTTGATTCATCCCTCTCATGTCCTTATGCATTCATTGTTTATAAGGGCAGAATGCTCATGCTCATGACCTGGGTAGGTTCGGGTTCTCTGAGGAGCCTGGGGTTTATACAATTTGGAGGAGTTCATTGCAAACAGAATAATTAAAAATCTTACTTTTGCAAATTTTACCAAGAGATGTGACCATCTGAATCGATTTTTCAGGCCCTTGAAAAGGGCCGGCTTGAGTGTAGTCCCCTATAGCACAGACTTCCAGAAGTTCTCAGTAAACCCACCTCTGCTCACAAGCAACACAGCTGTAGGAAGGGGAGGGAGGGCTGTGGGGCCACAGTGAGAACCTGTTTTCTGTAACTTGGAGCAAGACAGCCAATCATACCAACCCTCAATTTCTTAATCTGTAAACAGGGACAATATCACGTCCTTATAAGGTTTTAAGAAGTTAATAAGGGCATATAAGTAAAAAGCCTGACTCTTAATAATAAATAGTAACCATTTGTAAACATTTTTATTCCTATCCCCATACAGAAGGAGAACCACAGTGTCAAACTCTGGACGGGATCAGAAAGAACAAAGACAAAAAGGGAATTGAGAGCCTCTGTCAAAGGCAGGCCCCACACTGCTTATAAGTGCAGACCTCAGTGGCGCCGGATGCATACACTGTTTGCATGACCTTTGACCTGTGGAATCAGTGTGTGGCAATGACCCTTATGTGCTGCGCCCTAGCACAGAACCTTATGGAAATCAAATATCCATGAAAACACGGCTGCCCCACAGGCATGGATGTTTGAATGGAGGGAGCAGAAAGAGGCTTGAGCAGACCTGATTCAAGTCCTGCTCAGCTAGATGGCCCATGAAAGCAGCCAGTGATTCCACCTGCCCAAGTCGCCACTGCCTCTCCTGCAGTGTGCAGGGCAATGTTCTAATTGTGTGGCAAAGGGGATCGTGAGGATGCAGCAAGGCAGCCAGAGTGCCAGGCACACACAGGGAAGGAAGTAAGTAAGAGCTCCTCCCAGTTGGACACAAATTCTGGGATCTGCACCCAGGAAGAGACTGGGCATGACAGCCTGGGGCACTGGCTGACTCTAGAAGTCCTGCAGCTCCAGAGGATGTGGCTGCCACAGCAAATGCTCTCAGGCATAAAACAAAGCAAGTTTGACGCATGGCAGATGCTGGTGACATTCGATGACCTACAACAATTAAAGCCATAATTGGAGGGTGCTCTGACTTGGCTGCTGTGGGCTTATTCGCCCACAAGTCACAATCATTTTTTAGGATAGTACATTGGCCGTGAGACCTCAAAGTCCTGTTGCTAAGAGATTACGAGCCAAACGATGTTTCCAAAAAGAAACCACTACAGCATGTTCCAAAATAGAGTCATAATAATTGCCCAAACAGAAAGGGCATACTATTATTGATAAATCCTTATGAAATGTTGAGGAATGGAGTAACAGAGAGGTAGAGTGCCCCTACACATCACTGATTTGCCAAAGTTTTGAATCTAATAAAATTGACTCAGTGGTAAAACTGTAATGGATATAATAATGTCTTCATAATTCAGAGGTTCTTCAATCAACCAAAATGTATTCATTGGCAAGCGGGGGAGGGGTGTCTATTTTTTCATGCATGTTTACAACCATCCCAGCCACATTTAGTTTCAGGAATGACTAAGTCTAAAGTGGCTGTAACCACCCCTGTTTGGCATAGTGCCTATTTTCTGCAATAATTAAGTGAGTTAACAGTCATTCGTAGCCACCTCCGTTATTGCTCTGTTGCTAGGGCAACAGCAACCAGTCAACCAACAGAAGCCAGGTTAGAGCAGGACAGAAGTTAACAAGCAGGGCACTTTCAGGGAACTGGCTGTCACTAGGCACCTGCTAAGGGCAGTTTGCCTGTGTGGTTTTTCTGGGAAGATGCTCTGTTCTGTTGCTCTGTATCCTCACCAAAGACTCCTGGCGTACCCCCAGGTGCTTCCATCTGGCAAGTGGTTAGTGCAAAATAGTTATCCCTTAATCTGTTAGATTAAAGGAAATTCTGATCTTTGCTGGCCTCTCTGCAGACCTCTGATGTTAGCAGCATGAGGCAGCCACAGATCCTCCCTTCCTGCCCACCTCCCTAGTCTCCCCGTTCACCTCTCCATCTCTCCATTCTCTCATCCTACTCCTACCACTACTGTCTGCTCTCTCTCTGGCCAGGCCCATGCTGCAGAGTCTGTTTCATTGCTGGGGCAGGTAATGGAGAGCCATTGTATTCATTTCTCCCATTTTAGAAGTGTGGGAACCAAGGTCTTGGGAGACAAAGTGGGCTGTCAAAGTCATGCAGCTATGAAGTCAAGAGATAAGCTCACATCTTCTAGCAGCAGGTCCCGG
The DNA here is from genome assembly GCA_028644305.1 of Xerus rutilus. Taxonomy (NCBI): domain Eukaryota; kingdom Metazoa; phylum Chordata; class Mammalia; order Rodentia; family Sciuridae; genus Xerus; species Xerus rutilus. Next base: position 85,377,936 of record CM053400.1, on the reverse strand, counting down.
GATGTTCACTGCTCACCAGACCCAAGTACCCCGTGATGCGTTACACAGGAAATCGCTGCATGTTGCAACCCTTCCTAGAAAGGGGTCAGTGTTTCTACGGGCCAACACTAGAAACCTTCAATCATTATGTGACACCCAGGGGAGGAGGTAGAGCTGTAGGGACTCTACTCTCTTTCCCTCCTCATTAGGTAGGGGTAGGGGGCATGTATCAAGCAGAGCATTTATGGCCCCAGACTTGGAATCTTATTCTGCCACTGGGTGGCCTTGGACCAGCTACTTAACCTTCTGCAGGGCAGTTTCTTCTCTATAAATGGAGGGCAAGATGAGTACCTGCCTATTTTGTAAGGTTTTAACAAGGAATGCTTAAGATCAGACAGGTAACATTCATCAGGAGGGTGTGCGGGGACACTCAATAGATGCCAGCAGCTGCCATGGCACCAGCAATTAATAAGATGGTCATTTTCATATGGCCATCACCTGATTCTGCTGAAGACCTAGCCTGCAAGTGGGCAGAAGGCTGGTGCCAATTATAGGGCTATAGTAGTCCCCAGTGACACCAGCCTGTGTTGTGAGGCTCCTCTTGTGACAAATAGATCCTGGGATCCTGAAATCCTTAATTTTTCAGAAGCTGTGTTGGAAGAACGAAGCAGCAGCTTTGTGGGTTTCCATGCCTGTCTAAACACATGTGCTTCCAACTGGCTCGCCCAGCTGGAATTCCCCCGGCGCAGACCAGGCCAGTTTCCCCAAGACCCATCCACCCTCTCCAATGATACCAGCTCCACCCTGGGCCAGGCCTGAGGGGTCTCCATGGCTGCCTGCTTCTCCTTCACTATTTACTAGTCCCACTCCTGGGAGTAGGAAAGAGCTGGCCAACACTGGGCCCCCTCCTGACTCTGCTTGAAAGTTGGAAGATCAGACCAATTCACTCTGAGAGGTCTCAAAATCCCAGCCTAGAGGACAACAGCTCTAGAGGAGGCGGAGGGTGGAGCTGAAGCCTGAGTTGGAGGGTCATCAATTCTCTGCCCTGCCATTTGGCACCAGCCCCAGCGTGGCGGCTCCAGTTATCCCGGGGCCAGGATGCTTTTTCTGTCGAGTCATCCTTTCTTGCCCAGAGGGATCCTGGCCCAAAGCCACACTCTGGTGGGGTCTGAATGCCACAGAGAACGGAAGCTTCCTTTCTCACCCACCCCCAGCTCTCCAGTCCTGCAGACGGGCTGGTCTCTCAGCAGCCTCTGCTGGCAGCAAGTTTTCCCTCCAAGTCTGTCTGTGTCCCACAGACATAGCTCTTTGTGGACCCTGAGCCCCTGGAGAGCTTCTGGGAGGAAGTTAGAGATACCAGTGTTCTCTGGAGGAGAGACTGGCCTTAGGGGGAGGGGGCCAGAGGAGATAGAGGAGCTATTTAAAATTCCTGCCTGCCCAGTCAGTGGGGGCCAGCAGCCCCCATTGGGAAGGAGTCTACTGCTGGATAGGCCTGGGCGGGGGCCAAATCTCAGCCCCAAGACAGAGATGGTCATGGAGGCCTCAGTGCGGGGCCCCAACTGCCCCCCACTCATCAATTCTCCCATTCCTTTACTATGTGAACTGCCAGTGCCCCCACACCAGCAAGCTAGCCATACCTTCTGCACATCACAGGTTTCAGGAATGTGTCTGGAGCATCCATTCCTGCCAAGAACATCAGCACTGCCCTGCAGCAGTGGATGGGACAGATGTGGCCAGTCCCAGGCCCCTACCTCCACTCCTGCTTGCATCCCAGACTACCTACATTCAGATCTTAGCTCCCCCCTTCCAGCTGTGTGACCTTGTGCAAGTTACTTTACCTCTCTCGGCCTCCACTGCCTCATCTATAAAATAGGGCAAGCTAATACTTACTTCATAGGGATGACAGAGAGGCAAATGAGTTAATGTATGTAAATGTTTAGGACAGCTGGGTGGCACAGAGAGCTCCGTGGGGGAGTGAGGTGGGCGGGGAGGATTAACTCTGTGCCTTGGTTTAGGCTATTTTCCAGTGGGAATGCTTTTCTCCTCATTTTCAGGAACCTGTAAGCCCAAACTCTCAGAAGTTTCCAGAAGGTAGGACCACCAGGAGCAAGCCCAAGGTTAGATCACTGCCCTGTTAAGGGCTAGGGTGACCAACACTAGCAGAGTGTTTTCCTATTTGTAGAAAGTCTCACAACAGCCCTGTGAGGTGGGTGAGGTCGTGGGGCTCAGGTAGGAACTCAGGGGGTTGAGAGTGAAACCTGGGTATTCTGACTGGAAGTAGCACAGTCCCTGCCTCACCTTGCAGTTCTGGTCCCCAGAGACAATCAGACATGTCAAGGCCATTATCAGGGCCTCAAGAGCTTCCCAGGATCAGCACCCAGAGCATGGGGCCTTCTGGGCCTTCAGCAGCGCTGGAGTCAGTGGAGCTGTCTCTCAGAGCCAGATGAGACCTCCAAAGGCTTCAAGACAGTGGGCGCTGGCAGAGCCCTGAGGAAGCCCAGCAGGAAGACTCAGCCCAGGAAACTCTGAGCAACGCTGGCAGACCACAGACCCTGGGCTTCCTGCATGCTCCACACAGGCTGCCCATCAACGTCAACGGGCTTGTGAAACCCAGCCGGGTGGGCAGTGGGAACTCAAGGGCCTCCAGGGGTCACTGGCTGTGGTTGTCCTATTCTCCTGCAGCCCTGGAGAAGGTGGCTTTCTAGACTTGTCTGCACTGTAATGAGATCCAGCTGCTGCAGGAGACAGGCACCTGATAGAGGCCCAACCATCTCCTCAGGCCTCAGGCCTCCAGTCCCAGGGCTCCTTCCTGCAGGCGTGTATCTCCTAGGTTCCCCATAGATGCAGCAGTGGGATCTGTGGTTGAAGGATTTTGGAGGGTGAGACTTATGGGTTATCAGCCCGGTTCTTAGCTTAGCTGTGCAACTTTGGAAAAGGTAGTTAACCTTGCTATGCCTCAGTTTCCTCATCTTTAAAGTGGTGACAAAAGGCACCTACCTCATTGTGAAGATTAAATAGAATAATGTATATGAGAGGTTTGGTAAGCTCTGAGCAGTTGTCTTAGCAACCATAATGATGGCCAACAGAAATCTGAGGTGAAAGTACCCTTGCATTTCTTTGACTTTGTAATTTTAATTAAAACTATCTAGATTCAATCTATTACAGATGGACCTTATCTTTTTTTTTTAATTTTTTTTAGTTGTAGATGGACACAATATCTTTATTTTCTTTATTTATTTTTATGTGGCGCTGAGGATCGAACCCAGTGACTCACGCATACGAGGCAAGTGCTTTATCACTGAGCCCCAGCCCCAGCCCCGATGGTCCTAATCTTATGATGGTTCAACTTATGATTTTTAGACTTTACAATGTGCAAAAGCAATACATATTCAGTAGAAACTACACCTTGAATTTTGAATTTGGGTCTTTTCCCACGCTAGGGTTATCTAGTATAATGATCTCCCATGACCCTGGGCCACATCAGCTCCCGGTCAGCCACACGATCAGGAGGGAAACAGTGGATTCTCCACAGAGCGCTCTGATGCTGAGCCATGGTGCTCAAGAGGCTGGATGTATTAAATACATTTTCAACTTCTGATGGTTTCAATTTATAATGGGTTTATCAGAATGTAACCCCACAGTAAGTAGAAGAGCATCTGTATACTTGAAAGAATAAACCTTCCTCTTGAAGATTCCTTTCCCTTTGATTGCCCCAGAACCCCCAGATCTTGTGGCTCAAAAAGTGAGAGGCAGAGGAGTCATCTTCAACACCTTGGCCAGGAGAACTGGAACACTGACCAGTTCCCACTGAGGGGTGTCTTGTGTCAGAGGAGGAGGCTGGCCTTGCACCGACCTGTGCACAACACAGGCCGCAGAGAACTTCCAGAGGGGCGACTCCAAGGATGGCCAAGAATGAAGGTCACCACCTGCTCAGTGCACTACAGGGCCACTGCCCACACTCACATATTGATCATGCCCATCTGTGGCCATGTCTCCAGCACTGAGTCTACCCTCAGACTGAATCAGAGCTTCAGTCCCCCTTCCTCAGGATCCATGCTGGTTTGGGGGCTACTTCTCCTTTCCAAACTCCCAAACACAAACAGCCTCATTATTCCTGTGCAGCTTAAAGTCCCCAGAAAGCCACACACCTCTGCCATCCCAGCCCCCACCCTTAATGTTAAGCCTCCGTGCCAATTCTCCTGCCCAAGGACTTCCAAGGCAGTTCTGGCCTGGAACAGACAAAAAAAGTAGTTTCCAGTGGGGCGACCTGCCATGTTTGTTTGTTTGTTTTCTTCTCAGTAAGTGGACAGTAGCAGGAAGCCACAGCAGAGGCCAGGGTCTGCAGCGGGGTCTCTGCCTTTTCTCTTACACTCCAGAAGCACCAGATGTGAGAGGGTTGCGGTTCTGTGAGAGTGGGGATACGAACCGGTTCATGGGAGGGGAGGCGTGGCCTGGAGGAGCAGAAGAAAGAAGATGGATGCATTTCCAGCTGGCCCAAGAGGGAGAGATGGCTATTAGAGAAGTGGCGTTAGGGCGGCTGAAGAATACAGGAATCGTCTCTGGGAGAACCCGGCACCTTGCAAGACCCTCCGGGTACCTAGTAGGACCTGGGGACATGAAGGCAGAGCCCTGTGGAGGCATAGCCCCAGCATGGAGGTGGGAGTTAGGCATTCAGAGACAACCATCTGCAACACCCCTCTGTGAGGGGACCCCTGAACATGATCCAAACAAAATCAGCTGCAAGCACATTGCTTTCAGCAGTGTCCAGAGCCCAGGATTCTGCCTCCAGAGGCTTATCTAACAGTGTGCCCATTTTGGTGCCCTGTGCCAAGACGCAGGCCTGCGGGGGTGTCTGAGAGTAATGGGTACAGAAGCAACAGCCAGGGCTCCGCTGCACATGACCATGGAGCCCGATAGCCTGGTCCAGATCCCAGTCTGCTGCTGTATGACAAGGTGCCTTCTCTTAGCTTCCCCAACAGTTGGGCCTTATGAAGCTGTTAGTGAGGATTAAATGGCAGGATACAAAGTCCTTAACAAGTAGGGTCCTGGTGGCCTCATCAGCACTGTGCTGATACAGGTGTGCTGAGGAACCAAGTGCAGGTGACAGAGACCTCTGCCAGTCTCATGCCTTTCCAAGAACCTAGTTGGCATCTCTCCCTCCCCCAGCCAGGCTCAGGGAATGTAGGAGGTTTCTCACCATGGCAGAGAAATTGCTGGGTTGGGGGTGTGGGCAGCCACAGTGACCGTCTCTCTGCAGGACGGATGCGGCTTTGCTGACAGAGAGTCTGCGGCCTGGACATGCCAGTGGTGCAGGCCTGAGGTCAGCATGGGGGAGCCAGGCCCACCATGGCCTCACCACTCCCAGTAGGGCCCCACCAGGACATGGCATCTGCTTCCAATCAGCTGTCCCTCAGCCCAGGGAATGGGTGACGGCCTAGACCTCCCCCCAGGCATGATTTCTCAACAAGCAGAATGGATGCAGAAGGCAAAGAAAGCAGTGAGAAGCTCCAGGGACAGAGTCAAAGAGCAAAGTACTGGTGAGAAAGGTCTGTTGTTGTCAAACCACTTCAACCAAGTTCTTCGACAGCTCCTTTTTGCAAGGCCATACTCAATCGGGCCCTGTTATGATTTGGATCTTGATCTCAAAGGCCTGTGTGTTAAAAGGCTTGGTCCCCAAGGTGCTGCTATTGGGAAGTGGTATAATCTTTAAGAAGTGGGGTCTAGTGGGAGGTCTTTAGGTCTTTGGGGCCATGCCTTGGAGGGGACTGTGGAACCCTGGCAACTTTCTCACTTGTTTTGTTTTTGCCCCCTAGCTTATGATGAGGTAAGCAGTTCTGCTCCACTACACACTCCCACCATGATGTGCTGCCTCACCACAGGCCCAAAGCAACTGGGACAACTAACCACAGGCTGTAATCTCCAAAATAGAACCAAAATAAACCTTTTCTCTTTATAAGTATATTTCTCAAGTATTTTGTTATAGTGACTACACCACCCCAGTCAGTCCTCCAGCCTCCCCTGGTTCCTGCTGCCCCATTACAACACTTTGGCTTATTCCTTTGCCCAGCGATTGGCACTCACACTCTGGGACCTTCTTCCTCACTTTGTACAGGTGACCCTCATCCTTTAGCTTAAATCCCACTTCCTCAGGAAAGCCTCAGGACCCTACGTTTGTTCCCTGTTAAACAATCTTGCTTGGGGCTGGCATTGTGGCTCAATGGTAGAGCGCTTGCCTCACATGTGTGAGGCACTGGGTTCGTTCCCCAGCACTACATAAAAATAAACAAACAAAATAAAGGTATTGTGTCCATCTACAACTAAAAATAAATTTAAAAAAATAATCTTGCTGAACTCAATTCTGTTTTTGTTAGGTATTTAACCACCTGCCTCTGTCCCCAGACCATAAGCTCTGTGCAGGCAGGAGCTGTGTCTGTCTTCATTAGGACTGAACCTTAGAATCCAGGACAGGGCTAGCCACAGCGTCCACACTCAATAAATCTTTGTGGAATGAATGAAAGATTCATGCTTCATAATTTTTCTGGCATTTTCCTTCTGTTATCTTTAATTGTTTGATCTCCACTAGTTCCCTCTGGAATAGTCATTGTTTATAACCATTCTACAGGCCCAGAGTCAAGGTCACAGATGAGTTAAAGAACCCTGGCTCCAACTCCTTGCACATTCACTGCCTCAGGCTACTTCATCTAGGAGGTGGAGGAGGGATAGACTGAAGAGGGGAGTCAGAGGCCAGAGAGAGGCTGGATGGGGGGTCAGAGGAGGGTGAGGCTGCTGCATGACTTTCTCCAGCAGCCAGGTCTATCACACTCATTTTGTGGAGCACTCTCCATCCTAGAGAAAGCCCAGGCAGATGCCCCATGGAGATGTACCCCAGCAGTTCCCCAACTCTCATACTCATCTAAGAAATGGGCACACACCAAAATGTGTGAAGAAAGGGGAGGAAGGGGAATGATCACTTCCACCATCACCTCAGACTGGGCCCCCAAGCCCAAGTTGAATGCCCCTCATCCATGGTGGATACTCCTTGTCCATGAAGGAAATAGGCTTTGCAGTCAACCAACCTGGGGCCAAACTCAAGTGCTGCTGCTGACAGTTATGCAAGCTTGGACTCGTTATTCAACTCTCTGGACCTCAATCTCATCTGTAAAATGGGACAATAACAGGGTTGAACTTGATAGGCTATGATGAGACTTCCATGAGGCTATGAAGGGTAAGTGCCTAATGCTAACAATTGGATATCTACATTCCCAAGGCCCCAGTAGATTTGTGGGGACCATCTTTTGGGCAATGAGTGGCTTTTATTGGTGGGCAGCAATCATTCCCTCCTACCTGAGAGAACCTCAAGGACAGGAACCCCTGTACCTCCCAGTGCTTTTGGACTAGCCCAGGCCCAAGCTGGGTGCTCAGCTTGATGTGCAAATATGCAAGTGATTGCTCTGATCCAGAGTAAAAGCTCTGCTAATTTCCTGCTGATGACAAGACCTAGAAGGCTGAAGAAGGAAGCTCCTCTCCTGCCAGGACCCAGGAACTGGAGGATGAGTGTGCAGATGCAGAGCTGAGGAGGAGCAGTCAACTCCAAAGGAGGAGAGGAAGGGATATGACCAGAGCGGGGCAAAGTCCACAGGAGAGGCTGTGCAGGGTTCCAGATGCCCTGCAGAGAGCAGATTTCTCTTGGGATGTGAAGTGTGTCATGAAAGCCTATAGAGAAAGGACAGGATGCCAGGAAGGACCAACAGAATTAGCTGGGCGTTGGCCTAGAGGTGGGGACAATGAGGATGAGCTTACCATAATAGCACTTGCCTAGAAAAGTGACTGGCACACAGAACATGCTCCATAAATACTTATTAAATCAATGGATCAAGAAGAATGAGGTTGGGCTAGGGTTGTGGCTCAGTGGTAGTGTGGTTGTCTCACATGTGTGAGGCAATAGGCTTGATCCTCAGCACCACATAAAAGTAAATAAAAATAAAGGTATTATGTTCATCCATAACTAAAAAAAAGTTAAAACAAAAAAAGAATGAAGTTTTTCTACTAGAGTTTTAACTGGTCTCCCTGCTTCTTTGGACTCTGGCCCCCTCTTATAACCATTCTCAGAATGCCAACACAGGGTGCTAACTCTGAACCAGTCACTCCTGCTTTGGACCTGTGGGTACCTCCCTTCCTATCTTAGGCAAAGATCACATGCTAATGGCCAGATGAAGATTACAGACCTCTTCTGTTTGGCCTGAGCGTGTGTGTTTTGTTTTGTTTATGTTAAATTTGAATTTGTTTTGACATTTCAAAATGACAGCGCTCACATAAAAAGTCAGATTTCCAACTTCTCTGAAAGAGTTAGTTAGGTGACATCACACACTGTCTGCCCTCCCACCTGGGACAATGGCTGGAGCTGAGAGGACAAGGCTTGCCCTTCCTAAAGTGATGTCTTCCTTGGTGGTGTCTTCATACCTCCTCCCATCCTGGCTCCTGCCCACAGCTGAGTTTGGGACCCCTGCCAATAGGCCAAAGTCCAAACTCCTCAGCTATGTCCTGAGGATTTGGTGATGTCACCTTCGGGATGAGCATCTCCATTTTGTCTGTCCTCTCTGCCTTGTCTTCAACGTTCTGGCTACTCAGTGCCACATCTAGCACACTGCTTGTGTTCTGTCACAATTGTGAGTGCTTGCACACATGGGATTATGGCCTAGGGTGACTATCCCCACCATGAGACCTGCACAGATGCCCACCTGGGCTTTGGTGGAGGCTCAAGCCCTCCTTGGAGTGGGGCCTCCTGCTGCCCACACAGGCAGAGTGAGCAACCCCCTGGCCCTCACAACTAGCCAAGTGTCTTCTCCCTAAACTCTGCACAGTGAGCCACTGAGCTGGGAGGGGCAGGAGCTGGCAGAATCATGTTTGTTCTCCCTTTATCTCTGGTACCCCGCACAGGGCCCATCTCTAGACCTACAGTAATGTCTCTTGACCTCACTCAATATATCCCTTGAAGGAATCAATGAAATAGAAATCTTTGAGTTCATGGATGACAGAGGCATAAAATAGCACCCAAACTGCATCAAAAAAAATTCAGAAGCCTTTGTTTTCTGTAGGTAGGGTCATAGCTGGTCACTTCTACCCCCAACACATACTCATCCTGTCCTGAAAGATTGAAGGTAGACCCTGCCTCAATCAGTCTAGCTCTAGAAAAAGGAGAAAATGGACAAATGTTATTTTGAGTCTCTCTCTCTCTCTCTCTCTCTCTCTCTCACACACACACACACACACACACACACACACACACACACACTGACATCGAGCATCTCTCTCTCTCACTCCCAGCTGGATTCTGTGCTTCCGTCATGTTCTAGGCCTTTCCTGACCCCTCTCACTCCAAACAGCTGTGTCCTGAGTTCTTGGCCTAAGACTCCTTGAATCCAGTCTGCTACATTGATTATTGGACAGCTCAGGCCAGAGCTAGTGGTAGAAACAGTCCTCAGACTTTGGGACTGAAAAGCCTTCAAGACTTGAGCATTTTTTCAGAAAGAGAAGATCAGCCTAGAGCCATACCCAGGGGGCTTGGTGAGATAGCTTCTGGAGAAGGAAGGGCCACCGGGAGAGAGAGAACATAGGAACTGAGTCACATTCCACTTGGGGCCCTTTGCAGAGCACTCACATCCCTGCTGTGACTCATTCCTCACAACAGACAGGGCAGGTGGACACTACCAGGTCTCTATTTACAGATGTGAGATGTGGGACCATCTCTTGAAGTCAGCTCCTATGTGACAGGGCCAGGCTTGTCCTTCATCTGCTTGGCTCCAATGCCACATTCTTTATCATCATGTTCCAAATGTCAGATTGAGGTCCCCTCAGTCTGGCTGTGGTGAGGACCAGGATGGAGGGAATGGAAGCTGCACCATGCACAGGAATGCCCTTTACATTCACTGTCAAGGTAGAGTAGTATATTTAGTGGGACCATTTTCCTGCAGGAGGAGGGGTGTTTCTCACTTCCTTCTCAGAGACTCCATCTGGGCCACAGGAGGGGTTCATGAAGCCAATGAGATAACGTTGAATGAAAGCTGGAACCTGCACTGTCTATATATTCTCTCGCTGGCCATGCTTTAAGGGAAAGGCGCAGGCATCACAGGGTGAGTCACTTGCTGCCCAGGCACGTTTCTAGGGCACAGACCCAGGTGAGTCTGTCTTCAGCTCTTGCCCTGACTGTGCCCTCCCAAACTTGGGTCTGCTCAGATGGGTATTCTATGCCCCAAGGCAGAGAATGTGGGCCTAACTCTAATGCCCACATGCCAGCCCTGGAAGACTAGGGGACATTAATGGGAAGAAACAAAAGAATTTTTCTCTTCCCTAGAGCTCAAGAGCTCATTCCCCACCCTGCAGAGGTGGGCATCCTGAGGTGAGCTGAGGGGCCAGTTCCCCAGACACCTGGCAACAGCACTGGAAAACTAGGGCTCCAGCGGTGTTATCTTGGAGTTCTTTTGACTTCCTCAGACTTTACCTCCTTCCTGCTGCCAACCCCATTAATCACCTTCCCTGCCAATCCTCGAGAATGTGGCAGTCAATTAAAAGTCAGCCCTCGGTTAAACAAACAAACCAACCTGGAAGTTTCTAAGTCAGCTGCAGAGGCTTGGACTGGTCAAGGATCAGAGGCAGATTTCTGGCCTCCCTTCCTCTGCTCTTCCTCGAGTCCTACTTCTGTGAGCTCAGAATCCTCACTCCAGAACTAGGAGGACAGGGTCACTAGGGTCACCCTAGTGACCCCTTACTTTTTGGGCCCATATTTGATGTCCAGCACTTTGCTCTCCCCATGTAAGGCTCTGTAAACCACCCCCCATCTTGCTCAGAGGACTATTCTCACTCTCTGGAACACAGAACATAGCTCTGGGGAAATTTTCCCAAGGAAGTAGAGAAGTTAAGGATGAGCAGGAGGGGTTGGAGCTGGGAGGCTCTCAGGATGATCCTCTTCCTGCCCCTTCCCACCTCCCTCTCTTCCTCAGCCCCTAGGGTTCAACACTGGTAAAGTCTCACTGGGCCTGGCCTGGGGCAGGTTCAGTCCAGCCTCAGCAACCTTCTGCTGAAGGGAAGAGGGACCCACACCCATATGTGCCGATAAACAAAGGGGGAAATATGCAAACACTCAGCCCACTCACCAGAACAGAAGAATCCACAGCTGGACAGAGGGGTGCATGCAGGTGCAGACCACACTGTTGGTTCGAGTGAACTGGGTTGGCCAAAGGAGACCTAGATGAAGGGTCCAAATCCAAGGCTGTGGCTCCCACTGTTGGGCCCCAGACTTCTAAGTTTCCTCAAGCCACTTAAAATATCTCAGAAAACCAATAAATATCCTACAGTTAAACATGGAGTTTCTGGGATTAATAAAAATTCCAAGGCTTTGCTTTTGGCTGGAATTATATCAACTCAACACAGAAACATTGACCAGCTTGTGCTGATAAACATTTTGAGGATCAGTATACATGGGTCAGATGGAGAAAAGGGAGGAAGATATAGCAACTTAACAACTGCTGCTTAACAAAATCTTTCTAAACATGGAATTTGTAATGAAGGAAAGAATAAAAATGAATCTAAGATGCTTGTTTCCTTAATACATAATTGCTACAAATCCCAACAGAAAAAGATTAGCCTTCCCTGAAATGGTCAAAGGCCAACAACATGGAGTTCAAACACACACACACACACACAACACACATACACACACAGGAGAAAAAGAAGCTCAAATAGCCAACAAATACAGCAGTCCTTCCTTATCTGTGGTTTTGCTTTCTGAGGTTTCAGTTACCTGCGGTCGACCACAGTAGTAAATGGAAAATTCCAGACATAAGCAATAACTAAGTTTAAAATTGTATACTGTTCTGAATAGTGTGATGAAATCTTACACCATCCAACTATCCTGCCTGAGATGAGAATCATTCCTTTGTCCAGAGTATCCATGCTGTATACCCTACCTGCTCACTAGTCACTTAACACCCATCTCGGTTATCAGATCAACTGTTATGGTATCACAGAGCTTGTGTTCAAGTGACCCTTACTTTAGATAATAATGGTCCCAAAATACAAGAGTAGCAATGATGCAATTTGGGTATGCCAAAGAGCAGCTTCCTTCAAGTGAAAAGATGAAAATTCTCAACAAGGAAAGAAAAAAAAAATCCTATGCTAAGGTTGCTAAAATCAACAGTAAGAACAAATCTATCTGTGAAATTGTGATGAAGGAAAAGTAATTTATTAGTTTTGCTGTCACTTCTCAAAATGCAAAAGTTGCATCCACCGTGCATTATAAATACTTAGTTAAGGTGGAAAAGACATTAGATTTGTGTTTGCATATATAGGAAAAAGTAGTACATATTGGGTTCAGTACAACTCTCAGTTTCAGGCATCCACTGAAGGTCTTAGAAAGTATCCCTCAAGGATAAGGAGGGAAATATGTCCAGCCTCACTCTTTTTGGGGGAGGTGGGGGGTATACTGGGGATTGAATCCAGGAATGCTTAACCACTGACCCACATCCCCAGTCCTTTTTTTAAAAAATATATTTTATTTAGAGACAGAGTCTTACTAAGTTGCTTAGGGCCTCATTAAATTGCTAAGGCTGGTTTGATCTCACAATCCTCCTGCCTCAGCCTCCTGAACTGCTGGGATTACAGGCATGAAGCACCATGCTTGGCTCAGCCTCACTCTTAAGGCATTCAAATATTTAAAATTATATACCATTTTCACCTATCAAATTAGTAAAGATTTAAAAGTTTGATAATACTCATGTTTGTGCGAACATAAGGAAATGGGCATTCTCATACACTATTAGTGGAATCATAAATTGTTAAAGAGTTTTAGAAGACAATTTGGGAGCAAATATTCAAATTTTAAACATAAACATTACCAGTCAGATGGCAACTAATCTACAAATACAGTTGTTTATCTCAGCACTGTTTTCAATGGCAAAAACTGTAAGCACCCTAAATGTTTCTGAAAACAAACTGGTCACTCACATCTTTATAATAAACTTGCAGTCATTAAGAATAATAGGTAGATCTACCAATACTGGCATGAAAAATTGTCCAAGACCTGATAGTAAATGAAAAAAAACAGCTGGGCATGGTGGCGCATGCCTGTAATCCCACCAACTTGAGAGGCTGAGGCAGAAGCATCGTAAGTTCAAAGCCAGCCTCAGCAACTTAAAGAAGCCCTAAGCAACTTAGCAAGATCTTGTCATAAAATAAAAAATAAAAATAGGTTGGGAATGTGGCTCAGTGGTTAAGCACTCCTGAGTTCAATCCCTGGTACCCCCACCCCCCGCAAAAAAAGAAAGAAGGTGAAAAAAAGCAAGCTGTAAAACTTTATGCTTATGTATGGTTGTGTGTGTGTGTGTGTGTGCATGTGTGTGTGTGTGTGTGTGTGTGTTTGCAGTGCTGGGGACTGACCCCAGCATCTCATGCACACTGATCGAGTGCTCTACCACTGAGCTACATCCCCAGCCCTGTATAGATATTTTGAAGGGCACGTATAGTAACTTGTAGCTTTCCCCTATAGACAGACATTTCTTATGAATAAATAAGAAATTGTTAAGAGCAGTTCCCTGTGGAATGAAATGGAGTGAGGGGAAAGGGTGTATAGAACACTTTTAATTTTCATATATACTTCTTTGTTATTATATTATTTCCCATAATTTTAAAATTAGTTCTTTAAAGGTTCCCTGGCAAGGAAAAGATGAGTCTCCCCAATTTAGGAGGACTAGATGATTCAAGAGAAAGAGTCTGCTTTGGTGTGAATGTTTATATCCCTCAAAATTCACAAATTAAAATCCTAACCCCGAGCTGGGGTTGTAGCTCAGTGGCAGAGTGTTTGCCTCGCATGTGTGAGGCACTGGGTTCGGTACTCAGCACCACGTAAAAACAAAACAAAATAAAGGTATTGTGTCCATGTACAACTAAAAAAAAATTGTTTAAATTAAAAAAAAAATCCTATCCCCAAGGTGACAGTATTAAGAGTTGGAGTCTTTGTGAGTGATTAGATTTCTTACAAAAGAGACCTCAAAGAGAAGTGTTCCTTTCCACCATGTGAGGACACAACCAGAAGGTGCCATCTATGAAGCACAGAGCAGGCCCTCACCAGACATTGAATTTGCTGAGGCCTTGATTGTGGACTTCTTAGCCTCCAGGAACGTGAGAAATAAGTTTCTGTTGTTTATAAACATTAACCTGTAGCGTTTTTTTTAAATAAGGATTTTTAAAAGTATCTTTATTTATTTGTTTTTATGTGGTGCTGAGGATCGAACCCAGTGCCTCACACATGCAAGGCAAGCGCTCTATCACTGAGCTACAATCCCAGACCCCTATAGCAGTTTTTTATAGTAGCCTGAAAAGTTTAAAACAGAAAATTAGTATTGGGAGTGAGGTGCTATGTAAAAATAGCTAAAATGCAGATGTGGCTTTGGGATTCTCTTAAATCCTTACAGTAAAATGCAAGAAGAAAGAAATGATTGAAAGATGAATTTTAAAATTTGGGAAGTTCTCACCCAACCCATTTTGAAAGGAATGAGAAAATATGTTTGGGAGAGAATATCAAGGATTTGGCCAAGCTGATTTGATTTGGAGATGAATATGGATAGACCATCTCAAAGGAAGCTAGATGCTATTTATCAAGGCAATGGAAGAAAATTTGCTGAAGGCATTTTGGAGATTATTGGGGCTGCCCCTTCCATTAGTGGGCCCAGAGGGCAAGGGCTTAGGTGGGAGGCAAGAGGCAGAACAATTTTAAGGATCCACTCCCCACATTTTTTGGCCTTGCCAGGGATGGCTACAGTGGCCCAGGCACAGCACCCCTCTGAAGGGCCCACGTGGTACACCTTGGCAGCTATATGAGGTGCCATCCCCACCAGCATGCTGAGCACACCAGCTGTGGGGTCATGGCTACCTCCACCTAGATTTTGAAGATCAGAGCCACCAGGAGACTCAGTTGTATGACTCAGGCAGAGAGTCACAGATAGTCCCCACCAGGGCAATGTCTACTGAGGTTCTTGAGCTAGGGTCACCTCCAAGATCTCAGATGTGAGACACCAGCAGGCAATTCCAGACTGAGAGAGTCACAGTCACCCAGAGTCACAGTCAACCTCTCTCCCAATGTGTCCAGGTGCAGAGCCTTGGGTCAAAGGAGATTGTTCTTAAGATTTATTGTTTGAACTGTTGAGTTTCAAACTAACCTGCAACTGTCATCCTTTCTTCTTGTGTTGCTTCCTTTTGGAATGGGAATATCTCTCCTGTGCCTGTCACACAATTGTCTTTTGGAAGCACAGGACTAGTTTGATTTCACAGGCTCACAACTGGAGAGCAACTAGTCTAGGGGATAAACAGTACCTTGAGTCTCACCTATATATTAGATTTTGGACTTAGACTTTAAAGTTGATGCTGAGACAAGTTAAGACGTTTAGAGTTACTGAATGAATTTTGCAAGAGAGAATGACATGAGTTTGGAAATGCCAGAGACAAAAGGAATGTTTTCATATTCTAAAATCCTAACCCCCAAGGTGGTAGTATTAGGAGGTAGGATTTCTGTGAGATGATTTACACCCTTGTAAAACAGATTACCACCCTTGTAAAAGAGACAAAGAGATAGATCATCCCTTTCACCCTGTGAGGACTATTAGAGGGCACCATCTTTGAACTAGAGAGCAGGCCTTTGCCCAAAGCCAAATCTGCTGGCACCGTCCCAGTCTCCAGAACAATGAGAAACAAATTTCTGTTGTTTATACTCAATCTATAGTATTTTGTTAGGGCAGCCTGAACAGACTTAGGAAGCACTGAAAGGTATGGAGATGATTATACAGAGTCCAGAAGGTACTGTGCTTAGGAGAAGAGCCCTGGAGGAGCAGGCCTATCTTTCATTTGGAAGAGGACACCCATGTAGGGAAGTCTGTCCTCTCAGCTACTCCATCCCACCCAGGCAGACAAGTGGAGACCGGGAAGAAGAGCCAGCCTTTAAATGCTACACAACATGCCTTGCAGGGACAGGCTGCTTGCCCTGGAGGTCTGGTGCAGCCCCTCATCCTCTCGCTGCACCTCAGGGCTCCTCCTCTCTCTGTCTGACACATAAAAATGGAATTTACACAAGAACTTTTCTAAAAGGCAAAGAAAAAGTGAAAAGGAAGCCCAATACTTGGCTGTTTGAGAACTGGTCTCTGACCAGAAGATCTTTACAACCTGGCCAGAGATGCTAAGGTCAAGGGCCAAGGGTAAGGTGCTCTAGGAGAGAAGGACTTTTTCTGTTCTTTGTGTCATCCCCCCATGCACCTCTTAACTCAAGTCTTACAGAGGCAAGTAGGGCCACATGGATCAGAACTAGAATGTCACCTCCAGCATTCCTTACCAGGGCTGTCATTTTACTTCTCTAACCCTCTGACTCTTCATCCATAAAGTAGGGATCATAACATCCTAAGGGTGGATGTAAAAATTAGAAATAACTTAACTATTGTTGCACAAAGCTAGCCATATACCAAGTGGTCATTAAAAAGCATGCACAGCAGTATCTTCATCAATATTCTCACCTCTAGGCCTTTGCTACTGTTGGGATGCCCCTCCATCTCCATCTGGTAAAATCCTACTCAGGTTTCAAGGTCTTCAAACAAGGTTTCTTCTTCTTTTTTTTTAATCTTTATTTATTTATTTTTATGTGGTGCTAAGGATTGAACCCAGTGCCTCACGCATGAGAGGCAAGCGCTCTACCACCAAGCTACAATCCCAGCCCTCAAACAAGGTTTCTTTGTTCCAGTCTCACCTCCTTTGTCAAATCTTTTGCAGCCCTGCCTAAGAGCAGCACTCTCTCCTCCTCAGGGCTTCCATGACACTGTACATTTAGGTCCTTGTGCCCTTACCAGCTGAGTCACAGAGCTATTTACTCTGTGAATGGGGGTGGGAGAGCCCTGGGTGAGATACCACCTTGGTTGGATACACTTGCATCTTTGTATCTCCATCTTTAGCACAGAGGCGGCTGGATAAATGTCTGTCAAATGTCCCATGTGCACATCTTCCCATCTTCCTATCAGCCTTCCCATCCTCAGGGAAGGAGGAAAGCAAGGGGTACAGTTTCTTCCCAGTGCATTCCTGGACTTGGCTTTATTACAAATGATCCAGTATGTCCACAGAGGCCCAACTCAGACACCTCACAATATGGGGTGTCCTCCTCCTGGGAAGGGGGGGTTTACAAAAACTAAAGGCAAAGAGGTACAGCTGGGAAATTGGACCACTGGTGGGTAGCAAATGCCCAGGAAGGTCACCTGACTTCCCTTCATTAGCCATAAACTGGCCGTCCTCCAGCTGTGTGCAGCTGGCCTGTTTCCTCAGTGCCTGGGGCACCTCCCCACTCCCAGAAGGGTTGCTCCATCTCCCAGGACTCTGAATCCTGAGCTGGACGGGTTCTGGGCTGAGGGAATATGAGTTAGCCCTGCCCCCTGCTGGTCACATCAGGGAATGGACCCTTAGCTGGCCAGGCGCAGGATTGCTTCAGAAAACCAAGACCATCCCAGGACCAGCTCCATGTCCTGTGGGTCCTCTGGTTCAAATTGGAACTCTGTGGTCTGGCAAAGCCCTCCAGAACCTGGCTCCAATATCCCTTTCCTACCACTCTCTTGCACAAGTCTGGCTCCAGGTAAGGCAGCTGTTCTTTGTCCCTGGATACACTGGCCTGTGACCTGACCTCTAGTCTCCATGGAGGCTAGCCCTTCTGTTATCATTGCCCTTGCCTTTCTTGTTTCCAGATCCTACTTGTTACTCTCTGACTGCCCCTGCTCTGGATCCTCATCCCACCATGGTCTCAACTTGATCAAAGGATGGTATCACATTGGAACACGCACGAGTTCAGGGTTCAGAGAAGGGCCCTGCACACAGTTAGTACATAAGCAGTGCTGGGTGAAAAAGATCACATCCCACTCGTGTTTCTATTCCTCCTATCTGCTCTTGGGTGGCCCCCTTTGGGAGACTGGCAGGGTCCCTCAGGGAGAGAGACTGGATGGTCTCTGATCACCTCCAGGCTTCTTGGCTTCCCAATTCTAGAGTCCAGGAGTCACTGGGCTGTCAAGAAGCAGCAGCACTGTGTGCCCGGTGACATGCAGCCATATGTGGGAGAAATTTGCATCCAAGAGACACTGACTTCCATTCAGAGCAGGGTTCTGGGCCACTGCTTCTGGGCCAGTTCCTCGGTCACTGCTCTTTAAATTTCCCTTCCTTCCTTTCTTCACTCAGAGATCACCCATTAGATGCCAGGCCCTGACCTGACTGTGAGTATCACATAGAAATGACATAAAACACTGTCCTCAAAGTAGCTCACTGTCTGGTGGAAGACAAAATTAAGATGCTAATATCCTAAGATTGAGGATTGGGACAGAATCAGTTATTGGTTCACAACCCCAGATCCAGCTGAGGAGACTTCCCTGAGATGGTCAAGGTGAGGTAGAAAGAGGAAACAGTATTCTCTAGGCAAAGAAGGGTGGGGAGGCAGAAGGAACAGAAAGGTGTCAGGAGAGATGGCCATGCACACCTGCTGGGAGTTTCAGGTAGTCTTTGCTGGGTTTGGGGGTGGAAACGGTGTGAATTGGCATGAGGGCAAAGGCAGATCTCAAGTGCTATGGGCAAAGTGAAGGCATCTGATTTTTTTTTTTTTTAAGCAATGGGAACAACTAAAGGATTTATTGGCAGGAGAGTGACATACTTAGACCAGAATTTTAGAAAGTTCTCTTGGGCAGGATGGGGAAGAATCAGAAGGGAGAATCTCTCAAAGAGAAGATGGAATGGGAGGCTCAAGAGGCTGAGGTGAAATAAGGGGAGAGGATATCTACATTAAGGCACAACAATGGAGAGGTAAAGCTGTGAGAAGATTCTGGAGATTTAGGACTCTGTGATTAGATGTGGGGAGTGGATGGTGGGACCATGGAATGAGAGTCAGAGGTGGGGGGCTGTGGAGATGGTAGCCCTGGTTGGGAGCATGATGAGCTTGAAATGTTTGGGAACACTGACCCAAGGTGACCAAGAGATGCAGAAAGGATCAGAGATCCAGAGACATGGGGGCTGGAGCCATTGGCCAAGGTACCTTCAACTCATTGTGTGGCTGAAGCACCTGCCCAGGGACACTATGAGTGAAGAAGGAGGGCCCATTCTTTTTAGGGCTCTGTGATTCATCACTGAGGGAACAGGGATACAAGAACAAACACAAGGCAGTGAGGTTAGTGGGGAGTATTCACATCAGATGACATGAACTCATATCCCATCTTATCTAGATCCAGGACCATTGATTTATGTCTTCAAGCCTCAGTTTCCTCATTCATAAAATGGACTTAAAAGACCTATTTGTGGTATTGTTGAAAGTAAAAGACATGATACCCATTAAGCACATCACACTCCTTTCAGAGAGATGTTCAATAAATGAGGGCTACTACCATCACGATAGCACCTCCTTCTCCACAGAAAATCTTAATTAAGCTTCTCCAGATGCTTAGCTCCCTTTACTAGTTTTCACATCATTTATGGGCTATCTAGTCTAAAATGATATATAATTATTTGTAAAGGTTTTCAAGTAGGAAGTGTGTTTACAAATGCAGAGTGTGATAAGGAAGACAGATTCTTTTAACAAGGTCTCTGGCCTTCACGGGGATATTTACATTTTGAAGATAAGAGAAGATGTTACTAATTTGGTTCCATAGAAAGAGCTGGCAAAGGGGAGAAGAAGCTCTCCCTTTTTCGGGTGCTGATTCTTGCAAAAAAAATGTCTTTGAGGGGTTAATTTGCCCAGAACAGTGAAAGAAAAACCTGTTGTCATGGGAACTTCTGTAGATTGTGAACCTCTGAGTCTCTCCCCCTATATACTGGGTATAAAGTTCTAAAACTTCCTGAACTCAGGGTTCAGGGGGATTGATTGTTTACAGTGAAAGCTGTTCCCTCTAAACCTAGTTGCAACCAATAAATAATTTAAAAAATCTGCTTCCCGCTACTCCTTTGGTGTCTGACCTCATCTGTCCTACAACGCCATGAATGGCAAATATAGAGAAGTTACAAAGTTTCCAGAATCTTCCAAGTCTGGTCGCATTCCCCATTGGAAGCTCCGTTGGGCCTCTACCTATCAATTTCATTGCCAGCTAGAGCAGCAAATGTAGTCATGATCTAGATGTCCCTGCAGCCTAAGTCCCCTCAGCTTCTCTGAGCAACACATGTTGGAAGATCCTAGCTTTGCAGGAGACTCTAGACCTCTGTCCTTCTCAGGGGTAGTGCTCTGTAGGTGGACCTCACAATCCAGCCCTCCTGACCTCTGTCTCACCCTCAGGAACTTCGCTCGGAATCCAGCTCACCAGATGAAGGAAGGCTGTGGCCTGGCAATGTCTTCCCTGTGATGCTGGCTCCTGCCACTCCAAGGTGCAGTTCCAGAGGAGCAGGGTGGAATGTGATCCCCAAGGGATTTGGGAGGAATCAGGAAAGCCATTAGAACTGGCTTGCTCAAGCTGGGCATGGTGGCACATGCCTGTAATCCCAGCACTTTGAGAGGCTAAGGCAGGCGAATCGCGAGTTCAAAGCCAGCCTCAGCAACAGCGAGGCACTAAGCAACTCAGTGGGACCCTGTCTCTACATAAAACACAAAATAAGACTGGGGATGTGGCTCAGTGGTCGAGTACCCCTGAGTTCAATCCCCATTACTCTTCCCCCCAAAAAAACCTGATTTACTCAGCTCCCCACTCTGTGGGGAGAGCCACAATCCAAGATCCACACAGGAAAACTTCAAGGGCCATTCAGTGAGGTAGCTGGTCTTGGCCTCATTTTCCCTATCTGTAAAATAACAGGTTAGGACCAGATCTCTTCTGAGGTCCCTCCCACTTTAACCATCCACAGCATTCTCACCTTTCCTGACTGCAGTTCACCTCTTTTCCAGCAGAGTGAGCCCGCACTTCTGCGGACAGCCTGGAGCCAGAACCCTGGAGCTGACCAAGGGTCAGGAAACCTTAATAAATCACCACTGTGCTGGGAATATGACCTGTTTAGTGCAGAGCTTGGCCAGGGTATACAATCAATAAATAATAGCTGTGGTTGTCTCCATTCCACAGATGAGGAAACTGACGTTCCAAGAGTTCATTGGAACCCAGGCATTGTGGTTCTGATGATGCCCTGGGGATTCCTAGGAAGGCACAGTGCCATCTCTAAATATCTGAAGGGCTTGCCTTCAGAGAGCAGAAGAGAGTGGATTTCCAGGGATTTAAGCCTGAGCCCAGCCTAAGGAGCACCGTTTTCTTTCTTTCTTTCTTTCTTTTTTAAAACCAAGGGTTGAATCCAAGGGCATGTAACCACTGAGCTACATTCCCAGCCCTTTTAAAAATATTTTATTTAGAGACAGCGTCTTGCTGAGTTGCTTAGGGCCTTGCTAAGTTGCTGAGGCTGACTTTGAACTCATGATCCTCCTGCTTCAGCCTCCCAAGTTGCTGGGATTACAGGCCTGTGCCACCACGCCCAGCAGGGGCACTGTTCTAATGGTCAGAGTTTAATGGTTGGGGCAGAGTCTGCATTGGCTGTGAGTACCCTGTATAAGGGAAACTTTCAAGAAGTCAGGAATTAAGAGGGGGTTGGTCTCCCTGAAGGCCCCCTCCATCCCAGGGGAGCCACATTCAGAGAGAAATGTGCCAAGCAGACTGGGTGTCTATCTTGAGTCACAGAGGCTATGCCCCTTCTTCTGAGGGCTTATCTTCATCCAGGACCTCATAGCTGATCACTCTTAGAGCTGGAGAGTTCTGGAATTTTCTCCACAGGCCTCTGGATCCATCCACAGACCAAGGGGCAGCTCCCATCCACTGCACACTCCTACAGAGGGCTTGTTCTAGAGTCCTGGGGAGGTCTTACAGGACAGGATCTTTGGTAGCCTGGGTTCTGGGCTCTAGTCACAGTGCTATGACCCCAGCCTGATGGGGAGGGTGGTAATCGCAGATCATGCTCATCAGGCTCATCCTAGGAACTTTGCAAGGCCATCTGCCAAGGTGTCTATGTGGATGAGTATTCTGGGCACAGAGTCCACTGAGGTTCAGAGTCGAGGAGGCTGGAGCCTCCAGCCCTGTCTGCTGACCAAATGCCAAGCAACCAGGAGGTGCTCCTAGGTAGCTGTGTGAGGAGCACAGGAGGCAGCCAGAGGGATAGCTTCTCAGATCCAAGCTGGTCAGGCTGCAGCTTGACACTGGTCACCTCTGGAGACACACTAAAGGTGGGACATTGCATTGTGGAGCCCTGGTTGAGAACTACTGGGAAAATTGTAAAAGTTTTGATCCTAAGACTCTTTCCTGGACCCCCTGAATCAGACTGTCAGTGTATAGAATCTATAGGCTTTTGCATTTCATGAAGGCTTCCAGGGATTTTTGTGGTGCCAGGCATTTGGGAAGCTACAATGGCAGCCATAATGGCAGCCTGCATGGGTGTCCTGGAGGCAGCTAAAGGAGCTGAGAACAGCCTGCCTGCAGAGGAGATGAGGTGGAGGGTGAGGTGGGATCTCTTCTGGGTGGCTCACCAGGAGATTGGGCAGCAGCAGGAAGGGCTTATAGGGAGGCCAGCTTTGAAGACAGATTTATCCACCTCCCCACCCACTTTCACTTCAGAGAGGGGAACTCTGTTGTGTAAACCTTGTAGTCAGTGTCATCATTTTGACAATGAACCTCACTCAAAAAACTCAGTTCTAAGACTCACAGCTATGAGCCAGAACTAGGGTTCAAATAGAGTATTTCTAACATTGAGCTCTTCGTCTGTACCATGAAGAGTGTCCCACGTGGCCTCATTGCCAGTGAGGTGGTGATCTCCTGGTCATCAGGAGTGCTGCGATGCCCCCATCTCTCTCTGAGTCATCACCATTAATTGCAGGGAGACTGGTGGCAAGGGAGTGAACTATTGGGGGTGAAGAAAAACACACAGAGAAAAAGCTGGGGCCTGGTGGGTGACCCAAACCCTGATGAGGCTTGGCTGACACCGAACTAATTCAGCAAGTTTATTACATAGATTTCATCAAAAGGTTATTTGTTAGAAAACTCATTCTATGAGGCTAGTATCACCCTGATACCAAAACCAGACAAAGATATACCAAGGAAAGAAAACTTCAGATCAATATCCCTGATGAACATAGATGCAAAAATTCTGACAAATCACATACAAAAACATATTAAAAAGATAGTGCACCATGATCAAGTGGGGTTCATTCCAGGGATACAAGGTTGGCTCAACATGCAGAAATCAATAAATGTAATCATCACATCAATAGACTTAAAAACAAAAATCACATGATCATCTCAATAGATGCAGAAAAAGCATTTGACAAAATACAGAACCCCTTCATGTTCAAAATACTAGAAAAACTAGGGATAGAAGGAACATACCTCAACATTGTAAAAGCTATATATGCTAAGCCAAGGCCAACATCATTCTGAATGGAGAAAAATTGAAAGCATTCCCTCTAAAAACTGGAACAAGATAAGGATGCCCTCTCTCACCACTTCCATTCAACATCATCCTTGAAACTCTAGCCAGAGCAATTAGAAGAAAGAAATTAAAGGGATAGGAATAGAAAAATAAGAACTCAAACTATCTATTTTCTGACAACATGATTCTATATTTAGAAGATCAAAAAAATCCACCAGAAAACTTCTAGAACTAATAAATGAATTCAGCAAAGTAGCAGGATGTAAAATTAACACCCATAAATCAAATGCATTCCTATATATCAGTGATGAATTCACTGAAAGAGAAATTAGGAAAACTACCCCATTCACAATAGCCTCAAAAAAAATAAAATATTTGGGAATCAATCTAACAAAAGAGGTGAAAGACCTCTACAATGAAAACTACAGAACACTAGCCGGGTGCGGTGGCACACGCCTGTAATCCTAGCACTTTGGGAGGCTGAGACAGGAGAATCACAAGTTCAAAGCCAGCCTCAGCAACAGCGAGGTGCTAAGCAACTCAGTGATACCCTGTGTTTACATAAAACACAAAATAGGGCTGGGGATGTGGCTCAGTGGTCGAGTACCCCTGAGTTCAATTCCCCAGTACCAAAAAAGAAAAGAAAAGAAAAGAAAACTACAGAACACTGAAGAAAGAAATTGAAGACGACCTTAGAAAATGGAAAGATCTCCCATGTTCTTGGATAGGCAGAATTCATATTGTCAAAATGGCCATACTACCAAAAATGTTATACAGATTTAATGCAATTCCTATTAAAATCCCAATGACATTGTTCAAAGAAATATAAAAGGCAATCATGAAATTCATTTGGAAAAATAAGAGATCCAGAATAGCCAAAACAATCCTTGGCAAGAAAAGTGAAGCAGGAGGCATCACAATAGCAGACCTTAAATTATACTGCAGAGCCATAGTAACAAAAATGGCATGGTAGGGGCTGGGGCTGTGGCTCAGCGGTAGAGCGCTTGCCTGGCATGCGTGAGGCACTGGGTTCGATCCTCAGCACCACAAATATAGATAATAAATGAATAAAATAAAGATCCATCAACAACTAAAAAAATATTTTTAAAAAAATGGCATGGTATTGGCACCAAAACAGATATGTAAACCAAAGGCACAGAATAGAAGACACAGAGACAAACCCACATAAATACAGTTATCTCATACTAGACAAAGGTGCCCAAAACATACATTGGAGAAAAGATAGCCTCTTCAACAAATGGAGCTGGGAAAACCGGAAACCCATATATAGCAAAATGAAATTAAACCCCTATCTTTTGCCCAGCACAAAAATCAACTCAAAGTGGATCAAGGACTTAGCACGAGAACAGAGACCCTGCACCTAATAGATGAAAAAGTAGGCCCAAATCTCCACCATGTTGGCTTAGGAACTTACTTCCTTAACAAGACTCCTAAAGCACAAGAAGTAAAATCAAGAATCAATAAATGGGATGGTATCAAATTAAAAGCTTCTTCACAGCAAAGGAAACAATCAAGAATGTGAAGAGACGGCTGGAGTTGTGGCTCAGTGGTAGAGCACTTGCCTAGCATGAGTGAGGCACTGGGTTTGATTCTCAGAACCACATATAAATAAATGAATAAAATAAAGGTCCATCAGCAACTAAAAAAATATTTAAAAAAAGAGAGAGCCTACAGAATGGAAGAAATCTTTACCATATGCACCTCAGATAGAGCATTAATCTCCAGGACATATAAAGAACTCAAAAAACTTAACACCAAAAAAACAAATAACCCAGTCAATAAATGGGCTAAGGAACTAAACAGACATTTCACAGAAGAAATACAATTGATCAACAAATATATGAAAAAATGTTCAACATCGCTAGCAATTAGAGAAATGCAAATTAAAACTACATTGGTATTCCATCTCACTCTAGTCAGAATGGCAACTATCAAGAATACAAGCAACAATAAATGTTGGTGAGGATGTGGGGAAAAGGTACACTTATACATTGCTGGTGGACTGCAAATTGGTGCAACCACTATGGAAAGCAGCATAAAGATCCCTCAAAAAAACTTGGAATGGAACCACCATTTGACCCAGTTATCCCACCCCTCAGTTTATACACAAAGGACTTAAAATCAGCATACTACAGTGAGGCAGCCACATCAATATTTATAGCAGATCAATTCATAATAGTTAAACTATGGAACCAACCTAGATGCTATTCAACAGATAAATGGATAAAGAAATTGTGATATATATACACGATGGACTATTCCTCAGCCTTAAAGAAGAATGAAATTATGGCATTTCCTGGTAAATGGATGGAACTCGAGAATATCATGCTAAGCAAAATAAGCCAATCCCAAAGAACCAAAGGCCAAATGTTTTCTCTGATATGCAGATGCTAGTTCACAATGGGGACAAGGGGGTAGGGAAGAATAGAGGTACTTTGGATTAGACAGAGGGGAGTGAAGGGAGAGGAGGGAGTATAGGGATAGAAATGAATCAGACATTATTACTCTATATGTATATATGATTATACAACCGGTGTAACTCTACATCATATACAACTAGAAGAATGAAAAGTTATACTCCATCTATGTATGGTGTGTCAAAATGCATTCTACTATCATGTACGACTAACTAGAACAAGTTTTTGTTTTATTTTTTTAAATAAAGGTTCTTTGTGGGAAAGTTTCAGCAAAGCAGGCAATCTGAAGGACATAGGACTAGAAAGACATTAGGGTCATCTTGGTTTGCTCAGAAGTCTCTATTCCTGGGAGAAGGTGCTGAACTCAAGGCCTCTACTGATAACAGCTCTGCACTTTGTCATTGAACCTACTCAGGCCAGTTTCACCATAGCAACTGGGGCATCTCAACCTGTGCCTTTGGGCAGATAGCTCCCAGCGCAAACATAGTCATGAGAGAGTCAGAGGCCATAATTTAATTCACATCACTGCTCTCCACACAGGAGGGTCCTATCAGCAGCTGTGGCTGCAGAGGAGACTGTTGTTTTGTGTGGCAGTCGGAATCCACATGGATGTGTGGGGCCAAGGAGCCAGGAAAGGTTCCCAGATTCCTCTGAGTTGGTCATGCACTGCCCCTCCACCCCCGCCCCATAACCCTCCTTCCTGAAGCTCTGGGAAGCCGACACCTGCCAAGGCCAATGAGGCTGAGGACTGGCTCCAGCCCAAGAAGTAGGTGGCTTCAGTGGGGAGGCCCGAGATTCCTCAGGGAGAGAGCCCAGAGCCCCTGGGACCATCAAGAGCCATGTGGCAAAAGGGCTGGGTCTCCCACCAGTCTTCCTAGCCCCAGGTCACTGATCTTGCCCTTCAAAACAACCACCCCTGGATACAACAGAGTTCCGGTGCTACAGAAGGAGTGCCTTCCCAGGACATTTTTGTCTTATTTTGTTACTTTTAGAATTGCCATCTATTTCATGTGGAATGGAGTGGGAGTGAAGATGCATTGATTACAAAAGTAACGTGTTCTTTGGGAAAGAGCTGAAAAACAAAGCACAAAGAAAGTAAAACCATAGAGAAGGTCCTCCCTGCACAAGCATATCTTGAGATAATTCACATTACTTCTTTCAACATCTCTTCTGCAAGTGCAGCTGCTTATGTTTGAATAAGCAGCATGCCTGCCAGGCTGTGTGACCTTGGACAAATCACATAACTTTTCTGTGCCTTTTTGTACCTCAGTTTCTTCATATATAAATGAGAGATGAAAACCACAGTATCTATTTCAAAGAGTTGTGAGTTTTTTGTTTTTTTATAGCTTTATTTATGTATTTTTATGTGGTGCTGAGGATCGAACCCAGTGCCTCACACTTGCAAGGCAAGTGCTCTACCACTGAGCTACAGCCCCAGCCCGGGTTGTGAGTTTTTGCTATAAAGCACTTAGATGGGTGCCTATCACAGAACAAGTGTTGAATAAATACTTAGATTCACATGGTTATAATTTTTTCTGTTTGAATTTTCATCAGTCTTTTTTTTAATTGAATATTACTATTTTGTAATGATTTTTTTTCTTCACTCATCTTGCTAGGAAGCTGCCTATTTGCTCCTTTGGCTTCACACCCACCAGCAGGCAGGAAAGCAACCTTCTCATTCCTCCATCTTGAAACCCAATCTATTTTGTAACAATCTTTTTTCACTTTATATTACATCATGAACATTTTCTATGTTAGGTTTACATAATTGCAATGTTTTCTGTTTAGATATATATTATGACAGGTTTTGCTGAGATTGTTTCCATGTTTCAATTTATATGATTTCAATTTCCTTATTTGTATGTGTGTTTTGTGAAACCAGAACCTTAATTTTTACAACCTATCTTTTTCATTTAACATTACATGGTGAACTTTGCACCATATCTTGAATATTCTTTTATCACATGAATTTGAATGGCTGCTTCATGTGGGACTTGGGCGGTGGCTCGCAGTGGAGGTAGAAACAGAAGTGTGTGGGCAAAGGCACGGCCATGGCCAGGCCCAGGGAGAGACCACAGCAGGCCATCAGGTCCTAGACAGTCGGACACTGTCCACATAGTGATGGAACCAGCTCTCTCCATCTCCACCCTGCCCCCACCTGACACCCAACACCTGACACACAAGCTAGGCCCAGGCCAGGCCCCACCCTGGAGATCATCAAGGGCATTTCCTTCCTGGAGGCAGAAGCAACCCTTTTTCAGCCGACCTGTGATTCCCCTTCAGTCCCACACTCCTAAGAAGCCTGCTCTGAATCATGGGACAAGGTCCAGGCCTCCGGTTAAGGGCTTTCCTGACATCTTTGAGGACTTTTCCTTCAGGGCTGTCAGGGCCAAGGGAGCAGAGGAATCCAGGCCCCATAACCATCTGCCTGGATGAGGGGTGGGATGCAGAGGGAAGAAAGGAGGAAGCATGTGTAGGAGTCACAGGGTGGCCCCAAGATGAGGAGGCCTAGACCACATGTGTAGTGTGGGGGCTGAGAAAAATCTAGATTGACATCTAGCTGCCAGAGCATTTAGAAAAGGGAGGAGCCAGCCATATCACCTCAGCTAACTTGGGAGGCTGGGGCAGGAAGATCTCAACTTTAAGGCCAACCTAGGCAATTTAGTGAGACCCTGCCTCAAAATTAAAAACATAAAAACGGCTGGAATGTAGTTCAATGGTAGAGCAACCCTGGGTTTAATCTCCAGTACCATAGAAAAAGAAAGCAAAAAGGAGAAGAAATAGTCCTTGGCACTGGCTTTGGCTCTGGGGTTTAGGAGACTGAGGAACCCAGGGCGATCACAGAAAACAGTCTGAGTCTGAGGTCCTGACCCCAATTTCCCATTCCTGCATAAAGTGGCTTCCAGGAGCACCAAAGGCCAGTTACTGAACACAAATCCATCTACTAGCTACTAAAAGGAGTCCGATGAATTGGGGGCACATTGTTGAAACAAGGAAAAAGACCTGGTTAGCCTACAAAACTAAGATGAAGACCAGCACCTTTTACCCCGAGGCAAGGGGCATAAAGTGGGGGTCGGGTTAGAAAGAACCAATGCCTGGAGACTTGTAAGTGCCCATCCAGTGGTCAGGAGTGGGACACTGTAAATCTGGTGGTTGGTAATCTGTTGACCAGTGATGCCCCTATAAATCTTAAAAATAGTTTAGTCACTCTTATGTTGGTGTCTTCAGACTTTAAGGAGGAGGAGAGAGATTAGGGAATTTTCAGGAAAATCAGCCTTTGAACTACCAGTTCTGGATCAACAATTCCTAATGACTAATCCATCTATGTACAGAGTGGAGCAGAAACAGTCTAACCCAAAGGATAAGCTATCAAAGGAGACAGACAGGATATGAAGGCAGGCAGGCGGAGCTTACGGCCCTGTTAAGTCACCCTTTGGACATCTGCAGGCCCAAGTGAAGAGTCAGTGCTTTTGACCTTCAAGTGGCCGTCAAGTCCCTGAAAAGTAACCTAGGCAACCATTATCATAACCTCTCTGTCAGAGGTGTCATCTACAGCAAAGCTAGTGAAAGACTGATAAATAAGATATTGCTCAGCTCTGTAACCTCCAAAGTAGTGATTTTTTAAATCAACTAAAAGCAAGTGGAGCTAGAGGGTTTCCTTAGTTTTCCCGTTTCAGGGCTGGCCTTCTCTCCCACACCACCCTGGCACAAGAATTGGCCATTAGCCCTCAAATTGCCCTCCTCCAGCCTCCTTCCTGTGCCTCTGTAGCAGAGGGCAGCACAGGGAGTACAGCAGGAACCAACCAGGACATGGCCTCCCAGAGGCTCCTCCACCCACACTCACCCATTACTCCTGCAGATCTGCTCTCATTGATGTCTCCACTAGCAAAATATCTCCCACTCTAGGCACATGGGAACAAGCGTCCATAGCACCCATCCCAGCCAAGCCTCTTGCAGGGCTGTCTACTCTACATTTACTCATCTCCATCTCACTGTTTTCGCCTCCTTACACCCCACCCCTGCAGCCTCCTCCTCACTCTAGCGCCTACCACACCCCCAGGGGACTCTCTCAGGACCACCCATGACTGCCATGTGGACAAATACACAGGTACTGCCCTCTTGGGAGCACCCATCCCAGGTGTCCCCTCCACGTTCTCCTGGGAGCTAGCCACCTCTGCCCTCCTCTTACCTACCAGTCTCCCCTTCACCACCTCCCAGTCAGTCTACCCATGGCACATTTGTCCTTTCTACCCACACATGTCTCCATCCTCGCTGCCCTCCTGCTGCCCAGGGTCCTTTGTGATTGCCACAGCAGCTGCTCCTAGGTTGCCCTGTCCACCTCCAACACCACTATAATGCATTGTCCCTGACAAGGCCAGAGAGACTGTCTTAAACAGATCAGCCCATGTGGCTCCTCCACCTAAGATCTCTATGTCCTCTGACTGCTCTAGAATATAAGCCAGACTTCTGGCCTGCAGGGCTCTGTATGCTCTGACTATTGCCCACCAGCTCAGGCCCCTCTCCCCACTTATTCCACCCCAGCCACCCTGGCCTCCTCCTCGCCTGTGGGGCCCTCATCTTGCTGCTCTCCTTGCCTGGCTCCTTCTCATCTCTCTGTCCCAGCTCCAAGCTCCCTCCTCAGAGAATCGCCTGGGTCTTCATACATCAAAGCAACCTCCCACCCCTACACTCTCATCCATGTCCCCTTCTTGATTTCCTTCCTGTCACTTATCAGGACACTGATTATCTTTATATGTGTTTGTTTCTTCTACCTCTGGAATGTAAGCCCGGAAAGGAGGGACCTTATCTCTCTCCTTGACTCTTCTGTCACACTCAGAGCAGTGGCTTGCCTCTGTTCCCTGGCCAGGAATGACTCTCCCAGAAGCCCCAGCAAGGCTGGGATTGTGGCCCAGAGGTAGAGCGCTTGCCTCGCATGCGTGAGGCCCTGGGTTCGATCCTCAGCACCACATACAAAGCAATAAAATAAAGACATTATGTCCATCTACAGCTAAAAAAAAAAAAAAATATTTAAAAAGAAGAAGCCCCAGCAAAAGAATGAACAAGTTCCCCACCCCCACTGTAGCCTCACAGCTTCAGAGAGATGTTCCCTGAGTCCTACTTCTTTCTCCTCCCACCAGAGTCCCCAAATCCTGCCTTAGCCAGGAATGCTCGAGCACCTGGAGCCATCTTTGGGCCCAGGTAGGAGTGGTCTGGCCTCTCCATTCTTCTTAACACCCTTTTCCCCTGGGCAGGCTTTAGTCTAGCAAATATCCGCAATACCTGTCACCAAAGAAGCCCCCAGGCCCAGCCCCCACATGAGTCACAAAGGGTTCCTCACTGAGGAACTCTGCTAAAGGGCACTCTACTCAAAGATGCCATGCCATAGATTGAATCCCACCCCAGCCTGTCCCCAGGTCCCCCATGAGAGTCTCTGCTGTGTTTACACTGACCTGAGGAGAGTCCTGCAGGAAGGATGGGACCTGGCCTGAGCTGGTTAGGAATGAGGTATTGGCTGGGCACCCAAATCAGGGCTAGGAGGGGAATGTGACTGTGACCTTGATGGAACTGGCTCTGGGACTGGGGGAAGCAACAAGGCACAGGCTAGCCTGTCATGAAAGAAGCTGAAGGAGGTCCAAGAGGCTAAGACCCAGGGAGCAGGACAGCCAAGGAGGTCAGGACGGCTGGTTCCCATGCAGTCATGAAGAGGTGCTGGCCCAATCTGACCCCAGGCCCCAGAAGTTGGTCCCTCTCCCAGGGACCCACACCAACTCAGACAGGGAAGGCCTCCCACTGGGATCTAGTCCCTGGACTCCAGGCTATCCAAGGTACTGTTGGCCAGGGTAGGGGTGGAGGTGCAGGCCAGGATCTCCTGGGCTGGTTCTGGGGAAGCCAAGGACGGAAGTGCAGGCTGCAGTCAGAGACCACAGGACTCTGTCCCACAGATTCAAACACCGTCAGGGCCCTGAGTCTCTGTCCAAGGAGTATCAGTTCCCAACTGGCATTTCCTTCCTTTCTCCTACTCTCCTGCTTTCTCCTTTGGTTTCTATTTATGCCAAGTCTCCCTTATTGGGCTATGAGTTCCCAGAAGGTGGGGAGCCTCATTTGCCCTGGGTGCCAAAGGAGATTTTTAAATATAACAAAATACAGGGACTGGGTAAGTCCTTGAGTAGGGACAGGGGGATACCGCAGTTTCCTGTCTGCTAAAGCCAGCCAGGGATCCGCCAGAGGTCTGGGGACATGGGGTAGGGTAGAAAAGGAAAGAGATGGAAGAACAAGAATGAGGGAGTGGGAGGGCTCCCTGCTGGGTGGAGGGGGACAGAAGGAAGAACAAGGTGAGCTCTGCTGGAAAGAAATTTCAGCCCTTCGTTAATGTCCACAGTGTTCTAATGCCTCTGTCCCTATCTTCTTGGACAGGTCCATGTCCTGTCCACAGCACCACCTGGCCACACATGGTCATCTGCCCATGGATGGAGCACACATGCACACCCATCACACTTACCAGTCCACATCTCCCCGCAAGCCTGGGGCCCACCTTCAGGTGGCCTGTCCCCTGATCATAGGACTCAGACTCCCCAGGCCATAATGCCCTCCTCTTCTGCTCCTGGCCTCAGTGTCTGATGCTAACCTGGGACCCCAGATGGCAGAGGGATGAGGGGGTCACACCTAAGGCCAGAGGACAGCAAGGAAGAAGCTGGGAAGCATAGGTCTCTGGCCAAGCTCAAGGCACCTGTCGGCACAGGTGTGAATCCAGTTCAGTGCTGGGCAGGTGGTGGCCTAAGAGGTTTCCCCACCTACCAGAGTCCAAAGAGCAACAGGTGTGGCTGCCTCCATAGCCTCATCATCACGGGACCTGCTGCTCACTTGGGGCCACCTGCTCACCAGCAGGGTGCTACTTGAGGCAGCTAGCAGAGGACTAGCTGCTGGGCACTAGATCAACTGCTCAAAACCAGACCCTCGGGCGATCAGCCACCAGAGGCATTGGCACCCAGGTAAGGACCTGTTCCCCAGAGAATATTGGGGCCTGGCCCAGCCACAGGGCAGGGCAGGTGGGAGCAACTCAGGAGCTTTTCCAGGCCAGAGCTTCTCTCCAGCCATAGGCAGGCAGGAGGATCAACCCCAGGGAGGGTTTCAGGACTCAGCTGCTGACTGGTAGGCTAAGAAACAGAGCAAGGGGCTCCACAAGTCCCTCTGCATGCTTCCCCCAGTGTTTACGATATAGATACCCCTTCCACAAGGGGCCAGGCAGGACAAAGCCAGCCTCTCTTCCTGGGGTTGGGGTCTTTAGAGCAGTTGTTTCCCAACCTCCACCCACCCGCAGGGACCCGCAGGGACCCACAGGGACCATCCTGGTGTGGCGAAGCAGAGAGGGGCTTATTAGGGCAGCACTCATTACTCTTCCAGTCTAGATAGAAACAGGAAGTGTGTCACAGCCTGAGGGAGGCGGGAGAAGAGGAAGCAGGCCTCCAGCACCCTTTCCCTTTGCAGTGGAAAAGGTGTCTTCCCAAACAAGGGAACAGAGACCTAGCTGCCTCTTACACAGTTCCATAATTGCTGACGATTCATTTGTCCATCACTTAGTCATCTTATCGGAGCCTCTTCTATTTTCCTAACAGTCCTAATAAACGGGTGTGGGTGCTCTCTTACACTTTGCCCAGTATATTCCAGGCATACCACACAGATGTGCGGAGACCCACAAAACCAACAACTATGCATGATGCATACACACGTCATTCAGATGACATCTATCCTTGACCCACTCATGGCTAGCCCCCACCCCACCCTGCACATACACACCATGTTTAATTTGGTTTTATTTCATTGGGTTCTAGACCCCTCTCTGCTAGCTCACTGCCCAGTGACAGGGACACATAAACAATTAAAACAGAGTCTGCAGCCAGACAGGTCTGGAGTCATTCTCTGTTAAATAATCACCACAACCTCAGGCCTCAGTGTCAGAGTCCTTGTCTGCTAAATGGGGATAATAATAGAACCCACCTAGAAAGGTTGTTTTGAGGATTAAATGAGATGTACAGAAAAAGCCCATAAACCAGTGAGCAGCAGCTGGCACCAAGTCAGCCCAAGCAGATGGTGGTGATGTTTGTGAGGGGCTTGGCAGCCGTCTCATGGTACTAACTACGGGGGCTGCTGTGACTGCTACTATTGTCACAGAAGAATGTACAAGCCTCAACATGGCATTCAGGGGCAATCTGGAAAGGGTAGTAGTCAAGGAGGGATTTACCAGAGAGGTGATCCATGGGCTATACTTAAGTAGTTGAGATGGGGAGGGGCTCTGGGAAAGGATATGGAATACAGGGGGGCAAAAAGACAGGAGAATTGGCCAGATGTTCAGGGAAGTGCAAGTCATCGACAAGTCCTACACTCATCACGTGCACTCCTCTTGAGGAGTCTCTAGCTCAGGAGCTAACATCGGCTTCCCCTGGTTTGCAGAATTAAAACGGAGCTGGATGAGAGGACTTGCTCTGGCAGGGAAGGCTGCTGAACCCTCTGCCCTCCCTTGCAGCTTACTCCTCTGGCATCTTTCACATTCAGGCCCAGGGTAGAATCTGGTCCCAGATCCCAATAATGAGATCCTGGAGCCTGACCTGGAGTCCAGTCATGTTGTGGCCTCCAGGCTCTCCCTTTCCTAGCCTGGCCCTCCAGGGCCACCCAAGATGGAGGGCTCTTCAAGGGAGGACACTGACTGCAGATGGCTCTGGAAAGACTCCTGGAGCCAGGGCTTTGGTCTGGTCCCAGGGGCCCTAGGTCAGAGCAGTAGCAGCCCTGTCCCCGCTGGGCCTGGTTCTCCTCTTGCCAGCTCTCATGGCTGTCTCTGTTTCACTCGGGGTTCTAGGCAGCCATCCTCAGCAGCATCGCCATGTCCCGGCCCAGTAGCAGAGCCATTTACTGTAAGCTCTCCCTGAACCCTGCTGAAGCCCCCAACCTCTGCCCTCTCCCTTCTCATACCCATGGCCCCTCCAATTGCCTAAGCCTCATCTCACTCTTCTGCCACCTCCCACCCCTGACTTTTTATCCTGCAGTACACCGGAAGGAGTATTCCCAGAGCCTGGCCTCAGAGCTCACCCTCCTGCAGCACAGGGTGGAGGTGAGTACCTCCAGAACCCCAGCTGGTTTCCAACTAAAGCCAAGTGTTTCTGTGTGTCCAATGCCCTGCCAAAATAGAGATGCCTCAGATGTTCCTGCTGTGGAAGCTAACAACCTGATCTGGCCTAATCCTGTGACTCAGATTCAACCAGCCTGCAGCCTAACTGAGCATCTGCTAAGTGCTCCGGAGAAGGGGGAATGCGGGTAGGCAGAGCAGGCCCAGCTAGAGGTCTGATCCCCAGACAGTAAGAAGTAGCAGAGGGATTGGCCTAGAGGCATTTAGAACCTCCCCTGCCCAACTCTGTTTGTTCCAGATGCACCCCCTACCACACCCATCTCCAGAGAGTTGCTCTTTGAATTCAGTATGGGCATGACTGGAGGAGGGAAGGCGTGAGGTCTGCAGCCCTCTAGGACTTGACAAGCCACTAAGAGAGGAATGTCTGGGTCTGAGTTCCTGGGGGTGGGGGGCACTGAGCTGCTGGAATGGAGTCTTTGGCCCTGCCCAGGAGGGTAACTGCTACTTCAAGATCTAGTTATGAGAAGGGCTGTCAACACCACAGCGAAAGCGAAGTGCAGGCTACAAGGGTGTGGTCAGATGAGCATGCACTGCGGAGGACATGGAGGAGGATACAGCATGTGGGGTAGAAACCACCCCCACCCCAGCAGCCTCACGTGTTAGGGCTCTAATGGAGATAACAGGGAGCCATGCTGAGATGAGGGATAGAGAACACCAAGGCAGAGAAGAAAGGGCTGCTCCATTAGTTAGCCTGTGGAGAGGCAGGAGTATTCAGCTTCTTTATGGGGTGGGGCTGGGAGCTGGCTTCACAGAGGCCTAGGAGTTAAGAGCAAGAGGGGACATGTTCAGGATGATGGGGACACCAGGGTCCCTGAGCTGCTGGCAGGGTGAACAGAGAAAGGAGCTGGACCCAGTCCTCTAGATCACTCAGAAGTTCAGACAGTGTATGTTGGGTGTTGAGGAGCTACCAAGGGGGAGGGGGAAGGTCAAGGGGATGGACAGACACCAGGTGGAGGGAGGGAGACTGGGACAGGCAACATGGGGCTGGGAGAAGCAGGGTAGGGAGTGGCAGGGGAGTGGGCAGTTGTCCTGGAGGAAGTAGACAAGGGCAAAGACCCACCAACCATCAGGCTAGCAGCAGGCAGGGACTTCTGTGGAGACTGAGATTACCACAGATCTCTTTGGCTAAGAATCAGGAAAGGTGGGCTTGACCCTCTTCCCGAGACACCTGAGGTGCTGGATTGGTAGAGGGGAGAAAGGCATCTATATATGGGGAAC
This sequence comes from Xerus rutilus, assembly GCA_028644305.1. Lineage (NCBI taxonomy): Eukaryota > Metazoa > Chordata > Mammalia > Rodentia > Sciuridae > Xerus > Xerus rutilus. The sequence continues at coordinate 85,341,696 of CM053400.1, read as the reverse complement.
AGTATGAGCAAAGGCACAGAGACAGCAATGCTGGGTCAGTGAGAAGACCAGGCTAGAGGGGTGGCCTCCCAAATGCAGCAAAGGAGGCCTGAGACAGAGCCCAGGGGTCCTCTAGACCACTCAGAAGTTCAGACAGTGTGGGGCTAGGGTTGTGGCCTAGTGGTAGAGTGCTTGCCTAGCATGTGTGAGGCACTGGGTTCGATTCTCAGCACCACATATTTAAAGGAAAAAAATAAAGGCCCATCAACAACTAATAAAAATATTTAAAAAAAAAAAAGGAGTTCAGACAGTGTATGTTGGGTGTTCAGAGCCCACATCCAGCAGAACACAGCTGCCCCATGATTGTCATTCCTTTAAAGTCTTAAAATCCCTCATGCAACCCCTTAGCCCCAGACCCGGAGGCCCATCCCTAGCCCTACTGCACATTGTTCTCGAGGGTCCTCTATTGGAATCTGAGTCATCGCCCACAAGGGGACTAAATGACATACCTTCCCCCTCTGCTGCCTTCCCCACCACCACCACTTTTCAAACCTTCTCCTGGTTTGGCCTCTTCCTCTCGCCTTGTAGCATTTGATGACATGTAAGCTGGGGACACAGAGAGTCCGAGAGCCAAAGGATGCCTTGCAGAAGCTGCAGGAGATGGACACACAGGGCCGGGTATGGAGCCAAGACCTGATCCTGCAGGTCAAAGATGGCTGGCTCCAGCTGCTGGACATCGAGACCAAGGTCAGCCCTCCCACTGTGTAGCCCATGCTGTGGAAGAGCAAGCACCAGGTTCCTCAACTCCATGGCTCCATGCCTCAAACAGTAGCTACACTCACCATACACAACATACACCCAGGCCTAAGAAGACATAGGAGACGGGATTGGGGATAGAGGCCCAAGTCAGAGTAGATGACTCCCCAGATCCAGGCCACCAGAGGGCAGGAACAACCCTATCAGGAGCTTCTAGGAGCCAAACTTAGTTCTCAAAGGCCTCACAATTGACTTCTTCACCTGGCCCAGGAGGAGCTGGACTCTTACCGCCTGGACAACATCAAGGCCATGGATGTGGCACTGAACACCTGCTCCTACAACTCCATTTTGTCAATCACTGTGCAGGAGTCTGGCTTGCCAAGCATTAGCACTCTGCTCTTCCAGTGCCATGAAGTAGGGGTGAGTGGCCAGGGATGAGGTTCAATAACCACAACCATTGTGTGTGCAGGTACATGTGTGCACACGCGTGAGCACACACACACATACAGTTTGCCTGACTGCTCCTTCTTCCAGGCAGAACGGCTGAGGACCAGCCTGCAGAAGGTCCTTGAGGAGGAGCTGGAGCAAAGGTAGGCAGCCTCTGCATAGCCACCTGTGGGGCCTCACAGCTCAGATCTCGGAGGGCCAGACTCTAGCTCTACATCCAAGGAACTCAGGAACCTGTGGCCCAACAAACCAAAGCCTAGAACGGAGAAAGGGCCAGGGCAGTGATGGGCATAGGGTAGGGGCACTAGATGGGCATAGATCAGGGGGCACTACAGATTGTTTCCAGAGACTACTATGAGACCCAAGAGAACCTGGGGACTGGGCAGATGAGGCAGAGTGGAGTTGGGGAAGGTCCAGATGACAAACAGGGAGGGGAGGTGGGACTTCAGGACCCTTAGTTCCTGAAGAAGTGTGGGCAAGGCTTCTGTCGCAAGAACATTGTCAAAGATGTATCCCTCACCATGTCCTCAGTAGACCTCAATTTGGAGGCCTTCGCCTAGGCCAGGACAGATGGAGGGGACCACCTCCAGAAAGGTCACTTCCTTTGGCTCAGGCATCCCCTCTGGAGCGGGGACCCCTTCCAGAGCAGCCCTACCAGATGACTCCAGAGCACAGTAAGTTTGGGGGAGAGGGGCAGGTGGAAGAGAATGTTTTGATCAAAAGTCAAAGGAGGGGCTGGGATTGTGGCTGAGCGGTAGAGCGCTTGCCTGGCATGCGTGAGGCCCTGGGTTCGATCTTCAGCACCACATATAAAGCAATAAAATAAAGACATTGTGTCCATCTACAACTAAGAAAAAACTTTAAAAAAAAAAAAAAAAAAAAAAGTCAAAGGAGTTCTAGGCCCACAGTCCCCTTACTTTGCAGGCATCCCACCATCCCCAAGGCCCCTGTCACGCCACCCCAGTGCCAGAGAACCAAGTGCCTTCACTCTGCCTCCTCCAAGACGGTCTCCATCCCCGGAGGACCTAGAGAGGGATGAGGTAACTAAGGACAGTCTTGGGCTTGCTAAGGCTTCCTGGGCCCTGGGGAAGGGAGTACACCAGTTCTCCCCTCCCCCCAGGAGCCCAGAGCCCCAGGGTGGCCAGGGCAGAACAGTCCTAACTGCCCACTCATGGTCATGGATTGTTTGGGGCTCAGGAGGTGCTGAACCATGTCCTAAGGGACATTGAGCTGTTCATGGGAAAACTGAAGGAGGCTCAGGCAAAAACCAGCCTTAAGAAGAAAACGAGATTTGGGAAAAAAAAGAACAAGGATCACGGGGGTGAGTGCTGAGGGCCAGGGGAGAGAAGTGGGGTTGTCTTGAGATGATCTGTGAATGCTGCCTTTGCCCCTCCTCCCACAGGAATAACCCAGGCACAGTACATTGACTGCTTCCAGAAGATCAAGTACAGCTTCAATCTCCTGGTCTGTGGCTCCCCATCATTTCCCCAGCCCTCCTCCCCTAACAAGCCTCCACTCACTGGTCTCTGACATCCCAAGTCTTTCCCTTCTCCAGTTGCTCCCTCTCTTGGGACTTTTGGAGAGTCCCAGGCTCCCAGTTGAGACATAAACAATTATGGGGCATTGGGCCCCTGGTAAAGATATCGTGGAATGAAGGGTGGTGACAGACATTGCCCTGTGTCCCCAGGGGAAGCTGGCCATCAAGTTGCAGGAGACAAGTGCCCCCGAGTTCGTGCACATCCTCTTCAAAACTCTGGACTCTGTGAGTTGTGGACAGGGTGGAAGAGGGACAGGCTGAAGCCAAGCAGAAGCAGAGGGAGGAAAGGAGGCTGAGAGAGGGGTGGGGGAATAGCAGGTAGAGGGAGGCTATGGGACTTGCCTTTGCTCTGCCCAGCACACCCACCTCCTTGACCCCAAGACAACATCCCTGGTGTGACCCCACACCCAGAAGACTCTATGGGCAGGGGTCAGAGACAAGGACACCAGGGCTCTGCAAGAGATGGGCAACTGAGCAGGCCTGGAGGATCTGGGCCTTTCCCACCCACATCTGGCCTCGGCTTCCTGACAACTTCCATCCCTCCCCTAGATCCTGGCCCAGTGCCCTGATGCTGACCTGGTATCCCAAGTAGTCTCACCCCTCCTCACCCCCAAAGCTATCGACCTGCTGCAGTCCTGTCTAAGCCCACCTGAGAATAACCTCTGGAAGGGGCTGGGTGTGGCCTGGACCACCAGCCGGTAAGTGAAGACAAGGCCTGAACTGAACTGGGGCTGAGGGATGTTAGGGAAGGACCCAAGAGGTAGCTAGGCACTATGTTGTCACAAATCAGAAATATTTCAAAACAATTTGGGGGACTCTACATGAAGTTCCCAACTCTTTATTAATCTACATGAGACCAGTTAAAAGGAAAAATTACCACCCTTACTCACTACTAAAAGAAAAGCATTGTCTCAGAAAACAATTCTTCCCAAGAAAGGAAAGATGCCAACCTCATTTTTGTCAAGGCCAAAGTGAAAACTTTATCTTAATCCAGCCCAGAATTTAAGAATTACTGACATAAGCAATGCTACAAATGTAACATCAGTAAGACTTGGCAACCATTTGGCAGGGCCCTAATTAGCAGAGAAAGATATGCCACAAGATCCCAAGCCCATGTGACTGACATAAGCATTTGGACATGAGGCCAAACTGATGAGAGGTATGGGGGGTGGGGGAGGAAACTCGCTCCTTTGGCTGAGCTGAGATGTCAGAGGAACAGTCCACAGAGGCAGGGCAGCCAGCTCAGGTGAGACGTCTGGCCTGGCTATAGTAGAATGTGAGTACAGATGTGATAACGGGAGGCCTTAGGGAGAGGTGAGCATGCCCATGGGAGCCCCAGAACTCACTTTAACAAGCACAGTTTTTTCTATTCCACAAGAGAAGAGGGCAGGACAATGAGAAACTTACATGCAGGTTGCAAAAGGAAAAAGAAATCCCAGGGTGTTAAAAGGAGAACTACAAGAACAGAGGGATAAAAACCAAGAGAGAAGAGGGGATTAGAAAGAGAAGTCAACAGGGAAATAAGCCAGTTTTTCTAGCATGCCTTTTGCCTAAAGACTGGGACTTTTCAATTCAGCCCCATTCAAAGGAGTTTTCATTCAGTTACAGACATGAATCAGTTAATGCAATGTATGTTTTTGATTGCAGTAGAATACACATAACAAAATTTACTACTGTAATTGCTCTAACTGCATAATTCAGTGGCATTGAGTACATTAATAATGTTGCACAGGCCACACTATCTGTTCCTAAAACTTTTTCATCATCTCAAACAGAAAGTTTATACCCACAAAACAATAATTCCCTATTCCCCCATCTCCTCAGCCTCTGGGCACCTCTATTTTACTCTCTGTCTCTCTACATTTTCCTATTCTGAGTATCTATGTACTATCTAATGTACTATCTAGTGTAAGTGGAACACATTATTCTTTTGTGACTGGCTCATTTCACTCAGCACGTCCTCAAGGTTCATCCACACTGTAGTGTGTCAGAATATCCTTTTTTAATGGCTGAATAATATTCCCTTGTGTGAACATGCCACATTTTTTTTAATTCATTCATTTATCAACAGATACTTGGATTCTCATAATAATATTCAGTTGTACAGAATACCGTGTGAGCTAGTCTCAGGGCCTGCTGGTTCCCATGACTATGCTGGGCCCACATTGTCTGGGGAGAGAGCCCTGGCTTCTAGTACCAGCAAGGGAGGAAACAGAGGTTCTGCAATTGACTCAAACCAGAAGGCCTCAAGTACTTTTATTCAGCCACTTTAAAATTGAGTAACCATGTTAAATATAAAATTTTGTATTTTAAAGCCCAAGTTTATTTCAAGAATTTGAGACTCTAGAAAAATGGATCAGCAGATTTTTTTGGTGGGGAGGTAACTGGGGATTGGACCCAGGAGCACTTTACCACCAAGCTACATCCTCAGCCTTTTTACTATTTTTTATTTGGAGACAGGGTCTCACTAAGTTGCTGAGGCTGGCCTTAAATTTGCAATCCTCTTGCCTCAGCCTCCCAAGTTGGTGGGATTACAGCCATGTGCCACCACTCAGGACTAGATGTTATTTTTTAAAAAGTATCCTTAAAGATGCAAAATAATTCCAGTGTTCATAAAATGATGTACATATTAAATAATATATCAAGTCAGTTATTCCCTTGGATGTTTTCTAATTTCTTAAAATAACCAGAAATTCATCAATGTAACAGAAACACAGAAAATAGAATAACTATAGAGATGTAAAAACTCTAAATAGAGTTGAATTTCTGTCAAATTATATTTAGATGACTTGATTTTTAGGCAAAATGACCTAAAGCTATGAGTACCTAAATGCTATGGTAACCCAGAAGCATGGAGAACATATGAGGCCATTGATTTGACAGCTAGGAGATAATCAGGATTTTAAACAGACTGGTTCCAAAAAGTAATGACAGAGAAAATCAGATTGCTGGAGTAATGACAGGACCGAGGTGAGAAAATGTAGGTAGGGTATTTAAGTACATTCTCAGGAAATTTGCAAGGAGAGGGTTATAGGTCTACAGCTTACAAGGAGTCGTAAGTGGGTCAAGGGAAGACCTGAACATGTTTCTAAGGCAAAGAAGGAAGTACCAATGAAGAAGATTCAGAAAATGGAATAGTCTCTGTGCTCCACTGAATAAACATTTCTTAGCTGCAGCCTATGTACCAGCCACAGTCCTGGTGAGACAGCCCCCGAGGAGTTCAATGTAGTTAAAAAAAAAAAAAAGACATGTATAGAGCATGTGCAGTACAGCATGAAAGGAGCAATAACCCATGGGTACACGAAGTCCAAGGGAAATATTCACCTGGAGGAGGCAGAGAGAGTAACTTCCTTAGGAGTCAAGTGGGCATTTCCCCTGCAGGCAGGTAGTGGTTGTCCATGCACAGCAAGCCTGGAAGCCACAGAGAGCACACAGATGGGCCCTGTGTGGTGGGCGAGGAGGAGGCCAAGAGGCAAGTAACAGCCCCATCCTGGTGTCAGCTAGAGCAGCCCTGCCATGATATCTAAAAATTGGAGTTCCACACACTATTTAGCTAGGGAGATCTAAAGTAGGGACACTGTAAACAGGTTAGAAAAATGCAGCAGGAAACCACAAGGGGGTCTTCAAGACCTAATCCTTTGATTTCTACCACTTTAATTCAAACTCCCCAGTAGAGCCACTGCTTCCCTAGGGGAGTGATACATCTGCACTTCATGTGGGTAGTAAGGCTGGTCCACAGATCCTGCACTGTGGGGTTTGCTCATCCTTAAACATTTGCTCCTTTGTGGGTGTTCTGAGGCCTTTCATCTGTGCACAATGGACTATGCCCCCATTAGCTAGAAGATCCCTGAGGCTAGGCCTTGTCATCTTCTCCCTCTCTACATCCCACAGCTTTGCACAGTGTAGACATGGACTCTAATTTGTTCTCCCCCCAGGGCCGACTGGACGGGCAAAGAGCCTCCACACTACCAACCCACGTTTTATGATGGCTGGCAACCTCCAGAGCCCTCCTCCTTGGTAAGGGAAGACAGAGTCCTACCCAAAGCCCTGGGCTCTGGCTAGTTTCCACTGTCCCCATGGTCACATGACCACTAGGCCATGCATGGGTTTATGTGAGGACCTGTGTCCATCACTATGGGGCCAGACAGGAAGGGGATGGGAGAAAGCAAGCGGGGGTCTGACAGCCACTCCCTATCACCATGCTGGTTGCCTCCTGCTCTTACTCACTTTCTGTTCTGTTCCTTACAGGCACCCTTAAGATACCAGGACTCTATTTCTTCCCGGTATGGCTGAGTCTCAATCAGGGACTGTATTGGCATAGGGAGGGAAAGAAGGGACTAATCCTTTGGATCTCTACATCTCAAAGACCCTCTGGGCTCTCTTCTAGTCAGACAAAGACATATGCAAACACATCCTCCCCTAGTCTGGATGCAAAAGCGAGGAGGAGGCAGACTTCCTAGGTTCCAATCCCTTCTTCTCATGGTACCACCTATACATGCCTCTGGTTTCCCAGAGCTCAGGTATAAACTGCTCATAGCAGAGCTCAGATGTAAAAAATTCCACTGCTGTAAATGTCTTTAGAGATCAATAGTATTTCAGAGCTCTCCTGTCCTCAGATACCCCCACCTAACACTGACCTGCTATCAAACTCCATGGAACCCTAAAAGTCACCACCAGATGTAGCCAGGCGATATCTGGGGTTCTTTGTGGTGGGACAGGTGCTCAATTTCTGAGGCCCATCTCCAGCCATCCTGCTTCTCTCTCAGCAAAAGTCCTAGGTTAGGGAGCACCTCAAGCTTTGCTGACGAAGAGACCTACAACAATGGCCCTCAACCTGGGGATACTAACATCTCACCCTCCAGCCCCAAACCTGCCAAATCAACCCTGAAAATGCAAGTCTTGTATGAGTTTGAAGCAAGGAACCCACAGGAACTAACTGTGGTTCAGGGTGAGGTGCTGGAGGTAAGGTCTGGACTTGAGGCTAGAAAAGAAGGTGGTGGTTGGTGGGAGCTACAGGTAGTCTGGATATGAGGTGGTCTGGATATGGGGCTACCAGAGTGGGTGGCCTGGAGAGGGAGAAGGAAAGTGGGAAAGGGCTGGGAGGGAAAAACCGGGAGGGAAAAAACCCTTGTGGGGGAGGGAAGGCTGGCTGGACAGAGGTTTGGGTGACTCTTGGCAGGTTCTGGACCACAGCAAGCGGTGGTGGCTGGTGAAGAATGAGGCAGGACAGAGTGGCTACATTCCCAGCAACATCCTAGAGCCCCTGCAGTTGGGAGGCCCTGGGATCCAGGGCCAGTCACCCCCACGGGTATACTATCTGGCCTAAGCTATCCAGAAGGCATAAGTCCTCAGTTGGAGGTTGGAGTGGGGAAGATTCAGTGACAAGCAGAGAAGTTGGTTCTGGTTTGATTTAATCAGTTATTACTGCATGCAAGTTTGTTATCAGGTCAAAGCAAAGAATAAAACAGGGTCCCTACCAGATCGTAAAATCATAGGACGAGATAAGTGATTTGATGGGAGCACAGAGAAGAGACCTAGGGTTGGGAGCTGTGTGTGTTTGTGAGATGACCTCTGACCCCTATCCTCCATCCCCCATTCCAGGCTCCAATGCTTCGACTCAGTTCAAGGCCTGAGGAGGTCACGGCTTGGCTGCAGGCAGAAAACTTTTCCACTATGTAAGTGCCCAGTCTGAGCAGCATGGAGTGGGGACCTTAAAATGGGCTCAGGTGATGACTATGGAAACCCAGAGACCCAAATATGCAACCTGGCCTCCACTGTGCTTGGCAACTCCATTCCAGATACAGGCTCTGCTGAGTGAAAGAGGTCAGAGGAAGGGGGCTTGCCTAAGCCTAGGTTAGGGCATCAGGTGGGGTGCTCCTGCCATGGTGAAGGCAGCAAGCATTGAGATAGTGAACTTGGGAAAAACCTAGGCTGACAGCTCAGTCATGTGTTCCCACAAGAATGCTCTTTTTTGGAGATTTCAAACCTGGGAGTTCTGACATCGATTGATGCCAAACCAATTGGTTTACACTTGCACTTTCAGATACCTCATGCTACCAATCATCCTGGAACCTCAACCTCCAAACTAAGCAGCCCCCTCTCTACCCAAATATTCAGGCCCAGTATCCTTCTACCTGACCACTGGTGGCTTCTGCCGTTTCTGTTCACAGTACGGTGAGGACCCTCGGGTCCCTGATGGGGAGCCAGCTACTTCACATGAGACCTGGGGAGCTACAGATGCTGTGTCCACAGGAGGCCCCACGAGTCCAGGCACGGCTCGAGGCCGTCAGAAGGATGCTGGGGGTAAGGACACTCTAGGGTCCTGGCTCCTGTTGAGAGGGTCTGGTCCTCCCAGCAAGAGCTTATGAGTGCTGGGTAGTCAAGCCAGCAGGCCAAGCCCTGGGTGGAACTGAGTGTGGCAGGTACTGAGCACAAGATATTCCTCAAAAGGTGTGGATTCATGCATTTAGGCATGCCTCGAAGCTCCAAGCTTATTGGTGGCAGCAGCTCTGGGGCTTTCTCACCTGCCATGAGCCTCATCTGAATTCTTTTCTTCCCTCAGATAAGTCCTTAGGCACCAGCTCAGACACTTCCAAGACCAAGGATCTCTCTCCTATGCAAGATGGAGTATTTGATACCCTTTATGTCCCTGAGAATTCTTCTTCCAGCTCCTCAGTTTGCAGCAAACCACACACCCCAGCTCACATAGCTAAGAGGATTAACAGGCCTAGATGTTGTGGCAAATGGTGTCCCTTCTTGCTGTGCTGGGGTCATCCCCAATTACTACCTATTTATTTTCTCTCTTTCCTAAGCCTGGCACACTTATGACTAGGCCTGTCAGGAGTTGGTTTACTCCCTCACCTTCCCAATAAAAGCATCTTCAAGCCTGTCATATGCCTCCCTTGCTGCTTCTTCTGGGCCTTATGGGAGCCAAAGACAGTGAGGTAGGAAGGTCTGGGACATGAAACAGCAGCAACTTTACATTCATCACCAGGTCAGATGATCTGAATGGGAGAAGGAATTCACACTGCAACCTAGAACTTGGAATCAGCATTTGAGAGCTATGGTCCAAGTTCCTCTATCTAAGCAAGCACCAAAATGAAGCTATGTTCACCATCCCCATCCTTCTGTGCACATGTCTCCCAGAAGAGACCAAGGCACCCAGCACGGCTGAGGGCACAGCACATCACAGCAGCAAAGAGTACCAGGCTGACAGCTGTAGGTTTTGATCATCACACTGGCTGATGGTAAAAAGAAGCACTAACAAACAAGGGAGGTGTTCCAGGAAGTTGTTAATTTCCTCTTTTGATGCAACTTTGCCCCTGTTATTAATTGAGCCAACCTTATGTTCCCTCCCCAGTTTCTCTCTTCAGTGACAGAGCATAAGAAACACTGGGCTGAAAGGTGAAAGTTCCAGTCAGCAGTGTGAACTGTCAATCAAGTCATCCCATGCCCAGGTTCCTATTCTTAGATTAGATGAAGAGTTTGGATTGACTGTAGCTTCTAATATCTTTTAGTGTAAGTAGCCTACTTCAATAAACACTTATCTCTACATAACAGAAACTATACTTTAATTGATTTAATCTACAATAAGTTTTGATGTACTTTTGGATTCAAGGCCCCCTTGAGGTTTTTGAGGTGTTCCTTAAGTCTCTCTCTTAGCCGAATTTGTCTGTGACCTTAACATTGCCTGGGGCCCAGGCTGCCCTATTTTTAGACTGCCTCTGTCATTCCCTCAACTTTATGGCCTCAGAAAATCATTCCTTGAAGATGATAACACAAAATAGGAAAGGAAAAATTCCCTCACAAGAGAAAGGGTGAAATCCTTAGGGTCTAACTTGTGAAGGGCAAACTTAGCCCCCAAAAAGTTCATTTCTTAGAATGGGGAGAGGAGATATTGCCCCTGGGCCCTCATAGAGTTGAAGGAGCACAGGGGAAACCTCCAGGACCAGGAAAAAGGAATAGTGTTTTAGCCCATTGTTCCCCAGGTTTCAGCGAAAAGACTGAGGTGAGGTGATGGGTTGTCCAGGTGCCCAAGCACACTGGCACTAGCACAAGTTAAGTATTAGACCTGAGTCTGAACCCCAGATCATCTCTGGGAACTTAAGCAACTCACTCAACCTCTCCAGGCCTCAATTTACCTCCTAAAGTTGTTGTGATCCTTAGATTGGAATGAATTACCTAATATATATGAAACACCTATGCTATTGTCTGGCATATCATAGGTGTTCCCAAAAAAATGCTAGTCTTCTACCTCAGGTTAATTTGGGACTAGCCCTTTGTTCTCTTGGGAAAAGAAACACAGGCAATAGAAATTCATGTCTACCTATGCTTGCACTTCTCCCCCTTCTTTTTAGCAAAATGTCTTTTTAAAAAGTCCCAAGTGTGCTTCAGCAGAATTAACGGTTTGAGATAATGTGATTTCCCACACCCAGGCTGGAGGAGTAGTGGCCTGGACCTCTAGGTGGCCATGCTATGCAGGTGGGACAGGAACCCTGTGAGCAGCTCTAGACTCCCCCTCTTCCACTCCTCCATAGTGTTCTTGCAAATCCTCTCTCCTGCTCAACACTGACACTGTTACAAATCTCTACCCCTTTCACATTCTCATGGGCCCTTCATAAACAAGTTCTTTTTTTAAAAAATTCTTGTAGTTGTTGATGGATCTTTATTTTATTCATTTATTATTTACATGTGGTGCTGAGGATCAAACCCAGTGCCTCACGCATGCTAGGCAAGCGCTCTACCACTGAGCCACAACTCCAGCCCCCATAAACAAGTTCTTCCCAAGACTTCAGGAACCTCCTATTCTATCAAGGTCCCCATGACACCCACGTTGCTAAATCCAACTGTTAATTGTCAGTCTTCATTTTCCTTGACCTATCAGTCCCATTTGACATAGTTGTTCATTTCTTCCTTCAAGGGTCTTCACTTGGTTTCCAGGGCACCTGGTGTTCCTCCCACCTCATTGGCCAGTCTCCTTTTAAAACTCCTTTCTATCATTCCCCACCTTCTAAATGTTGTGCCACAGTACCCCAAACCCGCAGATCTCCTCTCTTCACTGCTCTCACTCCGAATGGCAATCTCATCTGGTCTCGTTGTTTTAAATGTGTGTACAATGATTCCCTGTACTTACCACTTCCTTCTGCCTGGAGTTCTCCCCAGCCTGCTGCACCCACAGCCCCCACAGCACAGTAGTTTGATTCCACACCTGCTTCAGGTCTTTGCTTAAAGGTTAACCTCTCAGTAAGACCTACCAAAATTCATTCTTCAAAAACACAAATCCCCTTCCTGCTGGGGTCCCCCTACCTTTTCCCACCATACTCCTCCTCATTCTCTCTTTCTCTCTCTTTTCGGAACTGGGAATTAACCCTTGGGGGACACTTACACTGAACTACATCCTCAGCCCTTATTTTATTTTTATTTTGAGACAGGGTCTTGCTAACTTGCCCAGGCTGACCTCAAACTTGGGATACCCCTGCTCAGCCTCCCAAGTCTCCAGGATTACAGGCATGTGTCACCACACCCAGCTTTAAAATGTCCCCCATGACTTGCCCTACCCATTGTTGGGGATCAAACCCAGGGCCCAGTGCATACTAGAAAAACTACCACAGAACTATCTCCCCATCTGTATTCCTCTTCTCTGTTTTCTCTCCACAGGATGTGTATCGCTATCTGACTTATTATATATTCACTATATTGAATTATATATATAATTGAATTATAATATTATTATATATTCACTATTTGCTTATTTCTGCCTCTCCCCATTAGAATGGAAGCTTTCAGAGGGGAGGGATTTTTGTCTGTTAATTTCAGTTCTGTATCTCTAGCACCCAAAACAGTGCTCCCCATGATAAGCATGGTAAAAACATTGCTGGGTGCATGGATAAGTGAATGAAAAATGATAGTATCTTCCCTTCTCCAGTCCACTCTATACAAAGAAGCTAGATTAATTTCTCTAACGGAGGTTGGCAATATCACTCACCTTAGCAGAGCTTCCAAATCTGCACTGTTCCATAGGGCAGTCATAAGCCACATGTGGCTACTGAGCAGGTGAAATGTGGCTAACTCCAACTGAGATGAGTTTTAAGTGTAAGATACACACTGTGTTTTGAAGACAATACAAAGAATAAAAAGTATTTCAATAATATTGATACTAATTATATGCTGAAATTATAGTATTTTAATACATTGGGGCTAAATAAAATATATTATCAATTCACTTGTTTTTACCAGAAACAAGTATTTTAAATCTTGAGGCTTGCACGTGAGGCTTGCACTACATTTCTATTGGACATTATGATCTACACACTCCCCACAGACCAGATAAAAAAACTCCAAACTTCCCTTTGTAGTAGTCAAGGCCCTCCACAACCTGATCCCCACATGCTTTTCCCATCCTCTCTCTCCCTGTGCCTCCTCACAAGCGCATAAACCAGCCTACCTCCACAGTACTTGCTTTTTATTCTAACACATATGTATTTCCCACCTTCCCATATTTGTTCTGCTCTTCTACTGCCTGAAGTGCCCTCTGTGGCAATGCCCATGGCCTATCCTTCCTCAGTGACCTTGCTCAAATGCCCATCTCCTCCTTGAAGCCTTCTCAGAACTACCATCTGTCCTGGCCTGAAGAGATCTCTCCCTCGAAACTACTCTAGGTGATGCTTTGCACCCAGAATCACTTCCTACTTGACAGTTTTATGGATTTAAATAATTAATGGGTTTAACATCATGCTCTCCTTTCCCAGTCCTTCCCGCTCCTTAACACTGGAGCCAAAGATGGAGACTCAGCTGGGTGGTCAGAATCCGCTCCAAGTATGTGAACTGTTCTAGTCCTCTTCCCCACCCACCCCGAGTTCAGTGAACACTACAAGAATCTGACTCTCCCTGGGTAACTACTGCCTGGTTGCACTTGCCGCCCTGGCAATATTAACTAATGAAGTGCGGCTCCCGCCCGTGGGAAAACGCAGTTTCAACAGTCAATGGTTTTGCACACCGGCAGCTCTCCTGTGGGACCGCGCGAGGGCCCTCACCCCGTGCCCACGCGCATGCGCATGGCAGTGTGGACGCGCGGAGGGCGAGAACGAGGACGGGGCGGGGGCGGAGTCGGGAGTCTCACGTTGGCCCCGCCCAGATACTTCGAGTATAAAGCCTCACCGCTCGCAGTTTACCGCTAGTTGCCTCATCATGTCTTGCAAGTCGTCAATGCTTCTGGGTTATTGGGATATTCGCGGGGTGAGTGCCTTCTCAGCCGCCCAGCAGCTCTCTCAGAAACGGGAAGGCGGCCAGGACTCTGGGGCAGCGTTTCTGTGAGAAGGTGTAGGTGGGAGCCCTTTCGCCGCCACCACTATCACCTGAGCTGCCCAGCCTCGGACGCCGACGACCCCTGCCCGACCTCTGGGATCACTAGGCCCGACGGGGAGGGCCTGAGGGCCGCTAGTCTGTGGGGGTCGTGTAACAACCGCCCCAGAAGGATACAGGGTCTTTGGCAACCCTGGGCGGGGGGACGTTGGCGGGCGGGGGTTGGGTGTGGGTGGGACCCGCGAAGGCGCTGACCTGGGGCTGTCTCCTGCAGCTGGCGCATGCGATCCGCCTGCTCCTGGAGTTCACTGATACATCCTATGAGGAAAAACGGTACATTTGCGGGGAAGGTAATGTCGTTTTGGAACCCATACACCGTTCCCCTAAGCCAAGCTCCCCCGCCCCCGGCCCCAACTGCTTCTGTCTTCTTGTGCCCAGAGTGGCATCACGCCGACCTCGGGTGGGACATCTGCCCCTATTACCTGGGAACTCCCTGCAATGCTATGTGAGGAGAAGTGCTTGCTTTACTTCGACCTGGGGATTCTCCTTCCCACCATATCCCGTACCCCTTCTTAATACTTAATCGAATGGGCCACAGAAACTAAAAGGTTAAGTTTGGGGAGCTGGTATTAGAGCTATTAGAACTAAGTCATTTCTTTAGATCTTTCCACTCATCAGTTGAGCTGTTAAGGATGTTGGGTCCCGCTTCTCTCTCTTATAGCTCCTGACTATGATCGAAGCCAATGGCTGGATGTGAAGTTCAAGCTAGATCTGGACTTTCCTAATGTAGGTGTCTTAAGGGAGAGGAGAGGGCAAAAGGGAAGGTCTTCAGTTTATTTATTTTACTGCTTCCTTTTCTGATCTGAGAGTGTCTAGAATCTTGACATGGATAGACTAGATAAAAAGATCCTTGAATTAGAGAAAAAATTACATTTTCATTTCCACAAAAGGATTCTTCCTATTATGAAGATAAGTTATTAGCTACATCTGTGACTTTATCACTAGTAGAAATCAGGTATTTTCATATTCTATTAAATGTATTTCAGGTATCTCAAATGTTATATTCATCGCTACTTTGAAATTATGGTGGTTATTACATCTCTTTGCATTTACATTAATAAGCACATATTTCTCTATCACAAATTTGCTTTAAAATATTTTATAATTATCTAAATACATGCAATTTGCATTTTAAAACCTTATTCTGAAAAATGCTTTATGGCATGCATATATGCACACAATATACACAGACTTAAGAACCCCTGTCTAGAATCAGGTAGGACCCATTACTACCTTCTATCTACTTTTTTTATTTTTCCTCACACGGCATCTTCTCTCTCTTATTACCTTGCCAGTCTCCTCTTCCCCGGAAGAGAGGTTGTCCATTTGGCTTCTCCTTTTTTTCCAGCTTCCCTACCTCATGGATGGGAATAACAAGATCACTCAGAGTAATGCCATCTTGCGCTACATCGCTCGCAAGCACAACATGTGTGAGTTGGGTAGGGCTAGTGAGGGAGATCTGTCTGTTTGCTCATGTAGGGATATATGATTGCAAGGGTGGTTGTTGTTATTTGGCCTACAGGTGGTGAAACCGAAGAAGAAAAGATTCGAGTAGACATTATGGAGAACCAAATAATGGATTTCCGCATGCAACTGGTTCGCCTCTGCTACAACTCTGACCATGTGAGTTTCCTCAGCAGGCATCAACTGAGCAAGTTACCCTTCTACTGTTGCTATCTTCCCACCAATTCAATCTGTAAGAATAGAAAATAGAACTTTTTAATTTTGGGGATGTTTTGTCATGTAATTCTGATGTTGGCTCCTCCTCTTTTCCAAACCCCGTCTTCCATTCTGCCACCTTTAAGTGAAGGCAATGAGAAGATCTCTGGAGAAGGGGCTACAAAGTGTCCATTCCTAGTTCATGCCCTAATTTATCTATATAGATGATGAGGGTGGCTATTCTCACTCTTTTTTCCTCTCTTCCAGGAAAAAATGAAGCCTCAGTACTTGGAACAGCTACCTGGACAACTGAAACTAATTTCCTTGTTCCTGGGGAAATACTCATGGTTCGCAGGGGAAAAGGTAGGAAGAAGAGGAAGAGAGAGGATAGCTTTCTGTTTCTTCAGGTGTTGGTGATCTCCTCACACCTAACCATCATATTTTCTCCTTCAGCTTACCTTTGTGGATTTTCTCACCTATGATGTCTTAGACCAGAACCGTATGTTTGAGCCTAAGTGCCTGGATGAGTTCCCAAATCTGAAGGCTTTTATGTGCCGCTTTGAGGTAATGCTGTCTGTAACTTTCTCTTACAGGCTCCTTAGTCCCTGAGGGTTCCACTGTGGTAAATGCTTGTCCAGTACAACCTTTTACCTAAAGGGATCCATGGCTGGATTCCTCTGTGCTTTCAAGTCTTGGGGAGGACCTAGTTTCTACACCCCGAAGGCATGGTCTACAAGAAATGGGGAAAATGGAGGCAGGCAGCATGTGAATATTGTTGTCTTGGTTTGGGTCTGTTGGGCTGGGCTAGGGTTCTTATAAAGTTTGGTGTGCTTTCCCTTCAGGCCTTGGAGAAAATAGCTGCCTACATGCAGTCTGACCGCTTCTTCAAAATGCCCATCAATAACAAGATGGCCAAGTGGGGCAACAAGTGTATATGCTGAACAAGAGAAACGGCTTGTATTGTTCCATCCTGTACTAGGGGCCTCTACTCTTTTCTGCTTTTTCCAATAAATAGCACTTAGGTTACTGGTGTCCAACTGAATTTCTTTTGAGTGTAAAGGCCAAAGAAGAGTAAGGATATGTGAACAACGACCAAGATATAAATTTAGTCATTGCAACATTAATATTCCCTTACTCTCCAACCGAGTTCAAGGACTAGAAGTTAATCATCAAAGCTTGAGAGTGGGTATTAAAAATATATTGCACAATTGGAGAAAGCAGGTATTTTAAATGGGTCCATTACATGGACATCATGTAAATACCCATTAATCCTGTGAAATACCATGTGGCAGTTGTAGAATGATACTGAAGTGTATGAACTAAAATGGAAGGATTCCCAAGACACATTGTTGAATTTCAAAATTAGTTTGAAAATTAATATGTACAGCATGACATCTTTTACCATTTTTGAAAGAGAGACCATGAGGTATTTCCACAGATACACAATGTAAGTGATTGGTGTCTGGAGGGACACAACAAAACTGATAACAAGGCTTACTTCAGAAAAAGGGATGGAAAGCCCAGTCTTCAGGGTAGAACCTAAAGGGGAATTCTGAGACACAACCAAGGTTTCCTTTTCTTAATTAGGAGAATGCATTCATGACTTAATTGCATACGTTTTAAGAAAAGAAACTTAAGGGCAACTGATTCCTATGGAGATTGAATTGTCATCACTCCCCATTACATAGCAAAGTCAGAAGTCCTTACAAAGTCAAACTCTTACAGCCTTAGGAGTTACCTGTGGACCAGATCACTGTCCCCTGTGGACCTTCAGAAGCCAAGGATCTCTCTAGTGAGGGGAAAAGGGCTTGATGGCTGAGATCCAATGATGTAAGGAGGGCTGCCTCAGGATGGGTAGCACAGACATGCCAACTGCCACCCCTGCCAGCAGTAGTTAGATGTCCAGGCCAACTTCTTAGGTATGGGGAGCATTTTGCTATAAGAGATGTAAAGCTAAGGAGTTTCTCTTCAGTCTAATAACCTTTGATATGAATTTGCAGTATATGAGGGAGTGGTGTGCTCTAGAGAAACCTTGTGGACTTAAAGGAAAATAAAGAATTGAGCATGCCCTGGAGACTAAATAGATGACACAACCAGAAATGAAAAGAGGATGTTTTATGTATTGCTGTATAATAATATTACCACAATTTAGCAGCTGAGAGCAGCACATTTATCATCTCAGTTTCTGTGGGTCAGGAGTCTGGCTCAGCTTTACTGGATGCTCAGCTGTTTTCATTCCAAAGCTACACTCAATGTGTCAGTCAGGAATATGGATAGCTCAAGGATCAATTGGAAGAGGATATGCTTCCAAGTTTATGTGATTGCTGATAGAATTCAGTTCCTTGTGCCCTGCTGGACATACAGCCTCAGTTTCTTGCTGGCTGGCAGCTAGAGACCAACTTACCTTCCTTGCAAAAGGGGCTGCCCACCATGGCCACTTGTTTCATCAAAGCCAGTAAAGAAGTCTGGAAAGAGGGACACTGAATTCTTCTTATATGATGTAATCACAGCAGTGACATCACATTGCCTTTCCTTTTCTATCAGAGGCAAGTCACAGGTCCTGTCCACAATCAAGAAGAGGGAACTGTATAAAGACATGAGTACCAGGAGTGGGTTATGGGAACCATCTTAGAATCTTCACCACAGGGCAAAAGACAAGGAAATAGGAATCCTGCAATCCTCTGAGTAAATAATTCTGGGAAAGACAGTGACAGGAGAGAGCAGCATAATAGAAGTCGAACAATCAGTCTCAAGTGAGAAGTTTAAAAAGCACAGATCTATAGATAAAATGCATTTCATGTGAATTGCAGAACTGCAGATAAATCTAATTTTTTCTAGGTGTTAGGTTAGTGATGATCCACTTAACATTTATCCAAAACAACCTTACTGACCCAGAAAGCAGGAAAGGCCACTGAAATGCACAGATCCTTTCCACAAGAGAGGTGGTTTCCCAATCCCCAGTTATCCCCTTAACTCTATTCTAACACAGACCAAGAAAAGAATGTAATCGCAATGGCTGCCTTCGAGCAGGAGCAAGTTTGAGGGTGGGGAGAAGCCTACTATCCCACAGGCACACAGGTGCAAAAACATTGAGAAATTAGTGTCCTGGTTTATAAAAGTAGCCTCAGTAATAAAAACACCTTGTGATGGGTGCATTAAATTTGGTGGAGCCATTCCCCTAAAGTATTAAGGAAACTCGATTGTATTCATTGTCAAAGGTTAAGCAACTGGGTTAAAGCATTTTCAAGTCAGAAGGAAATAGCCTATGTGATTAAAAGAAAATTCATTGCAGTTATTTTGCTGATGCAGTGAGCAGAGTGGGGATGTTGATACATGTAGACATGGATCTGCTTTAAAGTCATCTTGAGGGGTTTATGAGAACACCTGGCCTATATATAGAAATACGCATTCCTTACCCTTCGGCTACAGGACAGGTGTCTCAAATGAACCATGCTGATGAAGAGGGACTTGGAGAGTTCAGAAGAGGGACTTGGAGAGTTCAGATAGATAGGGAGAGGGAAGGAATTTAAAGTTAACCAGTGCTTTTTCTAATGTGCAGATTTGCTCATTCCCCTGTTTAAATACCTTTCATGGCATCTGAGGCCTCAGTAAAATAACTGTTTCCCCCAGTTTACCTTTCTTTTTTTTTTTTGGTACTGGAGATTGAACTCGGGGGCAATCAACCACTGAGCCACATCCACAGCCCTATTTTGTGTTTTATATAGAGACAGGGTCTCACTGAGTTGCTTAGCGCCTCACCGTTGCTGAGGCTGGCTTTGAACTCGCGATTCTCCTGTCTCAGCCTCACTAAGTGCTGGGATTACAGGCTTGCGCTACCACGCCCGGCCCCAGTTTACCTTCCTAATATGACCTCTGCTTCCCTTGCAGCTACACCTTTTGGCATATGTCCTCTCCCCTGACCCTGGAGTGCTGGGTTCAGCTTCTTCTTAATTCCCTAGAGAGTGGCATAATGTGGATTGAAGAGCTAGAACTCTGGAATCAGACTGCCTGGGTTCCAATCCTGGCTCTGCCACTACTCAACAGTGGCCTCCTGTGTGCAGTATCTTCTCTGATAAGTGAACCCTCACCCCCCACCAAGTTGTTATGAGCACAAAGTCAATATTTCTGGAACACTTAGGACAAATCAATGTTACATAAGTTTATAAAACTAAATTATCCTGAAGCATCATGTTCTCTTTTTTATTTTCATACTTTTGTACTTACTATCCCTTACAGCCTGCCCCTCCACCATTGTTCCCCTCTGGTCTTGCCTAATGCCTACTCATTTTCCAACCCAAGCCTAGAAATTATATCTGAGAACCAAACCACCGTGGAAGTGGTTAGTGATGGTCACCATTGATTCCTGATTGCTTTCCCTGTGGGAAAGCTTGAGACCCTCGTGAACTTCAGTGTAGTATGGTGACTTGCTTTGGCCAATTAAACAGGAATGGAAATTATGCACTTTTTCCAAGCAAAAACTTGAGGAGCCAATGCAAAAGTTTGTATGTCTGCCTCTTACTATGTGAGGCTACAACCCTAGCATCATGTGTCAAGCTGAAGACACCATCAATCTGGGTGTCTGATAGACTAGGAAGAGCAGGGCTCCCTGTTGACCACAGTGGGGCATGAAAAGTAAGAAATACACACATGTTAAGCTACTGAGTTTTGCCTATCCTTACTGACATTCCTTCCCCTCTCCCAGACTAACTTAAAATGCATTTATTTTAAATCTTTGTTCCATATAATTCAGTGTTTTCCTGTGTCAGCATGTAAAACATTGAACTCCAGTTGCCTTTTTAGATCTGTTTCTGCCACTGAACTGTAATTCACCAGAGAGCAGGGACTACATTTTTATATTTAGTGCATAGGTTCTGACATAAAGTAGGGCTTCCAACTCTGTGTTAAATCCCTGCCTTCTAATGAGGATTGGAAGGAGAAAAGAGGAGTGTGCTTTAAGTAAGTGCTAAATGTCCTCAAGAAACTTTTTAAAATTCCTTTCTGTTCTGATTGGGAGGAAGAACAGAAAAGTGGAATGCCCTGTTCTTAAAACAGATTTCAAGTAGCGAAAGTGTCTGGAGTCAGGACAGAAGTTCAGGTTCAGGGAGGTTGCCAAGCACCAGCAAAGAAGTCTGAGGTCAGAAAATGTGTTATTTAGCCAGGTGCAGTGGTGCAAGCCTGTAATCCCAGCACTTAGGGAGGCTGAGACAGTAGAATCGCAAGTTCAAAGCCAGCCGCAGCAATGGCGAGGCACTAAGCAACTCAGTGAGACCCTGTCTCTACATAAAACACAAAAATAGGGCTGGGAATGTGGCTCAGTGGTCCAGTGTGCCTGAGTTCAATCTCCAGTACCAAAAAGAAAAAAGAAAATGTGTTATTTGATTTCATTGGTCTGATTTGCTCTTTGCTTTAGACCAAATTAGAATGAAATACTTTGGTTTGGTTTTGTTTTTGAGTTTCATTAAGTTGCTGAGACTGGAACTCTTCATCTTCCCACCTCAGTCTCCCTGAGTAGCTGGGATTACAGGCATGTCATGTCTGAAATACTTTTTTTTTTTAACATTTTTTTTAGTTATAGATGGACACAATGTCTTTATTTTATTGCTTTGTATGTGGTGCCGAGGATCGAACCCAGGGCCTCACGCATGCAAGGCAAGCGCTCTACCACTGAGCTACAATCCCAGCCCCATGTCTGAAATACTTTTGAAAACTAACATGGATGGGCTTTTAATGTTCCTATGGGATTTTCAATGGAAATAGAGGTGACTCATATGTGGGACTTCGATCCAGAAGAAAAAATTAGATGGTACATTATTATTATTCAATTTTTGTAGAAGCAGAACTTAATCCAAATTCACCTATTCTTCCTTTGTTTACAATGGGAATGGAGGAACCTGAGGCGTGGAAGTGTAGTGGTCACCAGGTGATCACAGACTGCAGCAGCAGACTCAGACAGACACCCTTTCTAATGAGCCTGTCCCCTTTCCCCATTCTAGAAGGGCAAGAGATACACCGAGCAGAGAACAAGCTTGTCACCAGGCACCAAACAGTCCCAAGTCTCAGGGCTTCCACCAGCCACATCAAGTCATCTGGTTTTGTTTCCTGGGTTTGAAGTTCATGCCTTCCACCGCTTCTACCTGAGACTCAAGCGTATGTTTTTTTTTTTTTTTAATATTTTTTAGTTATACATGGACGCAGTGTCTTTATTTTGTTTACTTATTTTTATGTGGTGCTGAGGATCAAACCCAGTGCCTCACACGTGCGAGGCAAGCACTCTGCCACTGAGCCACAACCTCAGCCCTCAAGTGTATGTTTTTATCACTTCAAGACCGTTTTCAGTTCCTTGAGCTACATGCCAGAAATGGAACTACTGCATCATATGGTAATTCTTTTTTATTTTTTCTAATTTTAACTGATTCATGAAACATCAAAATTGTACATATTTAAGGGATACCATGAATATATATATACATTGTATAGTTTTAAAATCAGGTTAAATACATCTCTTCACACATTTTTCATTTTTTATGATGAAGACATTCAAAATCCTTTCTTCTAGCTTTTTGAAATATACAGTACATTTTCATGAACTATAGTTACCCTACTATGTAACAGAACATCAAAGCTTCTTACTCCTATCTAATTTTAACTTAGTACCTGTAGATAATCTTTCCCCATCCCTCCTTGCCTCTACGTTCCCCCTACTCTCTGATAACCACCATTCCACACTCAACTTCCGTAAGATCAACATTCTAAGATTCCACGTATGAGTGAGATCATGCAGTACTTATCTTTCTATTCCTGGTTTATTTCACTTAGCATAATGATCTCCAGTTTCATCCCTATGATCATAGATGACAGAATTTCAAACTTCTTGTGGCTGAATAATATTCCATTGTGTATAGAAACCACATTTCCTTTATCTAGTCATCAGTTGATAAACACAAATGCCTTTCTTAAATTTTTTTTAGTATTTTTATTGGTGCATTATAATTATACATAATAGTGGAATTTGTTGTTATATATTTATACATGCACAAAATAGAACAATATAATTTGCTCAGTTTCATGTCCCAGTACCTCCCCTTTCCCTTCCCTTCTCCCTCCCCTTGTCTCCTTCCTCTACTCTACAGGTCCCCTTTCTATTTTCCTGAGATTTTCCCCGCCTCCTTTTTTCCCCTTGTTTTATCTCTAGCTTCCACATATGGAAGAAAACATATGACCATTGACTTTCTGAGTGTGGTTTATTTTGCTTAACATAATGGCCTTAAGTTCCATCCACTTCCCCACAAATTACATAATATTGTTTGTTATGGATGAATAAAACTCCACTGTGTATATATGCCACATTTTCTGCATTTGTTTGTTGACAGACACCTAAGCTGTGTCTGTAGTATGGCTATTGTGCTGCTACAAACATGGATATGCTTATATTGCTATGATGACTAATTCTTTAGGATAAACACTGAAGAGTTGTATAGCTGGTTCATATGGTGGTTCCATTCCTAGTCATTTGAGGACCATCCATACTGATTTCCATGATGGTTGTACTAATTTACAATCCCACCAACAGTGTAAATCTCCACATCCTCTCCAGCACTTATAACTATTTGTAGTCTTGATGTCTGCCATTTCAACTGGTATGAAATCTCAGTGTTGTTTTGTTTTGCATTTCCCTGATTGCTAAAGATGTTGAACATTTTTTCATATATTTGTTGGCCATTTATGTTTCTTCTTTTGAGAAGTGTCAGTTTGGTTCATTTGCCCGTTTTTTGACTGGGTTGGTTATTTGTTTGTTTATTGTAAGTCTTTTTAATGCTTTATATATTCTGGATATTAATCCTCTGAAAGTAGCTGGCAAAGATTTGCTCCCATTCTGTCAGAAAGTAGCTGGCAAAGATTTCCTCCAATTCTGTAGGTTCTCTCTTTATATTCTTTCTTTTTAAAATATTTATTTTAGGGCTGGGGTGGTGGCTCAGTGGTAGAGCACTTGCCTCGCATGCGTGAGGCACTGGGTTCAATTCTCAGCACCACATACAAAAATAAATAAAATAAAGATATCATGTCCATCTACAGCTAAAAAAATATTTTAAAAAAAAATAAAATAAATTAAAATATTTATTTTAATTAGGTATACATGACAGCAGAATGCATTTTGATCCATTGTGCACAAATGGAGTACAACTTTTCACCTCTCTGGTTGTACACAATATAGAGTTACACCATATGTGGAGTCATACACGAACCTAGGGCATTGTTGTCCATCTCATTCCACCTCTTTTCTGCCCCCATGTCTCTTTATAGTCTTAATCATTTCCTTTGCTTGCAGAATCTTTTGAATTTGACTTACAGAGTCTCAAGGAGGAAAATTCCTCTAGGCCTAGTCCAAGACTGTCAGTGATCAAGGCCAAAACACAAATCTGTCCCACCAACCACAGATCTCTACCTGCTGGGAAAGACTAGAGGTTTTGTCTGCGGGCTCTGTTCTGAGTATAGGGGCCTTTGGGCTTTGTCCACTGCTAGGTCTCATCGTAGCAGGACTAGCACTGAGCTCCAAGGCAAAGCCTTATGCAGCTTAGCTATCCTACTCCCTAGTGAGTGGAATCTTGCTTGCCCTCTGCTGCCCACAGTCAGAGGAGGGATGAAGGAGGTAGCCTCTTACCCTCCCCACCAACAGTTCTAGCAGCTCACTCTGCAGACACTGACCTTGGGGCTCTACCAATCCAAGGTTTCACAGTGGCAGACCTGGCATTGGGTTTCAGGTCTGAGGCCTGGACTTAATGCCTTCTCTCTCTTCGAGTCAGAGACATCTCTCTCCGTGCTAGTAGAGTTGAGGAAGGGGTGACATGGATAACCCTTTCCTTCTTGCTTTCTTTAATATACCTTTTCTTATTATCACACTAAAACCAGCCTCTATGATCTTTCCCCTAGATTCCTTAGTGCTTGTGAACAGTTTGGTGTGTGGACAGCTGTCCAAATTGGTGTGTCTGTGGGGAGACAATTGCTAGAGGATCTGTCCAGCTACCAATTTGCTCCATCTTTCTCTATTTTTAATTTTTTGAGTAACTGCCATACTGATTTCCACATGGCTGTACCATCTTACATTCCCACCAACTGAGGATAAAAGTTCTAATCTCTCCACAACCTCACACAACTTACTATTTTCTGCATTTTCATAATAACCATCCTAATGTGTGTGAGGTAAAACCTCATTGTAGTTCTGATGTACATTTCTCTAATGATTAGTGATGTCGAGCAATTTTCATGTGTTTACTGGCATTTGAATATCCTCTTTGGAAAATGTCTATTCAGGTCCTTTGTCCATTTTTGAAAGACTTTGTTTAGTTTCTATGGTGATGAAATACTGAATCTGCCCCACATCTGAAATCTGAAAGAGCAACTTTCTCATGCTGAGAATGGAAGCTGAGTGGCTGTGTGTCCCCACCCACCATGGCCTGAAAGACCTCAAGGAAGCTGAGAGAGAAGACTGCCCTCTCACAAGTTAGCATGAGCTAACTAAATCTACATATGTACATTTCCTGACTTTTTTCTCTTTACAGACTCTTTAAAAACTTTCTTGTCTTTAGAGATTTCGAAGATGAAACTTTTAAAACTGTAAGTTTCTTCCATCTTCTTTCAAAGCTGGCTGTGAATAAAACATATTTTCCCACCGGTTTGACTCTGAATATTCCTGGAGTAGTGAGCCATTTGGTGGAGTCTTTTCACATGGGCCAGTATTGTTGAGCCCTGCAATAGTGGTTGCAATCACCCGTGTTTATAAGTAAAGTTCTATTGGACACAGCTCCACTAACTCATTATGTATATGGTGTATGGCTACTTCTACATAATCATGACAGAGCTGAGGAAATATGACAGATACCTATTATCTTTAAGCCAAAATATTAACCAGTTATGGAAAATGTGTGCTGGCCTCTGTTTTAAATCCTCTATTTTTTCTATTTTAGTATTTTTAATTTCTCAACCTTTACCATAGTGTCATTCTTCCATTACTGTATTTTATTTATTTATTCATTTCCTTACTTACTTATCTTTTTTGCACTACTAAGGATTAAACCCATGGGTGCTCAACCACTGAGTTACATCCCAGCCCTTTTTATTTTTTATTTAGAGACAGAGGGATTCACCAAGTTGCTGAGGCTGGCCTTGAGCTTGTGATCCTCCTGCTCCAGCCTTCTGATTATAGGTGTGTGACAACATGTCCTGGTTCTTTTTTTTTACCATCCTATCTATCTTCAAAGTTCAATAAACTTTTGGCTTAACTAATTTTTATCTTACCAGTTTCACAAACTTTTAGCTTCCCTTTCATCTTATCAGTTTTAACTTTTCAATTGATCATTTGAGCCACAGTGACTTGACATTTTGGCCATTGCTCCCTTGTTTCTTATGCAAGAGGCAACTGCAGGCAGCAATCATGTGGACCAAAGCCCAACAGGACTCTTTTCTCAGATCTGCTCCGTGTTATGAAGTACTTCTCGGTTCTGTCCTATCAAGACCCAACTCCTCCTTCTCCAGCCACTTTTGGGAACCTGCTTATTAAGTGCTTCTCCAGTGAGTCCTGCTTCTTTGAGGGTAACCTGATATAAAATACTCATAATAATTCTGACTGCATACATTGCTGCAAGTGGCCCAGGGAACTAGGCCTGTGCATCTCAGGTTACATTGTTCCAAGGATAGCTAGAGCCTCTTCAATGCTCAGGTGAAAGAGAGCTACTGTCTCAGACTCCAATACCTGTATATGTAAACTCTTCTGCATATTATTCTAAACATTAATGGGCTAAAATAACTGTTCCCAGAGCTATCAATCCCAGTACTGGCTACATAAGCAGGCCAAGGCTTCCCTGGAGATTATTCTTTCCAATTTCCAAATTTCCTGAATATTGACTGTTGGGTCTGGTCAGGGTCTAAGATGCCCAATTAAGGAAACTGGTCAGCGTTGCTGCTGCAAGCCAGATGTGACGTCACTAGTGGATATGCCTCCTGTCAATCAGCAAGTTTTCCTGACCCATTCAGGAAGGACTCTGGCCTTCTCTTCCTGTTCCCAAACTCTCCCCTTCCTGACCAGGTTTTCTTGAAATTCTCTATGCACGGAGATCCAGTGCCATTTCTCCGGACACGCTCTGATGGACGGGGGATTTGGTCCAAGGGCGCATTCCAATAAAGCCTTGCCGAGTGGCTTAATGCATCTTCTCCTGGTCGTGTGATCTTTACATAATGGTGCCGAAACCCGGGAGGGTTTTGAACCTCTTCCGCACCGGGGTTGAGGCAGGCCCCCCCAACCGAACCGGGATAATTCCTGAGCCACTCCCTGTCTTCCCCACCCGGACCGACAAGAGTGGAGTAGGTCCCTGCTTCCTCTGGCTTCTCGGCTTGCCCCTTCCCCACCGTTCACTCCAGAGGCCCATCCTGTAAGTCACACGTGCGCATGGGCGCTCTGTCCAGCGGGCACTGTGTCCACTCGAGGCCGAAGATTGAGACGACGTTCCCAGTCTCCATGTTAGCCATACGCCATCTGCCGTCCGGGCCCCGGAAAATTTCGGAGGACGCTTCGATTTTCCGCCTGGCCCAGTTCTCCCGTGGGCGCGAGCATTCTTTGGGACGCCAATTTATGTTCCCGTCCACTCCTCCCGGGGCCACTGAGAAATCACAAGGAACTTTTGATTTTTAAATCCTGACTGATTTGGCTAATTTTTGTCACCGGATGGGGAAACGGACAGAAATTCTTTCACCAAGGCTTTGTTGGAAGCGTGCTCTCACCCCTCCCTTCTTTCCCCTTTGTTCTGTCCTTTCAGTTCTTCTCGCTGTGCTCTCCCCCCCTCCCCTCTCCAAAGCCAAAGCAATGTTCCAACAGTTTCTGGCCCGAGAAAACAAAGCTGGCCTCACTCCCAGTGCCGGAGGACAGAAAGGAGGCATTGAGCAGAGCCTGCCCACCCCGCCTTCCTGCGCTTCTCCCTGCACCTCCCTCTGCCTCTGCGCCACTCAGACAGGCCGCCGCTGCCCCTCCCCCCAGCCTTACCGCTCGATGTCTGCAGCCAGCTTGCTTTCTCTAGGACTCTTCACTCTTACATTTTTAAACTTGAAACTTTCATTCTGCACACTAAAGTTAAAACTTCTGATCAGATGTATTTTATCCAACTATAAAAGTTTTTTACACTCTACTGAGACAAGTTATACTTACCTCAAAAGGAATTAAAGTTTCTAAATATAGTATTTATTGGAAGGAAAGAGAATATTTCTGATCAAAAGGTATACAACTGTGATTAAACATCAATGCAATTATGGTGCTACCAGTTCTGTTTTTATATTAAATGTGTTCATATCTTCCAGGTATACAAGTCTTTAAAATAGAAGGTTTAAAAGAATGTTTTATGAAGCTGATGTTCTCCAAACTGGACTTGTATGGTATCCATTCATATCATTTAATGTTTTATAACTGAACTTATCAATAAGATAAGACTTTAAATCATTTTACATCAGAGTGATCTTTTAAATAAATGAGGACCTAATCTATTTAATATTCTGCTAAGATTTTACAAAGAGCCCTGTCTTACCTGAGATAGTTCTGTCTCCCAGATTACTACAATGGCTTCAAAATAGATGAGACTCCAATTTATTTAAAGATATGTTCAAAGGATTAATTTTCTTCTAAAGATCATTAGGACCTCAAACAGGGACATAATATATAACTCAGCCAAACTTTGAGAAAGCTGTTACACAAACCAAATGTTTTGCTGCTGTTCATTTTATTTTTTATTTTCCTAAAACTCTATTATTGCCTGTTAATGTTTTACAGATGTACTACTTCAAAAATAAGCAACCCAGATTATTTTAAGATAAATCAGCCATCACCTATAGGATAAATAGGCCTTAAAATTAAAGCCCAGTACCCTTACTTTATAACTGGTGAGATTGGCTTGCTGAGTGTTTAAGATCAAGACTTAAAAACTAAAATTAAATTAAAGGGCCAAAAAACCAGTATTTGGCTTTTGCCCTTTGTGTCAACCTGAATCCAAGGAGTGAGGAAACTTCTCTGAAGCGCTCTACATCTCTGGGCCGCAGAACCTCCTGATCAGGGAGATTACTGAGACCATTAGAGAATTAAAGAACCAATCAAATGCCATACAATTAAGAGGAAGGTCGTCAAAGAGGGGAAACTGTCCCTCAGGCTTCTCGGGGAAGCCACATCAGCATCAGACCTCACCAGACCTCGCCAGACTTCAACCTGTCCTAATGCAGGTGGCACTAGCAGCTAACGCGCTGTCTTCAAGTTCCTCAAGGATGCCTCCCAGGAAAAGAAAAGGTGACTCTTTACAATAGGTAAGAACAGAAGTCAATTTGACTTGCTTCATCTTAAACACCTAGCAAAACCAAGAACACAGCCGTTCCTGGGCATTTAAAATAATTTAAAAATAGACATCTATGACATAAAAAACTAAGTACTATGTTTACATGCCTTGTCCTCTCCAGCCTTGTTACTTAACTGTACAATGAGGCTGAATTATCACCTCCCTCTCTAGGGCAAAAAAGGGCCATCTTTCTATTGGTAATAGTTGGGCTCTCTTTGGCCCCCATTCACTGCC
>CM053400.1:85294869-85311862 GCA_028644305.1 Xerus rutilus | reverse complement strand
CACTCGAGATTCTCAAGAGAAGAGAGGATGAAGGCTCAAAACAACATCCCATGCATAGAACAAGCCATAATAAAGCCCCCAAGCGGGCTGGGATATAGCTCAGTTGACAGAGTGCTTGCCTCGCATGCACAAGGCCCTGGGATCGATCCCCAGCACCACCAAAAAAATAATAATAAAAAAAGTCCCCAAGGGCCCTTACATGTGTACCCACAAGCACCAGCCACTCCCTGGGGTCTGTGTACTTTCCCTTGACATCTGATGGAGCCAAGCCTGCTGCTGCAGAGCAGCTCCCAACACTGGGCTTGCTCTGCCTCCTGTCACCAGGTGCACACACTCCGCCCTGCTCTCCTTCTGCTCAGCGTCCTGGGCTGTGAAACCCAGGAGGGTGAAATTACCATCCCCCATGGTGAATCTCTTCTCCTCATAGCTTGAGTCTGTGTATTCCAGGAGCAAGCAGATGGCCTGAGCCAGCTGGAGAGATGGCCATGACAGAGGTCAGAGATAGAGGGACCCTGGTTGTGTGACTTCCACTCCTCCAAGGGAGCTCCACTCACCCTCCTACACTTACCCCCCACTACACACTCACACACCACTACACACAGGCCGGTAAAGCCCTTCTACACAATCAGAGAACTCCAGTAAGTGCTGAAGAGGACTCATCTAGAACCAGGCCCCCAGCTACTCCTCATGTCCCAGCCCTACATCCCCATCCCACCTGCCATAGAGACCCCAGCTCACCCTGCGGACGTCCCAGTATCCTAGTGTCATAGACATGGTACCCTGGGCTGAGCAACTCAGTGAGACCCTGTCTCTACATAAAACACAAAATAGGGCTAGGGCTGTGGCTCAGTGGTCGAGTGCCCCTGAGTTCAATCCCTGGTACTAAAAGGAAAAAAAGAAAAAAAAGAGAGATAGAAAGAAAGAAATCTCCACATCCATTCAAATAAGACAAGACCTCTCAGCTCAGATGCCCAGACCATCCAAGCTCAAGAAGCAGCCCCTGGCCTCAAAGTAAATTACCCTGAAGACTTGTACATGGAGAGACTACAGGACTATGTACTGGCACACTGCCTGGCCCCCTGACTTGTTATAGTTCTAGTACCTTAACTGTTTCTCATTTTGAGTTTTACACATCTTTTTTTTTTTTTTTTTTTTTTTTTGGTACTGGGGATTGAACTCAGGGGCACTCGACCACTGAGCCACATCCCCAGCCCTACTTTGTGTTTTATGTAGAGACAGGGTCTCACTGAGTTGCTTAGCGCCTCGCCCTTGCTGGGGCTGGCTTTGAACTCACGATTCTCCTGTCTCAGCCTCCCAAAGTGCAAGGATTACAGGTGTGCGCCACTGCACCCAGCTACATCTTCATTTTCAAAAGAAAAAATTTCTAGATCCCACTGTGGAAATGATTTTTTGAAAAACCATTAACTAGAATGATAAACTAGTAAACTAGATGATTAACATGAATTAGAATAATGAGTTTGAAAGACATAGGACAGACATTGTACACTGGTGTTCAACTATCTTGTCTCTATCTATTGGAAAAACACTTGTGGAGATCCTCCCACACACCCATGAATAGAAGAAAGTCTATGTTGAATGAAGTTTAACTATTAAGGACCAAAACTCAGGGGAAACTACAGAGGAGGATTTTGGACATGTGGTACATATTTAGTGTTTTAAACACTGATCATAGTGGAGAGGAAGAGAAGTCAAGTGCAGGAGAAGGAGGCCATGCTGCCCAGGATAAGGACGCTGAGCAGCTGGGAAGGTGGAGCCAGAACACAGGTGCCCTGTCAGAGGGGGACAGCTCTGTAGAAGGAGGGGGAGAAGGAGACCAGCAGGCTCTCCAAAGTGGGTCCCAGGGCCAGGAGGATTATTCGAATGGGTGACATGGGTCTCTGAAAGACACTAGGGAGCTGTGGGTATTAGGATACTTGGAAGTGGTCTGAAAAAAGGGATTGTGGACCAGCCTGACCTCACAGAAATTCACCCTAATGTTGCCTTGTCTTCTGAACATCTAGATGTGCTCTGACAGTACTGTGTGGACCAGTTCTAAATGTTTAGAGGAGCGCTGTGGGATAATCAAAGTACATGAGATAAAATTTGGCCAAAAACCTACAAAGTGACTTTTGGACTAGATTTCACCACTCCTTCCAGGTCTGTGTGTAACATGCGGATACCCTCATGGCAAATTCACCCATATTCAACATAAAATTAAGTACAAAATAATTTTTAAATTTAGTAGTAATAAATATCAACAACCAGGCTGGGGATGTGGCTCAGTGGCAGAGCACTTGCATAGCACGTGTGAGGCACTGGGTTAGATCCTCAACATCATGTAACAAATAAAATAAAGGCATTCTGTCTTTAAAAAATAAATAAATAAATATCAACAACTGGATATATTTACACATGCCTGTAATCTTAGTGACTCCAGAGTCTGAGGCAGATGATCACAAATTCAGGCCAACCTCAGTAACTTTGAGACTGTCTCAATATAAAAAGGGCTG
Source organism: Xerus rutilus (assembly GCA_028644305.1). Lineage (NCBI taxonomy): Eukaryota > Metazoa > Chordata > Mammalia > Rodentia > Sciuridae > Xerus > Xerus rutilus. Next base: position 85,309,352 of record CM053400.1, on the reverse strand, counting down.
GGGATGTAACTCAGCGGTAGAGCACCCTGGATTCAATCTCCTGTCCTGGAAGAAAGAAAAAAAAGAAGAGGAGAGAGAGAGAGAGAGAGAGGGAGGAAGAGGGGGAAGGAAGGAAGGAAGAGAGGAAAGGCAGAAAAAGAGAGATCAACAATTTGAAAAAAATTAAATCTATTAAATATTCTCTAAGTAAACTTAGCAAATCCAGAATAGAAAGAACATGCTCTTAAATCTGAAAAGAAGAAGAAAATAAAGATCACCATTTATAAGATGCTGCCAAATTGGAATTAAGGAAAAAAGTTTGTCCTTGTGCCTAAGATGTTACGAATAAGGCAAGAAACTGGGGATTTTTAAAAGCTAGCAACAATGTTATGAATGTTAACAAGGTTAGAAAATATGGAGAACAAGAAAGAATACCAAGGAGGAAAATATTGAAACTTTCATCCATGCCCTTAAGAAACCAATAGTTGATTCTCTACAATTTTAAATTCCTAAAGCATCTGTCCAACAACAAAAACAAAAAGGGAAATAATAAGTTAATAATAGTCAGGATGAAGAAAAACATCAGCAGAAATAATTTCTCAAGTTAAGAAAGCATTCTTTTCTCAGTGATATGTTTATATTACAGCCAAGTAGAACAAACACAAGCATATCAAAGTTTGTTAAAAGAAATGAAGATCTGAATGAAGTCATAACGCATCATAAAGAAAAATAATACCACAAAATTACACTTGTTCTTCAGGAATTTGGGGCAGGAATTTTCAAAGCTTTCCACAGAGGAAGGTGTAACACGAATTGTCATAAACTCCATCCCTGTACGGCATGAGAGACCTGCCCTGGGGAGACAGCACGGTGGGTGTGGTTGCAAAGCCCTGTCCCTCACAGGTCTGGGTCCACTATCAGGTGCTGGCATCTTAGACAAAGAACATGGTGTTGTGGGTCAAGAGCTCCCTGTGCTCCTGCCCAGTATGCTGGGGAAGGTCAGACAGAGAGAGGAGGGTGGGGAGGAGAAAAATGGGACACAGTGACCAGCTGGGGTACATAGTGTTCTTTTTGCAAATTTTCTCAAAATCCGACACTATATCAAAATGGAAAGTTAAAAAATCCATTTATCGCATGATCCATGATACACATAAATATATTATTAGTTGAAATAAAAGCTTAATCAACAAGACTTGCTTTAACTGCAAAGAATTGCATCCTGAAATTGCTTTATTCTATTTTTAACGTTTTAAAATTTACATGGTATTTTCTTTTCTTTTCTTTTTTCTTTTTTCTTTTGGTACTGGGGATTGAACACAGGGGCACTCGACCACTGAGCCTCATCCCAGCCCTATTTTGTGTTTTATGTAGAAACAGGGTCTCACTGAGTTGTTTAGGCCTCGCCATTGCTGAGGCTGGCTTTGAACACGCAATTCTCCTGTCTCAGCCTCCCAAAGTGCTGGGATTACGGGCTTGCACCACCACATCCAGTTTACATGGTATTTTCTTAAAGTTTTATTTTCAGTTAACATATTGTGCATATTTATGGAGTATGATGTGATGTTTTGATACATTAAAATGTTGTGTAATAATCAAGTCAGAGTATTTAGCATATCCAGCACCTCAAATATTGATCATTTCTTGGTGAAGAGAACATCCAAATCCTCTCTGCTAGCTATCTGGAAACACACACTGTAGTACTATCAGCTAATATCACCCTGCTCTGCAATCGAGCACCAGGTCTTAGTCCTCCTCTCTAACTGCACTTTTGTACCTGTTGCCAGTCGGTCCCCATCAATCCTCCAGACTCTAGTAATCAGTATTCCACTCGGTACATCTATGTAAGCAAATGTTTTAGATTCCACAAGTGAGTGAGGCCATGCAGTACTTGTCTTTCTGTGCCTGGTTTATTTCACTTAGCATAAGCATCTCTAGGTTTCTCCATTTTGCCACAAATGACAGGATCTTATCCTTTTCGTGACTTAATAGTATTCCCTTGCATTTATGTACCACGTTTTCTTTTTCTTTTTCTTTCTTTCTTTCTTTTTTTTTTTTTTTGGTACTGGGAATTGAACTCAGGGGTACTCAACCACTGAGCCACATCCCCAGCCCTATTTTGTGTTTTATGTAGAGACAGGGTCTCACTGAGTTGCTTAGCGCCTCACCATTGCTGAGGCTGGCTTTGAACTTGCGATTCTCCTGTCTCAGCCTCCCAAAGTGCTGGGATTACAGGCATGCGCCACTGAGCCCAGTTTATGTACCACATTTTTTTACCCATTTACCTGTTGGTGGATACATTGGCTGATTCCATATGTTGGCTATTGTGAATAGTACTGCAAAACACATGGAGCCACAGATGTGTCTTCAGAATATGCCTTTCTTTTCTTTTGGCCAAATTCCTTTCCACTCTTGATGTGTAGAAACACTACTGATGTTTAAATGTTGATTTTATATTGTGCAACTTTACTGAATTTGTTTATTAATTCTAACTGTTTTATCATGGAGTCTTTTGGGTTTCCTATATAAGACCATATCATCTGCAAACATGGACAATTTGACTTTGTCCTTTCTATTTTGGAAGTCCTTTATCTCTTTCACCTGCCTACTTGCTCTGGCTGGGACTTACATACTATTTTGAATAAAAGTGATAAAAGTGGGCTACCTTGCCCTGTTCCAAATCCTATAGGAAAAGCTTTCAAATTGTCTCTACTTTGTATGATGTTAGCTGTAAGTTGGTCATATATGGCCTTTATTGTGTTAAGGTTTGTGCCTCATACAATTAAACTGTTGAGTTTTCATTATGAAGAGATGTTGAATTTTTTCAAATGCTTTTTCTTTATCCATTGACATGATCATATGGTTTTGTCCTTGAATTTGTTAATGTGGTTTATCACACTTTAAAAATTTTTGGTTTTTCCTCTAATCCTGATCTCCACCTTGTCCCTAACTTTATCACATTTATTGATCTATAAATATCAAACTACCCTTACTTTTCTGAGATGAATCCATCTTGAACATGATGAAAATCTGTTTAATGTGCTGTTGAATTTGGTTTGCTAGTATTTATTTTGAGTATTTTTGTATATATATTCATCAGGAATATTGGCCTGTAGCTTTCATTGTGTGTGTGTGTGTGTGTGTGTTTGTCTGATTTTGTTATCAGGGAAATTCTGGCTTCATAGAATAAAAAATTTCTAACCAAAAAAAGACCAGGACCCGATAGCCTCTCTGCTGAGTTCTACGAACATTTAAGAAAGAACTAGAACCAATTCTTTTCAAATTATTCCACACTGATTCTATGGTTAGAATAATTTAAAAACAGTTGGTACTAGTTCTTTCTTAAATGTTTGGTAGAACTCAGCAGAGAGGCCATCAGGTCCTGATTTTTAATTTGATGGGAAACTTTTCATTACTCTTTTCTGGAAACATCTCAGACACTCCCAGAAGTAGTGATTTGCCAGCTATCTGGGCATGTCTTAGCCCAGTCATGTTGACAATTAGTAGCCATAACATTATGGGATAGAATTCCAAGAAAATAATCACAAATAATATTGCTGTGCCCATGGAAACAAAGGTTTTGACAGCCACAGGTCATCTGTGAACTCTTCTTCAGGAATTGACAAAGCCAAAGGAGATAAAAGAAAACAGAGAGCTTCACGCAGGGAGATTGATAGACAGTAAATCATTCAGGTGGACACATACAGAATCAATAAATACTTAACAAAAGGTCAAGATAACAAACTTCATGCTATTATTTTAAACCAATAAAAGTACTGGAGGAAGAAATATTGGACCCTAAGTGTCTGTGGTAGTGCATAGACAGGTTCATAGCATTCCTCATGGCACCTTAAATAAGTCTGTGCTCCCTGGAGAGCATTCAAATCATCTGTTATAATAACATCAGCCATCTTATCCTTTACCTCATAGTGTCTGCTTTGTGGATCTTCCCTGATAAAGCAACCAAAATCAGAGGAAGAAATTGGTCTAAAGACACAGTACTATACAACATAGCACAAAACCAAAAATCCACATGTCCAATAGCATGAGACAACTATACCTACAGAAAAATGCCAGACAGCCATTAATAATTAGGAGTGGGCACACATGTGAACTGCCAATAAGTATAGATTTTTAAGTGAAATGTTAACAAGAAGAAAAGCAGAGCCTGAAAATGTATATACATGGCAATCTCACCTACTTAAAATATAGGCATCAATAAAAATCAAGAGAATGTGGAGGTCTATTACAAAAGATAGAAAATATTTTGCTTAATAATTATTCATTGAGCACATACTAATAGTATTGGGGCTCTTGTAGATATTATACAGATACCTATAACCCCAGGGAACAAATAGGAACCAAAACATACAACCTTCTGCCACTGGCATCCTAAGAGGGAAACATAATAAAGACATGGGTTTTGGCATTTGTGTACTTTGTGTAATCACATAAAGTCTACATTCCCAGCACTCTGTAGATCCTTTCAGTAGGAACCTCCCACTCTCTGACAAGGTCATCCTTCATGCACCTACTATCACCAGGGAGTTAGTTTCCTTTCTCAGTTTTCATGTACATGGAATGACACAGCATGCACTTGGTTATGCCTTTGTCCTTTCACTCCATGTAACCTCATGTCTGTGAGGCTTATTCATATTGTTGTAGGTAGCATTAGCACATGTTTTGCTGCATTCTAGCATTACATTATATGAATTATGGAATTGTATTAGCAAAACGCATTTTTTTGTCCATATTCTGTTGATGGAATTTGTGTGGCTGTAAGTTATTGGCTGCTCAAAATAAAACTGCTCAATGTTATTGCACGTGACTCTAGGAAGACATAAGTACTCATTCTGATTGGGTGGAGATTCTGGACTATAGGCTCTTGCATGTTTAGCTCTGGTTAATATTGCTAGCATTCCAAAATGGTAGCTCAGTGTATGAGACCAGTGTGTGAGTGTTCCACTTACTCCATAAATTCACCAACTACTATTGGTTCTAGTAATATTAACTGTTGTAATAGATATATACTAGGATCTTTTTTTTAAATATATATTTTAGTTGTAGATGGACACAATATCTTTATTTTATTTATTTATTTTTATGTGGTGCTGAGGATCGAACCCAGTGCCTCACGCATGCAAGGCAAGCGCTGTACCACTGAGCCACAATCCCAGCCCCTATACTAGGATCTTATGGCATTATAACCACTCTGCTGTCCAATGCTCTTTATCATGTTTTCATGTGCTTATTTGTTATTTAGATGTACACTTGTGGACCACACATGTACAGAGTTTGACCCATATTTTTAATATGTATTTCTGAATATATAGTTTTTGGATAAGAGGTCTTGTGGATTTGCAATGTTTTCTTCCAGCTGAGCTTTGCCTGAATACTTGTCCTACAATACCAGCATGTCTTTCTGGGTAATCTGGTTTAAGCCCTGATAATAATTAGACATTTCTGTTATTGGAGGTTGAAGGTCAATTGTAGTATCATATTTTGTTTCTTGGTCCTTGTGTATAACTGTAAGATTAGATAATTAACCTGGTGCAAATACATAAGTATTTAATGAGGCAAAAACATCATTTAGGGGAGATTTTTTATTATTTCAAGGTGAGGAAAACACAAGAGAAAATGAGATACACCCTAGAGATTAGGGCAGGCAGATTGGCCTGGGACCAAAATCCACCAAAATAATTGAGCTACAGTCTTTTGTTAGGGTAGGGGGTAGGAACTTGCTATAGCTCTAAAACCATGAGCCAAAACCTTTAGTCTTCATAAGTTCACTATCTCAGGTATTTTGCTTTAGTAATGGAAAACTGACAAACACACCTACATATAAAATATAACAACTCATCCTGGTACCATGTGTGAAAATCACTAAGTGACTAGAAACTTCTTTTGAAGCTTCTTCATAATTTCACTCTATAGTGAAATTAAAATTACTTCAGGAGGATGGGATGCAGATAAAGGAATGGTGATTAATGAATCTGGATGCAGATATAGGAACGGTGATTAATCAATCTGAGGGAAGAAGCCTCTGCTAGGAATGTTTGGGAAAGTGTGTGAAGTAATGGTAGACTGCAGATCCCCATGATCCAGGGGTATTAAACACTGAGCCACATCCTAAGCCCTTTTTATTTTTATTTTGAAACAGGGTCTTGCTAAGTTACCCAGGGCCCCACTAAATTGCTGAGGCTGGCTTTGAACTTGCAATCCTCCTGCTCAGACTCCCTAATCCCTGGGATTACAAGCATGTGCCATGGCCTGGCTCCGTGGAGGCTTTTGACTTAAAGACTTCAGGATGAAGGAGACCCTGTGAAGGATCAAAGCAGACCATCTACAGAGACTCAAATCTGTCATTACGCTTCTCATCAGATGTGCTTGATTCTAGGAAGAGTCAATAAGTCCATCTGAAAACTCAAGGTCCACCCTACTATTCTACACCCATCCAGAGAATTAATGACACATGTGCCAAGATAAGACATTTCAAGTTTTCCCAGGGGACCAAGGCAGTGAAGGATTGACCAAGAAAGGTCTCCTGGCCAGGTAGGTAGGAAGCTATAAAAGGACACCTTGAAGTTATCTAGAAAATTAAGTAAAACCAGGATCCTGACAGATTAACTAGGGACAAAAATCCACCAAAATGATTAAGCTCTGGTCTTGTTAGGTTGGGGGGTGGGAAGTTATAGTGGCTCACAACTTCGGCAACACTTCTTTGTATAGCTGTTGCTAAATGACTATACATCTGTATACAGATGGAGTACTGCCAAACATGTGGAAGGCAAAGTGTCCTGGCTGTCCCTGCTGGGGACTCTGCCACCCTGGTCCTTGCTCTCTTGCACACACAGGCCTGCTTCCCCTCGGAAAGCCTCTGCGATGCTCAGGAGGAAGTGAGATTCCTCACAGAAAGGGGTCCTCTATTTCCTAGACTGCCTCCCGGGCCACTGTCAAAAATGGAACCAGGAATCCCAGCACTTAGGGAGGCTGAGACAGGAGAATCGCGAGTTCAAAGCCAGCCTCAGCAATGGCGAGGCGCTAAGCAACTCAGTGAGACCCTGTCTCTACATAAAACACAAAATAGGGCTGGGGATGTGGCTCAGTGGTCGAGTACCCCTGAGTTCAATCTCCAGTACCAAAAAAAAAAAAATGGAACCAGGAAGTCTCAAATCCCTTCTGACCCCTACCACAATCCCCATGAACCAGCGCCAGGGTCAGCAGTCAGTTCCTGGGAGCAGCAGTGAGAGGCTGTGAGTGCAGGGAGCCAGAGGCATTAAGACACATGAAGAACAGGTAGGGTTCCGATTTGACTGGGGACCAGGCCGGGGCTATTCAAGGTCCTTGCTGGAGACCAGGGTGAGCCCTCAGCAATAGTGGGTAGTGCTGATCAGCACAGGACCTAGCTCCAGCGGGAGAGACCAAAGCTGACACAGCCACTGGACTTTGGGTTGGTTTTTAGTTCAGGACACTGAAAGGTTAGGATGGGGACATTGCTGATGCAAAAGGAGGAGCCAAGATTTAAAGGGCCTGAATGGGACTGGAGTTGGTGGCAGAAAAGAGGGCTGATATGGCGTTGGGTATGAGAAAGGAATAAAAAGAAGGGAAGGAATGAGAAGGTGGGCCAGTGCGGCAGGAGTTCTAGCCGCTCCTCAGGCCCCGGATGGCAGGGAGACAGGCCCCTCAATCCCTGCTCCTGCCCTCCCTAGGCCCTACATGTTGCCCCAGGCAGCCATCTCTGTGAACATAGGTGTTGGGAAGAAGTGGCTGGACTTCATGTAGGCAAAGATCTCCAGGCCCTGGTGGGGGAGAGAGGAAACAGGAGCTCAGGGCTGCTGCCCCACTGGGCTGGAGCAGCCCCACTCCAGGAGCAGCCTGGCCAGGAGAGCTCAAGTGCTGAGCACAGCACAGCCAGCTCAGGTCCTCAGCTCTGGAAGGACACCCTTCAATTTCCTGTGACTGAGGAAAAAATGGACCCTGTGCAAGGTGTTTTATACCCACTAGAAATTACAATAGGTTTAGAAAATCCACTCAGCAATCCTGCAAAATTAAGTGCTATGTTCAGCATTTAGCAACAGGGAACCTGAAGTACAGAGAGGTTAGGGAACTTCATGCTCACACAGCTAGTGAGTTGGATGGAATGGATAGAACCTGGCTCTGTCTCTCCAATTCTGAGTTCTCTTTGCCGCACTTTCCCCTTGTCCTCCACATAGGGGATCCTGTCCCTCTTTGTCTGCACAAATGTTTTCCTTTTTCTTGGGGATGTTTCTGGCATGTCTGGTTTAAAGCAAGAACATGGATCTAGCAGAACAAAGGGGCTCAAAATACAACTGTGCAACTTAAAAGAGAACCCAGGACTCACCCAGTGACTCAGCAAATCCTGGGTGAAATTAGACAGGGGCAGTGAACAAACCTGAAAGGCCAGATCACTTTTAATCTTTTCCCTGAAGCACAAAGTTCAAATTACTGTACCTGTTACATAAAACCAATCTCACTTTACCCCAACCTCCCCATCTCCAGCCCTGCCCTAGACCAGGCCATACAACCTTCTGTTGCATCCTGTGCCCTCTCTCCAGGAAAGTGAGGGCCCAGATCATTTCAAAGGAGTCAAGGAGATGCAGGACTGCCTGCACCCAACAAGCCAAGCCTAGCAGGGCTCAAGCTGCAGCCTCCCCTCTCTTCTATCCTACCCCTCCCTGTCCCACTCCCATAGTCCTGCCAGCCCTTGCACAATCCCCAAGGCCACTCAGCCTGGAGCAGATCCAGGGCTGAGGAGAACTAGCTGAGAAAGCAGATCATCAGACAGGGAGTGGGAAAGGGAAACAGATCCCAGGCTGAATTAACTGTTGCGCTGTCACCTCAGATTCTCAAATCTCTACTGAAAGTTTCCTGGTGGCAAACAAGAGGACTTTGGCCTGGAGTTGTGTCTCAGTGGTAGAGCATCTGCCTAGTATGTGTCAGGTACTGGGTTCAATCCTCAGCACCGCATGTAAATAAATAAAATAAAGGTCCAAAGACAACTAAAAAACTATCAAAAACAAAACAAGTGAACTGGGGGCGACCCATGATTGGCAGTGAGGTGAGCTGCAAACTGTGATCCCCAGCACCCAGGTGCACCATAGGCACCTCGTAGTAGGTGCCTGCTGTTTCCTGCTGCACTCAGTCCTAGGATGGGGGCATCCTTACATGTCCCGCTGAGCCTGACAGCTAACCTTATACAGAGAAGATCACTGAATGTGAGTGCAAAAAAATAAGTGTGTGATGCCATGTCACAAATAGAAAACTGAAGGCATTGAGGCAAAGGACGAAAAGAGTAAGAGTGAAGGCCGTTGTCCCACCAAAGAACCTCTGTATAAAATCCTCCCACAGGGGCCCCACATACATTCAACTTCAGCCCCAGTCACAGCCCAGGGTCTCGGTGCTTCCCCAGTCAGGCATCTGATTGAGCACAGCCTGGTTCACATCAGGTATGGTTTTTTCTTTAAACAGAAAACAGGGAGAGGCCTAAAAGCCAGGGGCTGACAGGGAGCCCAGCACAGCCTCCGTTGGTACTGGGACCTTGAGCACATGACTTAAAATGTAAAATAAAATTTCAAATCTAGTAAGTAGCTTTATATAGCTTTTGTTTTTGTTTTTGTTTTGTTTTTCCTGATACTGGAGATTGAACCCAGGGACACTCTACCACTGATCTACATCCCCAAACCTTTCTAAAAATCTTATTTTGAAAGAAGTTCTCACTAAGTCATTGAAGCTGGCCTCAAACTTGCCTCAGCCTTCCAAGTACTTGGGATTAGAAGTGAGCACCACCACACCTGGTTTATCTTGTTCTTTTAATTTGAGCTTCTAGATCAGGGATCAGGAAAGTACAGTGATCTCTTGTTGTTTGCTTTGTCTCGTTATTGATTCCTTGTGTTTACTGTGGTAAATAAGTCATAGTGTAAAATTACCATTTTACGCATTTGAACTATTCAGTAACTATTATGTACATTCCCAATATTGTGCACCCATCACCACCAACCATCTCCCAAACTCATTTCATCTTGTGAAAATGGAAGTTTTAGCCGGGTGTGGTGGTGCACGCCTATAATGCCAGCAGCTCAGCAAGTTGAGGCAGGAGGATCACGAGTTCAAAGCCAGCCTCAGCAAAAGCAACTCGGTGAGATCCTGTCTCTAAATAAAATACAACATGGAGATGTGGCTCAGTGGTCCAGTACCCCTGAGTTCAATCCCTGGTACCCACCCCCAGCTAAAAAAATAAAAATAAAAAATGGAAGTTTTACCCACTAAACAATAGCTCCCTCTTCCCTTCTCTCCCTAACTCCTAGAAACCACTGTTTTATTTTCCATCTCTCAGACTGACTACCCTGCCTCCCTCATAGAAGTGGAATCATGAAGTTTTAGAATGTTTGTGACTACTTTACTTTAATTAGTGTAATGCACTCAAGGTTCATCCATATTTTATCATGTGTCAAAATTTCTTTCAATATTGAATAATACTCCTTGGTATTTACATACCATATTTTGTTTATCCATTCATTTGTAGGTGGACTCATGGTCTGCATCCATATTCTACTGTTGTAAGTGATGCTGCTGTAGATATGAGTATGCTAATACATAATTGAGAATACATATTTGAGAGGTTGCTTTGACTTCTTTTGAGTACATACCTAGAAATGGAATTGGTACATCACAGTCTGCTTCTTTTTTTATTTTTTGAGGAATAACCATATTGATTTCCACAGTAGCTGTACCATTTTACTTTCCCACCAACAGAGGAAAAGTTTTCCAATCACTCTGCACAAACTTATCACTGTTGTAGTCATCCTAATGTGTGTAAGGTAGAGTATCATTGTAGTTTTGATTTACATTTCTCCAGTGATTAACGAAGTTGAATGATATTTCATGTATTTATTGGCATTTGTGTATCTTCTCTGGAGAATGTCTATTTAATTCTTTTGCCCATGTTTGAATTGATTCTTTGGTTTTCTGTCTGCTGCAGCCACCTGTGTTAGTAAGTAAAGTTCTGCGGGGTGCAGCTCTACCTAGTAATTATGTATGGTCTGCCCACATGCTCACTGCTTCACAGCCCAGTGAACTAGGCCTGTGCATCTCAGGTCACATTGTTCCAAGGACAATTGTTCATATTGTTCCAAGGCTAGAGCCTCTTCAGTGCTGAGATGAGAGAGAGCTACAGGCTCACACTACAATACATGCATATGTAAACTCTTCTAAGATTACTGTTCCCAGAGCTATAAATCCCAGTACTGGATATACAGGCAGGCCAAGGCTTCCCTGGAGATTATTCTTTCCAATTTCCAAGTTTCCTGAACATTGACCATATACTAGACACTGCCAGACATATCAGAAATAAAAAGTCCAACAAGCCCTGCGCCCTCTCCTCAATGAGTTTGTGACTGAGTGGGGGTGACAACAGGCACAACACCAACTGCAACACAGTGGAATGTGTTCATGGAGAACGTCCTGGGAACACAGAGGAGGGCTGTCCAGACCAGGCAATGTTTCTAGGAGAAGGGTCAGAAGGCGGTCACTGTGGGCTCCTCGGCCCTTCCCATCAGCCCAGCACCTCTCTGAACCATGACACCCAGCTGCACATGGCCTATGGAGCCCTGCACCCTGCCAAATGGATGAGGAACCCTGGCGTGGAAGGAGCACCCTTCTGTAGCATCCCACGGTGAGGAACACAGGGACATGGATGGGGACAGCAACGACCTTAAATGACCTCACACCACACCTGACCACACAGAGCCATGCACCCAGTTCCTGCTGTGGACAACAGAACAAAGTCCTTCCAACCACAGCCACACAGTGAGCCCTGAGGGTGAGAGGCAATGACACAGACACAGAGCAAGTGTGGTCCAGGCTTTATTGGGGTCAGACAGGGCTGGGCAGCTGCCATGGTGGGGACCAGAGCCAGCACACCAGGTAATACTGGAGTTTGGGGCAGTGCAGGGGAGCACGGGGTCAGTCAAAGCAGAGCTGAAGACTGGATTGGATTCAGAGCAGGGATGTGGAAGGAAAGGAGGAGATTCTCTTAAAGAAAAGGGAAGCTACAATTTACAGTGGATTTACTAGAGGAGGGGGCTGGGCAGAAGAAAGGAATCTGAGGAGGGCTTGAAGAGGAAAGGGGAGTGAAAAAGGATAAGGAAGAAGACTGATGCTGAGGTGCCAGGAACATCAGGTCAAGCAGCACATTCATATCTTCAAATTACAAGGTCTTACTTATTGCCCCACCGGGCCACTTTTAAATACAGAGGACCTGGAAGGAATCGGCTGGACTTCATATAGGTAGAGATCTTCTTCAGTCCCTGAGAGTGGGAAAGAAAAGGCAGGATTTGAGATTTGCTGCCTCTTTGGGTTGCAGGAGCCCCAGTCCAGGAACATCCACTTGAGTTTGTAATGTAAATATGAGATATGTAATGTAGATATGCACCAACTACCAGAGGTGCAAACAGGGAAAGCAACTTCCTCATTCTCCCAGGGCTACCAAGTAAGGCAGGGCTGAACAGAAGCCTGGCTCTGCCTCTACAATTCTATGCTCGCTCGCGTGCGCTCTCTCTCTCTCTCTCTCTCTCTCTCTCTGCTGCATTCCTGCCCCTCCTCCCCCAGTCCCTGCCACTCCCTATCTGCACAAACATTCTTCTTTTTCACATAGAGGCCCTTGGCATTCCTGTAATGAGAAGGAGGAAGGATCTAGCAGAACAAAGGAGCTGAGAACATGCCTGTGCAGCTTGGCACACATCTTGGCACAGAGCCCAGATCTCACCCAATGACTCAGCAAATCCAGGATGGGGAGCAGGAGAGGAACCTTTGAATGGCACCGAATTGATAGACCCCTCAAGACGGTGTGTGACCCGGGAGGAGGGAGAGAGAGGGATGCCAAAGCTTTGATCCTTCCAATAAATCACTTCTCAGTGACATGTCAGTGAAACTACACATTGATCTTCCCCGTGGCAATACAATGACCCCTGGAGCTCAGATGGGAACTGGACTCTGAACTCTGGACCCTCCATCCCTGCCCTGTAAAAACATTGCTTAATTAAAAAGGAACAAGGAACAAGTTCCAAAAGGAACAAGTTCCAGATGTTTGCAACATTCTGCCCACATATGGTTAAAGTCTTCAAAGACTAAGACACTCCGCAATGTAACCTACATAAACACATACCTCCCCTGTAATCAGTGCCATTTTCTACCCAGAAAGTGAGCCATTCAGTGCCTAACTCCGCTGCTGAATAAAAGGCTTTACTGATCCATGAAGTCTTCTGTCTCGGGTATTTGTACTTCCATTATGGTGCTGAAACCATTTTGGTTGTTTTATCTTACACCCATGAAGAAAGAACTGGCCAGCTGTAACCATCCACCTGAGTCAGAAAGCCCAAACTTCTAGCCAGATGTGGTGGCACACACCTGTAATCTCTGCACTTTAGGAGGCTGAGACAGGACAATTGTGAGTTCAAAGCCAGCCTCAGCAATGGCGAGGTGCTAAGCAACTCAGTGAGACCCTGTCTGTACATAAAATACAAAAAGTAAGGCTGGGGATGTGGCTCAGTGGTTGAGCACCTCTGAGTTCAATTCCCAGTACCAAAAAAATAAAAATAAAGAAAGCCCAAACTTCTCCAGCTGACACCTGAGTCTATTTTCATTGTTCCCCAAACTACCCTATCTCCAGCCCCACCACAGCGAAACAGGTTGAATGATACTCAAGTGTGTTGTGCACCATCTTATCAGGAAAAATGCCCAGATTATATGAAGGATTCATACAGTTCCAGGGCTTGTGTACACAAGGCAGGCCCAGCTGGCCTCAGGCTGTAGCACTCAGCTCTCCGGGACCCTTTTACTCCACAGCTGTGCCAGCTCTTACACAAACTCCAAGGCCACTTCCAGAAACGAAACCAGAGATGATGAGAACCAGCTGAGAAGCAGATCACATTCTCAGCTGAAGTGAGAGTAGGAAAGGAACACAGATCCCAGGCTGAAAAACAAATTAAACTAATGCCTCAAATCCCCAAATCTAAAAAAAAAAGTAAGCTTTGTTGATGATAAATAAGTGGACTCGGGATGACCCTGATTAGCTGCGGAGTGAGGTCCAGACTATGACCCCTAGCACCCAACTGGCGCCATGGGTACCTCACACTCTGGTGCTTGACATTCCCTGCTAGACTTGGTCCCAGCATAGGGGCATCTTTACATGGCCCACAGGGCTTTACACAGCATCTGATCAAAAAGAGAATGCCAAGAATATGAGTTACAATGAGAGTATGGCACCATTTAAAACATAGAACTTTCGAGATAATGAAGAGAAAGAGAATGATAAAAGGAGGACGCAGAATACTCACGTGGAAAAACTGGGGACAAAATCCCCAAGGGCCCCCATATGTACTCACGCAGCACTAGCTACTGCCCTGGGGTCCCTGTGCTTCCCCAGTTGGTATCTGATGGGGCCAAGCCTGCTGCAGAGCAGCTCTCAACACTGCGCCTTGCTCTGCCCG
>CM053400.1:85283684-85294769 GCA_028644305.1 Xerus rutilus | reverse complement strand
AACATGTAACCACAGGTCCTGGCCGAAATGTAGGCCTCAAAATATACTCGTTCTTTTTGTAACCTCTGGGATTGGAAAAGCCTCATGGAAAGCAGGAGGGAAAAAAGGGCATTGAAGAGTGAGGAGGAGCAGGGACATCACCTCAAAGCGGGTCATGAAGTCCTTCAGGTTTGGGAACGCCTCCAGGCACTTGGGTTCAAATACACGGTGCTGGTCGAGGACATCATAAGTGATGAAATCCACAAAGGTGATCTGCAGAAAGCTGAGGATGAGTGGGCCTGAAAATCTCTACCCTGGAAAGAGTGACACCTCCAGATTCCTTCCCTTTTACCTTGTCCCCTGCGAACCATGGCCGCTTCCCCAGGAACTGTGAGTACAGCTTCATCTTCTCAGGCAGGGTCTTCAAGAACTCAGGCTTCTTTTTCTCCTAAGGCAGAAATCAGCTGTCACCACCCTCAGACAGGAGGTCCCTGCCCAAGGGGCTGGCATCACCAGTGATGTGCATGGCCCCAGCTGCCAGGGCTGAGCCACCATCTTCTCAGAGCCTGGGCCTGAGCCAACTTCCCTTCCCTGCATCACCATTTCTTAGACTCCTACTTAGTAGCATCCTTATCTTAGTAGCATCAGAGTGATGTAAAGTCAGACAGGACCACAATATGGTTCCTGAAGCTGTCTGTCATCACTGATATTCAAATCACTAAAGTCACACCCAAGAGTGTCTCGGTACATGGCAGGCTATGGGCTGGAAGAAGCAAAGTACTAAAAGAGCTCTAAAGATATAACAAAGTTCTACCCAGTAGGAGGTTAAAGAATGAAATGCATATTTGAGTAACATGCATAATGTTGAGGAGTACTTGATGTTGCAATGAAGGAGCAAACGGACAGAGGTCCTCTGGATAACTCTGAGCTGCTTATTGGGAAAAGGTCCTGACAAAACATAAGGGAAACATGTTTGAAGAGAAGGCAAATTACATTTCCCCATCTATTATTTCTTTCGCCATGAGTTTTGGATCCCTGTATTCCAGGAACAGGCAGATAGTGTGAAGTTCTGGGAGAGAACACCCATGGCAGAGATCAAGGTGGAGAGAATCTGAACATATGACTCTACTGTATAGAAACTGGATGTTGTATTGGAGTCTGGAACGTACTCCAAGAGCGGTAAGGATTGATCCACATTGTTTACATGACAAGATTTCATAAGCATGAGGTTCAGTCTATTGGTAAGATAAGAAAGCTTGGAAAATCAGTGCCACTAAAAGTTCAAATGCAGAACTGGACCAATTCAGATGTGAAAGCACAAGTTTAACTCCACTAAATCCTGTCTGCTACAGAACTGTGGGTGACTCACAAAGTCAGGGCTGTAGCAGACCATGGCAAGTTCTATACGAGTGTCCATAGCCTGGTTCTCCAAAATGTCCACACGAATCTTCTCCTCTTCTGTCTCCCCACCTGCAGTCCATGCAACAGAGACATACCCTCAGCATCTCACCCTAGCCAAGCCAAGGACATGGCCACCATCCCCCACACCCTGCAGCCATCCCCACTCACACAGGTTGTGCTTGCGGGCAATGTAGCGCAGGATGGCGTTGCTCTGGGTGATCCTGTGAGCCCCATCAATCAAGTAGGGCAGCTGGATGGACAACCAGAGATGGTCAGGTGAGCCACCTAGTCCCAGTCCCCCTTCCCTGAGTTAGGGCACATGTGAGACCTGGCATTAGTGGTCTGGCCCACGGTAATCACTACACAAACACACTGTAGAATAAGTGAATGATCTAGGACACAGGCCATCATACAAAGACAGTGTAGACACCCATCCATCAGAGGTAATGTTGAGGCAAAGAGGAATACACAGCAGTGAGACCAGTTGAGGAAAAGCCCTGGCCCTAGAAACTCCACCCTGGAGCAAGGAGATGAGGCAAAGATAGCTTCAATTTCCCCAAACCACCCCATCCCCTGCACCTACATTGGGAAAGTCCAGGCCCAGCTTGAATTTCTCATTCAGCCACTGGCTTCTGTCATAGTCTGGAGCTGTGGAGGAGAAGATGATGTGAGAGCAAACCTCCCCTGAGTCCAACCCTCTTTCCCCAGGACCCTCCCAAGAGACCAGGGGTAAGACCTGGTCTTACCCCTAAGACCTAAAAGGGTGGATCTGGAATGTGAGCCACTCCGCCTCACATTCCCAGGTTTGGGAGGGTACAGGGAGGACCATGTTTGAAAGGGCTGTGGGCCCTAAACTACCAAGGCTTACAAGAGGTTCAGGCAAGCCTTAAGGGAAGTCCAACCCAATTGCTCTTGGATAGGGATCTGGGACTCTGCTGCCAACATCATGCCCTTTCAGACCAAGATGTATCCTCAAATTCAGGAAGTGGCAGGACTTAGGTCCAGCAGGAGGAAGTCTGTAGGCCTGAGCACAAAGTGGTCAGGTATAGGTCTCAGGGCACTAATCAGCAGGGGCTGGGCAGGAGTCTGAACAGGAGGGTGCCATTACCGTCCCCCATGGTGTATCTCTTCTCCTCATAGCTTGAGTCTGTGTATTCCAGCAGCAAGCGGATGGGGTTAGTCAACTGGGAGAGATGGTCATGGCAGAAGTTAGAGATGGAGGAACTCTGACTGTCTAACTTCATCTATTGCAGGTGAGCCCTGTCCCCACCATCCTACACCTATCACCAGCACTCATGCCCATGGGGACACACACACAGAGGCTGGCACAGGCCTCCTGACAGGGACAAGGAGAAGACTCCAAAAAATTGTGAAGAGATCAATGTCCTGGAACCCACCCCAAGCTGATCTGTACGACCCAGTCCCTCATCCCCATCCCACCTGCCAAGGGACCCTTTGCTTACCCCACGGATGTCCCAGTAACCCAGTGTCATAGGCATGGTGCTGTGTACTGAGCAGACAGGCCTCTGCCAGGATGGCCTTCAGCTTCTGAGAGCCTCTGGTGTGCAGAGAGGTGTGGCCTTGTTGTGGTCAGGGCTCTGTTGGTCCTGCCCCGCCCCGCCTGACTCCTGAATCCTCCAATCCCAGACCCCTGAGAGCAAGCTGTGGCCCAGCAGAGGGACAAGTAGGATCCAACACAGGCTTAGCTATAAAGGTCCGGAAACCAAAATCAGCACTCTGCTGGCCTGCTGCCAAACCCCACCAGCGGCTCCCTCCTACCCCCTCTGCCGGTTGCACTGGGAATGGCAGTGCCCTTGGAGATAGACCAGTCAGTGGCTTCACACTGAGCAGCACAGTGGTCACAAGGGCTGTGGTGACAGTTGAGTGGAAGGTCACGTTCCCCAAGGAGCAGACACCTCTCCTGCTTCCTAACAGAGACAGGAGGGATCCATAGAAGATCTAGAGGACTCCACACAGGACACAGGTAGGCCTGGGCCATACCTCAGCTCTCCAGGTCCCTGCACTCCAGCCCTGGCCCTGGCCCTGGCTCCTGACCCTGTATGCTCTTGGTATAAGAGGGTATCTCAAATGGCCTTTGATGTCACTCTAGGATCTGGGACCTGTGGTGCAACCCTCACCAGGACAAGGTCCTATCCAAGAATGCTGTTCTGCCTGCCATCTTTCTTCCTTGAAGGCCGGAGACTGTTTCAAAATGAAGGGAAGTAGGACAAATTGCTGTGTAATTGATTTTGCCCTGTGTAGAGGATTTCATAAGACATAACAAAAGGATGAAAAGAGGAGAGTGGAGCTACAAATGAAATGGGTTTACATATTAAAGAGCAAGATTTTTGCTCTGCCAGAAATAAAATTTGGAAATTAGGTAAAACTTTGCTGGGACTGCAGGGAATAACCCCAGCATGTCAGGAAAGATTTGTCCCACCAGGACAAGGTGTGCAGTGGGGGGTGGAGGAGCTCAGGCAGGGGTCATCTGCATGTGATGTGCTCTGAAGAGAGGAGCTCTGAGGCCATCTCGCTGGGGCTGGCAGAGTGCAATCCCTGTTGTAAATGCTACCTTCACATTCAGGCAGGTTTAGTTCTTCCATTTTAATCACCAGACTGTGTCCAGGCTCAGGATGCAGCCTCAGGCCCCAAAGTGAATTACCTTTAAGTTTTCCCAGAGCAGGACCATCCCACCAAGTGCAAGTGGGCACGTAGGTGCCTATGCCTGCACCCCCCCGCACACATTGACTGGCCTTGGGATCTGCTGTAGTTCTCATGATACTTTAAAGGTTTTACTTTCTCAGGGTTATACATCTTGACTTTATCTTGAGATAAAATTCTACAAAAATTCCTGAGAAAATCATTTTTGAATGCTAACATGGATTAGAATCATAATTCTGAAAGACATGGGATAGATACTGTACATTAGTGTTCACCCATCTGGTCCCTCCTTTTTGGAAATGCACTGATGGAGATGCTAACACAGAGACACCCCATGACTAAGGCCATCCATAAAGTTGCCTGCAGTTTGGCTCTTAAGGACTGAAAGGCAGGAGGGAACTACAGGGGAGATATTTTGGAAATATGAGACACACCCTAGCATTTTTACATAATGAGCATAGTGGAGAGGGAGAGAGGTCAAGTGCAGGAGGAGTCCATGTTGCCCAGGATGAGGATTCTGAGGAGCTGGGAAGATGGAGCCAGTACACAGGCCCCTTCAGAGGAGGAGGACAGCTCTGCAGAAGGAGGGAAACAGGCTCTCCAAGGTGGGTCCCAGGGTTCAAGAGGATCATTCCAAGGGGTGGCATAGGTCTCTGAAAGGCACTAGGGAACAGTGAGGATTAGGGACACTGGAAAGTCATCTGAAACAAGGATTGTTAGCAGACGTGACCTTACAGAAATTCACCCCAATGTTGCCTGGTCGCCTGGATGTCCATATACTCTGTACAGTGTAGACCAGTCCTAATTGATTAGAGGAACACTAGGGGATAATCAAAATACATGGGATGAGGCCAGGCACATTTGTGCATGCCTCTAATCCAAGTGGCCTGGGAGGCTGAGGCAGGAGGATTGCAAATTTAAGACCAGCCTCAGCAATTTGGCAAAACTCTAGCAACTTAGCAAGACCTTTTCTCAAAATTTAAAAAATAAAAAGGACTAGGGATACGGCTTAGTGGTTGAGGGCTTTGGGGCTCAATCCTTGGTATTAAAAAATGTGTGTGTGTGTGTGTGTGTGTGTGTGTGTGTGTGTGTGTAAATATCTATACTGAAATTTGACTGAAGGCCCGTAGAGTGATCTCAGGACAAGATTTCATCACTTCTTTCAGGTCTGTGGTTAATGCTGACATCCTCAGGCAAATTCACAGAATTTCTACATATATTACTCTCAAAATTTACCAAAAAATATACGTCATCAGAATATAAACTTATAGACAAATTTCTTGTAAAATTATTAATGAAAATTTTTTCTAAGTCTCTTTTGAACAATGTCTATCTAAACTTACATAATACAGAAAATACATCATATTTTCTTATCTCAGAAATATAAATAAATATCACCATTCTCAAGATGCTGCCAAATTAGAACTGAGAAGGAAAATTTCCATTTCTAAGATAACAATAATTAGATTAAACACACTCAGTTCTTAAGAAGAAGGAATTACAACACGATTTAACATAAAAATTGTCAAAAACAAGGAAATACCAAAAAGAAAAATATTGAAAACATCATCAATATGCTTAGAAAATCAATCATTGACATTCAAAACCATTAGCATCATTGATAGAGCATTATTCTAACAAAAACAAAAAGGAAATTTCAAGTTAGTAAATATCAGAGCTAAGAAAAGATTCAAAATTAATACAAATGACTTCTAAAATTGGGGAAGCAAGCTTTCTCTTCTACTTGTGAATGTTATAAATAAGTAAAACCAACACAAACATAACCACATCTGTGCTAAAAGAAAAAAAATCTCAATGAATTGATGGTGCAAAAGAAAGAAAAATAACGGGGCAAAAACACATAAGATATAGGAACTTGGGTACGAATGTGCAATCTTCCAAAAAGGGAACGCGCTATATGAATTGTCATAAACTCCACCTCTGTATGGCATGAGGGACATGTCCTGGGGAGACAGCACGGTGGGCGTGGTTGCAAAGCCCTCTCCCTCACAGGTCTGGGTCCACTATCAGACACTGGCATCTTAAACAAAGAACATGGTGTTGTGGTCAAGAGTGCCCTGTGCTCCTGCCCAGTATGCTGGGGAGGGTCAGAGAGAGAGAAGAAGGTGGGGAGAGGGGACACAGTGAACAACTCGGGTACATAGGGTTCTTTGTGCTCTTTTTGCAAATTTTATCAAGTCTGAGATTATGTCAAAATAAAAGTTTTTAGAAATTTACTGCGGGATCTATGACACACACATACATATATCACTAATTGAAATAAAAGTTAGGTCAAGAGCTGGGGATGTAGCTCAGTTGGTAGAGTTCTTGCCTTGCATGCACAAAGCTCTGGGTTCAATCCCCAGCACCATACACACAAAAAATAAAAAATAAATAAAAAATAAAAGTTACTTCAAAAAAGGCTTATATTAGCCAGAAACAGTGGCACATGCCTCTAATCCCAGCGATGCAGGAGGATCACAAATTCAAGGCCAACCTCAGCGACTTAGCGAGACCCTAAGCAATTTTGCAAGAGCCTGAATCAAAATTTTAAAAGGGAGCAGAGAATGTGGCTTAGAACATAAGCACCCCTGGGTTCAATCCACAGTACAATTTTTTTAAAAAAAATGCTCTTCTTGCCTGCATGATTGGAGTTCTGAATTTTTTAAAATATTCTTTATTAAAAGTTCTTCATTAAAAGTGGCATTATCCAGGCTAAGTTTGTGGCTCAGTGGCACAGCGCTTGCCTTGCGTGTGTGAGGCACTGGGTTCAATCCTCAGCACCACATAAAAATAAGTAAACAAAATAAAGACACTGTGTCTATGTATAACTTAAAAATTATTTTTAAAAATGTGACATTATCCATCCACCACATCACTGCTCCGCAACAAGAGGTGAATATCCCCCCAAGGGAATTCAGCAAGGCTCGAAGACTTCTTCGATTGTCCCAACTGAGAAGCCCTAATAGCCTCTCAAGGTCAAGTGTGTGGTTAACACTCTGCAATGCACAGCATGATACACATGACAAAGAATTATATGGTCCACATTGGCAGTCGTGCCCAACTCAAGAAACCCTGAACCATGAACCATGAGTGGATCAAAACCACAACTGGAACACTTCCCAAGAAATGCTGGCTACCAGCCCTCCCTGGACACCAGCTACAGGGTGCAGGGAGGACCTAGAAACAATCTGACCCAGGGGGCAGCCCTGTGGCCTCATGCTGCAGATCAGGGAAGAGACAAGGAGGGTGGGCCAGACAACTGGGACTACTGGCTGGAGAGGTGGGGCAGCCTGTCTTTCCAGGGTTCAAGGTAGAGAGGGGTGTGTCTGGTGATCACCCAGCACCCTGTTCCAGATTCAGGCAGCCTGAACCCAGTTGGTCATTCTTCCAGAGCTGCTGGCCCAGGGATAGACAGGAAGAACTCAAGAGGTGTACACTATGTCTGAGAAGGGTGTGCAGAAAGCTCCTACAGGTCACTTCCAACTTACATAACTGAGACCCTCCCTGCATTTAATACCCCAGCAGGGAAGACCACAACTTGAATATATAATCACAGCCATGGAAATCCAGGTTTAAAGTCACCTTAGCAGCAGCTCCTTTCCCATGTTCACCCTCCCTTGAAAGCTGCACAAAGACCTTTGTGCCAGTGACCACAGACAGTGATTTTCCTCTTAATGCCCTTGAAATTCCAATGATGAATGGGAATCTTTACTGTAACAGGGGCCACTTTGTGCTGTGAAAATGACCCTGATGTGGACTTTCTGGTTTTGTCCTTTCTTATCTCCCTCTCCCCCTTCCTAACCTTGGGGAACCATATTACCCTTCTTCCCTATAAGAGCATATGCCATAGACAGGCCTGGACATGCTGGGGACTCACTAAGTTGCTGGCCACAAGGAACAGCAGCCATTGACTTGCTTAGACATGTCTGCTTGCAACTGATAAGGGGCTGTAAGGGGCACCTAACCATAGGCCTGCTTAGCAATGACTCGTTACCATTGATAGGGGAGCTCAGCTCCATGAACATGCTCAAAGAAAGGCCAAGTTGCAGTTATACTATCTCACTGGACATTGACTTTTACTGGGTGTAACCAATCACCAGCTCACACCACCAACTTGGAACTGTATTTAAACTGCTTGTCCTGCCACATTGTGGGCTTTGCTCCAAGGACATCAGTGAGACTGGCCACCTTGCTATCCATCCCTGGATCAACTCCACCATTCCCTGACATCCAGCCATCGGCTTAAGAGAACCACCAGACAAGGACAACATCTGCTCTTTGGCTAAGAGAAGTCACCTGACATCGGAGGTATTTTGGAGCTTGTGGTTGCCCTAGGATTGTGTGAATTACATGTAATGTTTAGTTGCCCTATGTCACGAGCGGCATGTGTAATTAATAATTACTCGGAGGTAGATTGTCTTTAAATGCAAATGTATGTTCAATCACAACAATCATCCAACATAATTAATTAATGCAAAAAGTATTGGGCGTGCTGGAGCACCCCAACTAGCTTTAGATGAACACTAATCAAGCACTATAGGTAAGTTACACTGTTCTAGGGCAGTTAAGTACTGCTTGCAATTCACACAATCCTAGGGCAACTAAACATTACAATTAATTCACACAATCCTAGGGCAACCACGAGCCCCAAAGTACCTCTGACACCAGGTGACTTCTCTTAGCCAAAGAGCGGACGTTGTCCTTGTCTGGTGGTTCTCTTCAGCCGACAGCTGGACTTCAGGGAATGGTGGAGCTGACCCAGGGACAGACAGCAAGGTGGCCGGTCTCACTGATGTCCTTGGAGCAAGCCCAAAACTGTAGCAGAGCAAGCAGTTTAAAAGCAGTTCCAAGTTGGTGGTGTGGACCGAGTTGGTCGTGTGGGCTGGTGATTGGTTACACCCAGTAAAAGCCAATGTCCACTGGTTATGTCCAGTGAGATAGTATAATTGCCACTGGGCCCTCCTTTTGTGCATGTGTATGGGCTGAGCCCCCCTATCAATCGTAACCAGTAGGCCGGCTGTTAGGTGCCCCTTGTTGCTCCTTTGTTGATTACATGGGCTGGGCCCCTTGCAGCCCTCAATTGCATGGGCTGGACTCTCTTTTTGGCCCCCATCATTGCAAGCAGGCATGACTAAGCAAGTCAGCGGCTGCTGTTCCTTATGGCCAGCAACCTAGTGAGTCCCCGGCATGTCCAAGCATGCCCATGGCATATGCTCCTTACACCCTAGGATAGTGTAACTTACTTATAGTGTTTAATTAGTGCACATTGATGCTAGTTGGGGTGCTCCAGCACACCCAACACTTTTTGCATTTATTAATTATATTTGATTATTGTTGTGATTGAACATAACACTTGCATTTAAAGATAATAGCCTCCAAGTAATTATTAATTGCACATGCTGCTCGTGACATCCCCTCCTAGCCCAAGTTATGTATCCGCAACGCACACATCACAGGAATGAAGTGCTTCCGTCATTGAAGAGTGGCACTACGAAAAGTAAGAAACAGCCATCTTTCAAGGCTAAAAGTGAATCATAACCCCTGATGAGGCACTCCTGGAATGTAGCCTTTGACTCACCTTTAAAGTCCTCTCTGTTCCCCTGACAGACCTGGGACAGGGGTCCCTGATATTTCTCCTTTGCCAGCAAACCAAGAAAATTAATTTTTCCTTTTTCTCAAAACCTTGTCCTCATTTTTTTATTGTTATTGGGGACAAGAACCCAGCCATCTGTAGCATTACCAGGAGAAAGATATGTACCTTACCACCTTCCCTCCAAGCCTCCTGAGTGCTGAGCTTTCAGATACCTCTGTCAGTCCATTACAAATAGAAAAGGCCCCCAAATAAATGAGCATGCTCTAGTTTGGGGGGCGATGTGTGATTATACCAAACTGGTCATTGATGTTTGTGACCAATGTGTGTATTTGTTCGCTGTGTGTACTATTCAGAGTTCTTTAAGAAACAGTATCAATAAAAGGTAAAGACATTATTTTATATGCTTATGTATGCATGCATTATTTATTATGGGAATTGGCTCATACAATCATGGAGATGTAGGGATCCCACGATCTCCCCTCTACAAGCTGGAGAAGACAGGAAGCCTGTGTGACACATTCAGTTCAAGTCTACAGGCCTGAGTACAGAGGTGGTTCCAGGAAGGTACTGAGGTATATCCCAGTTCAAGTTCAACATTCTGAGAACAAGGTGCACAAATGGCCCAGAGCAAGTGATGGACATCTCTGGCATGAAAATGGTGAATTCAACTTCTTCTCACTGTTTTTTCCATCCAGGTCCTTCCCTGTTTGGTGATGGCCTCCTCCAGTGCTAAGAAGTACCTTCTGTACTCAGTCTACTAACTCAAAAGGCTCATTTCTTCTGGAAACATGGTGGCAGACACCCCTAACAAAATGTTTTGCCAGCTCTCAGGGCAGCCCTCAGCACAGTTCTTTGGACACCAAGAAACCATTGATGGAATCTGGAGCACAATCACAGCTAGTTACATTATCCCTGAGGTAAACAAAGGCTGGGACTGCCACACGCTCAGCCTTGACCTGTCCTCCAGGAATTGCCTGAGTCACAGGCTGAGATGATTTAACAGAGTTTAACACAGGGATATTCACTGACAGGGAGACTCATCCACAGTGATTCTTCCCATGGAAGAAACACAAGGAATAACAAGTAACAAAGAGTGAGGGGAGAAATCAATATACCCAAGTTTGTAGGAGAGAGAGGGACTAACCAAGAAAGATGATCCCCATGCCAGGTGTGGAGGAAGCCAGGGGAGGATACCTTGGAGGCATCTAGAAAACTGATTAAAGCCAGGATGCTGGACACTTAAGAGATGGGCACCAGCCATTTCATGTAGAAGATAAGTAAGGGGGGCTGGGATTATGGCGCAGTGGTAGCGTGCTCGCCTAGCACGCATAAGGCACTGGGTTCGATCCTCAGCACCACATAAAAAAAAATAAAGATATTCTGTCACCTACAACTAAAAAATAAACATTTAAAAAAAATACATGCAATATTATTAAAAAAAAAAAAAA
>CM053400.1:85164392-85283184 GCA_028644305.1 Xerus rutilus | reverse complement strand
TGCCCAGCCTCGCCTCAGCCTCCCACCTCCAGCTGCACACACCCTGCCTTGCTCTCCTCCTGCACAGCGTCCAGGGCTGGGAAACCCAGGCTGCACAAGGGCCTGAGGCTTCTCCTTCTGACAGAAGGCAGGGACAGCCACCCACCAGGGCCTTAGAAGCCAAGGCTGACAGACAGTCCAGCACAGCCTCCACTGGAGCTGGGACCTTGAGCAAATGACTTCCCATCTACAGTCCCAGTTTCCATCTCCGTCCAATACAACTGATAATTCTATCTAAAGCCTTGCAGGTTGTTGTGTCAATAAATTTGTCACAGTGGAGATAACATGTAACCACAGGTCCTGGCCGAAATGCAGGCCTCAAAATGTACTCGTTGTTCTTTTTGTAACCTCTGGGATTGGAAAAGCCTCATGGAAAGCAGGAGGGAAAAAAGGGCATTGAAGAGTGAGGAGGAGCAGGGGTATCACCTCAAAGCGGGTCATGAAGTCCTTCAGGTTTGGGAACGCCTCCAGGCACTTGGGTTCAAGCATACGGTGCAGGTCAAGGACATCATAAGTGATGAAATCCACAAAGGTGATCTGCAGAAAGCTGAGGATGAGTGGGCCTGAAAATCTCTACCCTGGAAAGAGTGACACCTCCAGATTCCTTCCCTTTTACCTTGTCCCCTGCGAACCATGGCCGCTTCCCGAGGAACTGAGATAACAGCTTCATCTTCTCAGGCAGGGTCTCCAAGTACCCAGGCTTCTTTTTCTCCTAAGGCAGAAATCAGCTGTCACCACCCTCAGACAGGAGGTCCCTGCCCAAGGGGCTGGCATCACCAGTGTTGTGCATGGCCCCAGCTGCCAGGGCTGAGCCACCAACTTCCTTCAACCTGTGTCAGGGTCCAGCTTTCCTTTCTTTCCTTGCATCACCACTGCTTAGACTCCTACTTGGTAGCATCTCCATCTCTCAGAGTGATGCAAAGTCAGACAGGAACGCAATGTGGTCTCTAAAACTGTCTCTCACCACTGATGGGTCCAAACCACCTCCGGAAGTCAGACTCAGGAATGTCTCAGTATCTTGTAGGTACCCAGGAAAATAGACAATGCTCTATCTAGTGGGGTGGCAGAAGTACAGAATAGACATTCGAATAGTGTGCATAAAATTTAGATATGATTGATATTGAAAGGAGGGAAGGAAAGGACAGAGATTCTCTGGATGATTCTGAGCTGCCCCTTAAGAAAAGGTCCTGATCCATGCTGGTATCAAGGACATCACTTTGCAGACATCTGAAGACCAGGCTACATTCCACTCCCCTGATATGTACTTCCTTTTGTCATGGGTTTAGTCTCTGTACTCCAGCAGTAGGCAGATGATGTGAGAGGGCCATGGAAGAGGTCAAAGGACAGAAATGAAAGATATTTAATAGCATTCATGAATGTCTATGAAGAGATTGTCCAACCTGAAGAGTCTGAACCGTACCACAGGAATGATGGGGATTGTTTCAAGTCTACTTGTCAAGATGCTGTTTTATGACTGTTACTCTGTTGGTAGGACAGGAAAGTATGGAGAATCCCTACCACTACTTAATGTAAATAGCATATAGGCCCACTGGGGCTGCGAATGGAAAAGTTTAACCTCCAACCATGTCTGGTCCACACAGTGGGAGACTCACAAAGTCAGGATCGCAGCAGAGTATCATGAAATACATGCGGAAGTCCATAGCCTGGTTCTCCAACATGTCCACACGAATCTTCTCCTCTTCTGTCTCCCCACCTGCAGCCCACACAATAGAGACACACCCTTAGCCTCCCACCCTAGCCAAGCCAGGGACATGGCTACCATCCCCCACATCCTGCGGCCAGCCCCACTCACACAGGTTGTGCTTGCGGGCAATTTAGCGCAGGATAGCATTGCTTTGGGTGATCTTGTGAGTTCCGTCAATCAAGTAGGGCAGCTGGATGGAAACCAGGAAAGGTCAGGGGAGACACCAGTTCTCAGTCTCCTCTTTCTAATTTAGGGACATATGAGATCTGGCACTCACTCTAACTGTCCATGGGAAGCCCTGTGTAAATATACTATGAAATGAATGAATGACCTGGGACACAGATAAGCATAGAAACACAATATAAAGCCGGGAATGAGAGTAGTCGATCAGAAGCACTGATCCCAGAAACTCTAAGCAGGGTAAGGAGATAAGGAGGAGATTCAATTGCTTTCCCCAACCACCCCATCCCCTGCACCTACATTGGGAAGGTCCAGACCCAGCTTGAATTTCTCATTCAGCCACTGGCTTCTGTTAAAATCCGGAGCTGTAGGGGAGAAGATGTGAAAGCAAACCTCTCCTGAGTCCAGCCTTCCTTTTCCAGGATGCTTCCCCAGGATTCTCCCAAGGGGTCAGGGACAAGACCCCCAAGAGGATGGATCTGGGATCTGAGCCACTATCTTAGATCTCAATGTTTTAGGAAGAGGAGGGTGGAGGGAAAATCTGTAGTAGGGGTCCTATGACTAGGCTTAGCCTATGACTAAGGCTTTCATATAGTTTTGGTTAAGTCTTAATAGGGAACCCAAACCAAACATAAATAGAGGGACAACCAGAAATTCCACGCCCCAAATCCTGTGTTGCAAAATCAGATTGCACCCTCCCAAGACATTCTGGGAGAGGGTCCAGCAGGAGGAGTTCTGCAGAACTCAGCACCAGTTCTGTGTAGTCTGAGTAGTCAAGCATGTGTTACTGGGCACCAGTCAGAAGCTGGGAGGGGACCTGAACACAAGGGCGACATTACCGTCCCCCATGACGTATTTCTTCTCCTCATAGCTTGAGTCTGTGTATTCCAGGAGCAGGCGGATGGAGTGAGCCAGCTAGGATAAATAGCCCAAGGCAGAGGTCAGAGATTTAGGGACCCTGACTGTGTGACTTCATCTCCTTCAGGTGAACCCCCCACACTCTATGACCACCAATTCCCACGCAAGCGCACTCACATGCAAACAAGCATGGTTCTCACGAGCTTGAGGCTGAGGGCTGAGATCCCTCTACCCTCTACTCCAGCAAATCCGGTACTGGATCCACCTCGTGGAACTAGACCCCATCTGCTCCACTGGTCCCCGTCTCGCCTCCCCTTCCAGCCGCCAGGAGAAACCCTCGCTCACCCCGCGGATGTTCCAGTAACCCAGTGTCATGGGCATGGTGCTGGCGCTAGTGGACAGAGCCGACCTGCCCCGGTGAGACTGTGCTGTGGCTTTATCCCAGGTGCACAGAGAGGGCAGGGGCGGGACCAGGGGCAGGACCAGGTGTTCAGTCACGCCTTGCCCCTCTTATGCACCGCCCTCCCCTGAGAGATTGCCAGGAAACCTGGAGG
Source organism: Xerus rutilus (assembly GCA_028644305.1). Taxonomy (NCBI): domain Eukaryota; kingdom Metazoa; phylum Chordata; class Mammalia; order Rodentia; family Sciuridae; genus Xerus; species Xerus rutilus. The sequence goes on along the minus strand of CM053400.1, from coordinate 85,279,848 downwards.
CTGGCTCTGTCCCTAGGAGGAGGCAGGAGTAAGAACCTATCCAGTCTCAGCCCCTGTGGGCCGGGGAGAAAGGTCTGTGGGCCCTGAAGCCAAAGGCAAAGCTCTGTTTCCAGTAGCTTCCCACCTGCCCCTCACCCTCCGCGGGGTCCACTTGGAGACCAGACAAATGGTGACAGAGCAAGGGTTTTCTCCATTCCCGACATCCTCCCATCACTCAGCTCAGTTCCCTGGGGCTCAGATAGCTCATGCTGCCACAGGCACCTCTCCTGTCAGAAGGAAGACAGGAAGGGGTTCAGAGAGGACCCTGGAGGACACCACAAAGGACAGAGGAAGGCCAAGGCCAGTCCTCAATTGTGCAGATCCCTACATTTTAGCCTGACCCTGACTCCTGACCCATGTGTACTCTTGGTATCAGAGGGTGACTCAAATGGATTTTGAGACTACTCTGGTGTCTGCATTCTGCGTCCCTCGTCAGGACAACATCCTACCCAAGTATACTGTCAACTTTTTTTCTGAAAGGCAGGGGACTATTTCAAAACAAAGAGAGGAGAGATAAATTGTATTCTTGTTGATTTTACCTGTATAAAGGATCTTAAAAGACATAATGGAAATATGAAAACAGGTGAGTGGAACTAAAAATGAAATGCGTTTACATGTTAAAGGGCAAGATTGTTGCTCTGCAGGAAATAAAATTTGGAAATTAGCTAAGACTTTGTTGGGACTGCAGGGTGTGAACCCAGCATGTCAATAAAGGTTTCCCACCACTGGAACAAGGTATGGTGTGAGGGTGGAGAAGCACAGGCAGAGTTCATCTATCCCTCTTTTATTTTTTTTTAATATTTTTTAATATACATGGATAATGTCTTTAGTTTGTTTATTTATTTTTATTTGGTGCTAAGGATCAAACTCAGTGCCTCACACGTGTGAGGCAAGCACTCTGCCACTGAGCCACAACGTCAGCCCCATCTTATCCCTCTTAAGTGAGAGAAGTCACATACTCTGCAGGTCTCTGTGAATATGGGGAGCTCTGAGGCCATACCACTCGGGCTGGCAGAGTACATTCCCTGTTGCAAATGCTGCCTTCAAGTTCAGATAGGGTCCATCCACACAGCTGAGGTTCCTGGACCTTGTTCAGGCTTAGGTTGCAGCCTCAGGCCTCCATTTGAATCGCCCTGTGGGTTTGTCCAGAACGAGATCATCTCACTGTGTGTGTGTGTGTGTGTGTGCGCGTGCACACACACACACACACACAAAATACCTCTCCTGGGATCTGCTATAGTTCTCATGACACTTTAAATATTTGTCATTCTCAGTTTTATACATCTTGAGCTAAAATTTTATCTTCAGATAAAATTCTACAGAAATTCCAGAAAAAAATCATTTTTAAATGCTAACATTGATTAGAATCATAATTCTGAAAGGCATATGATGGATCTTGTACATTGGCATTCATCTATCTGGTCCCTCCTTTTTGAAAATACACTTGTGAAAACACTAACACAGAGATACTCCATGACTAAGACTGTCCATAAACTTGACTACATTTTGATTATTAAGAACTGAAAGTCAGGGCTGGGGTTGTGGTTCAGTGGTAGAGCACTTTCCTAGCACATGTGAGGCCCGGGGTTTGATCCTCAGTACCACATAAAAGTAATAAAGGTATTGTGTCCATCTACAACTAAAAAAATAAAAAAGAAAAGAAAAACTGAAAGGTGGGAGCTACAGGGGAGAGATTTGGGGAATATGAAACATATTTAGTGTTTTTTAAGCACTGAGCAGAGAGGAGAGGGGGAGAGGTCGAATGCACAAGGAAGCCTTGCTGCCCAGGACAAGGATTCTGAGCTGGGAAGGTGGAGCCAGAGCACAGGGGCCCTTCAGAGTAGGATAGCTCTGCAGAAGGAGGGGAAGAAGGAGACCAACAGGCTCTCCAAGGTGGGTCCCAGGGGCTAAGAGGAGCATACCAAGGGATAACATGGTGAATATAGAGTTCGAGACAAAACTCAATTCTCTGCTTTTGCTGATGGATGGGGTCTGCGTAGGCTGCAGACAGGTCACTGCAGCCAAGAAGTCCCATTTTAGCCTTAGCAGCTAATCACAGCAAGATGCCCAGGGCTTCAGCTCCAAGGCAAAGCCAGATTCTCTACTACTGTGGAGGGGCATGCTATAGCTCTTAATGGCAGACCTAGGAAGCTCACCACCAATTTCTTTCTGTGTTCTTGTCTTGCAAATTCAAAGAACGAATCCATGGACAACAATGGAGGGCAAGAGTGAAAGGAATCGGGTTCATGTAAGTAGAAGAGATGGATCTCTGGCAAGGTGACAGGGGGCCTGACAGCAGGTTTTCCACTTAGATATATTAGCCCAGGGGTTTATACACTTCTTGGTGTTGGAAATTCGGGGATCAGAATTTTATTTTATTCAGAGATTAATCAGCTCTGTGTATAGGGTAAGAATTTTACTTTTATGCACAGAAGGGCACACAGCCATCAAAACGAAAAATAGACACATGGAACAGGAAATCTGCTCGGCCTTTATCCTTGACACAGGCACTAAGCCATTACTCATTGCTGGGGCTGACCTCACAATATTTGGCATGAACAGCTAGCTATTGAGGAAAGAGAGTACTTGGTCATTATTCATTGGTTAGGGCCAACTGTATTATCTCCTATTGGATTAGAGTTAGGGTTAGTTTAGTTTTCCCCACTTCCCTTTGATCCCTTGTGGTGGGAAAGTTCCCCTGGAGTGAGTTCCTTTGGGCATGGGCACAGCTACTGAGGAAGTAAAGAGGGAGGGGAATATAGATGTTTTATAGACAGTCAGTGTAAGAAGATGGCCATCAGAAAGCGAGGGGATTTAGAACAATTTCTCTGGGTTAACAGAAAAGACAGATTAGCTTGTTTTTCAAATTGATAGGGGCATTGATCAAAAATCCATGCTGCACTGGTATTGAGAAAATGTTAAGTCTGTTGGTTAGCCCTTGAGTCTGTTGCCTTTACTCAGATCTGTCCTTCCTCCCTATTCCCATCATCCTGGGATAAATGAGTTGCTGGAATGTTTAGAGTGTTTCTACAGGTTAACCTCATGGAGTAGCCTTTAGATTAATTAAAAAAAGAAGCAAAACACCTCAATTGGGATGCATTAACTATCATTCCTTTCTCTGAAGAAGTGTCCCTAACTGCCCTTAGGAGAAAAGGGCAATGACCACTCTGGTACTTTAGACTGAAAAGCAATGTTAAAAGTAGAACAGTAGTCAGGTCCTGCTACAGAGGCCTATATATGAGTTCCCAGTAGAAGGGGAGCTTGATTTTGGATTTTATCTATAAGGCCATTTATAGCTTGGGAATCTCAAACATCAGGGCAGTCCAGAAGTCTCTAGTGGCAGTTGGTGGGTGACTGGATGAGGCCTACAAGGGGCAGAGATCATGATAAGACAACAATAAAACAGCAAAGCATGATTTTCTGTAAACAGCACAAAAGCAATCCATGTTATCAGCCAGTCCCTGAAAACCGCAAAGGTAGTGACTCATTAAACTTGAGAGTGGGTTCTAACATGCCACTGATTTGTGAGTGGCAGACTATTCAGAGTTGTTAGAAACATATAAGTTTTCATAATGGCTTAGGAATCTTCTTGAGCCCAAGTTAAGACAGCTAATGCCATCTGATTTCTGTAAAACAGCTTTGTCATTAGTTTTACTTCTGTTTGGCAAAAGGATCCCCTTTAGCTATATCAAGCAAGCCTCTCTCATAAAACTTAGTTAGGGTTTCCATGTGTCCCATTATATCTTTTACAGGGATAAATATTGAAGCTAAGTAATCATACCAGTGGAAAAAAACAATCGAGCTTACCTACATAGGAGGCTAGGAAGATTTGTAGGTCTCAAACTGACTTGGAATAAACTGTGGACTCTAGCAGTGCCTTATACCAGGCACTCCTGTATAAGAACTCTCCCTTACTGCAAATTGGTGCAACCAATCTGGAAGGCAGTATGGCGAATCCTTACAAAACTTGAAATGGAACCATTTGACCCAGCCATCCTATTCCTTGGTCTATACCCAAAGGACTTAAAAATAGCATACTACAATGATGCAGCCACTTCAATGTTTATAGCAGCACAATTCACAACAGCTAATCTATGGAACCAACCTAGATGCCCTTCAATAGATGAATAGATAAAGAAACTGTGGTATATATACACAATGAATATTACTCAGCATTAAAACAGAATAAAATTATGGCATTTGTTGGTAAATGGATGGAGTTGGAGAACATCATGCTGAGCCAAGTAAGCCAATCCCAAAAAACCAAAGGCTTTCTCTCTGATAAGTGGCTGCTGATCCATAATGTGGGAGGGGGCATGGGAAGAATGGAGAAACTTTGATCAAAGGGGAAGGAAGGGAGGGGATGGGACATGGGAGCAGGAAAGATGGTGGAATGCGATGGACAACAATGCCCTAGGTTCATGTATGACTATTCATGTAAACCCAATTAGAATAAAAAATACTCTCTCTTTATAACTTCACAGTTTTATTTACTTTTGAGAGAATGAACACAAATGTGCATCTCAAATTATACTAAAAGAGCCATTGTCTCTTCTTCTAAATGTCCGTGTATGACTGTGCTTTGGTTATACCCTCCTGCCAAGCGTTTGACACCAAGCTGGTAAAAAATTGACCTTGCTCCTATCTATTGTTAAGAGTCAGCTGAAGTTTGTCAGGGGTCACTCTTGGGACCTTGTGAGAAGCCTCTTGTCTCCCTTCCTCTATCAGTCGTACCATCTGCGAGGATGGGTCAGAGTTTTGCTGACCACATGTGGTTTCTTTGGAAGTATCAGGGACATTTCCCTCTTCAAGGACCCTTCCCTTTACAGAATGTGCACTGTTTGACTTTCTGTCCTCTCATATCCTATTAATCCCCTGATCAGGAGATGAGGTGACTCACAGGCATTGCAAAGCCCTTAGTGAAGTCCCATTTTTCCATGTGTTTTGGCTAACCTAAGAGACAAGGACCAAAACATTGGCTGTTTTTTCCTGAGCCATGCATTTGGGCTTCAAATTTGGGTTTTAAACATCCAAGAGGCCAATCTCATTAGTCTTAAAGTGGGAGTAATGGGTTTTAATTTAATGTCTGTAATTTTAGTTACCCCTTTTGTGTAATTAGCATCAGTAGAAGTGCTGGAAATTAGCATTGCATTATATATGTCCTGCTCAAGATGGTGGCAGACCTTGGCTTCAACCACGTGGTGCTGGTTCTGCAGGAATGTAGGACGCTGGAGTTAGGGGTTCATGGAGGCTTCCACTAAGATTTCAAAGAAAGGTGTGGGAGGCCGGGCAAAGTGCAGCAGGGTCAGAGTCCCTGTGGGCTCCCCCTAAAAAGTCAAAGTGTGGAGATGTGAGGAGGAAGCCAAAGCTGCAGTGGAGACCCCCCAAAATTAAGAAATGCCAGTAACAGGGGACATTGTCTTAGGAAAGCTGCAGGTATCAAGCAGAGATAAGCCAACAGAAAGGCCACTTGGGCCGCAACCAACAATGTAAGTAAAAATAACCAAGACAGTTTCAACACCATAATGAAAGCACAAATAACTGGGATGTAGCATACTTCATGGATCAGCTATGCCTTTTATTCAGCAGAGGTGTCATTTTCTAGATAGAAAATGTCCTCTAGTTACAGAAAGGGTATGGATTTATGTAGGTTACATTGGGAGGTGACTTAGCCCCTTGAAGACTTTAACAGGACATGGGCAATGGGCAAAAGGGTGCAAACATTTGGAACTTGTTTTTTTTACTAGGCAGTGTTTTCACAGTGCAGGGATGGAGGGTTCAAAGCTCAATGTTCAGTTCTTATCTTATCCTCCAGGAGTCATTGTATTATCGTGGAGACAGGATTAATATGTAGTTTCACTGTCATTGGAAGAGAATTTACTTCAGAAAAGACCAATACTTGGCCTCTTCCCAGCGACTGCTATTTTCAAATTGACTAAAACATAAGAGGGAAACAACACCTTCAGTTAGACAATGCAAGACTGATTAAAACATATATTTTAATCAAATTGATGGTTATCTCCTTTCCAGGGTTTGTCACTGGGAAAGGATTTATTGGGGAAGGATCAATGTTTTGGCTTCTCCTCCCAGGTCACACACTGTCTTGGGGGGTTGTCATTTCCATATTCTTCAAACAAGGCTGCAGGTATGGAGCTACACAAGCCCTTTGCCATGTGCCCCAGATGCTAGACATGCAGCTACAGGACTTGTTTGTCCAGCTGGATTTTGGTTTTGCTTTGGTTCTATCCCTTCATTCTTTGTCCCTAGTACTGTGAATGGAAATGTTTACTCTGTACCATTATATATTGGATACTTGTAAATGGCTCTTAATTTTATAGGAACTCACAATGTGAGATTGCCTTGAGCCTCAGAAAACTTTGGACCCGAACTTTGAGCAATCTCGGAACTGTTGAGACTATGGGGACCCTTGGGAATGAACTAAATGCATTTTGCATTGTCAGATTAGTGTGAGCTTTTGGGGGCTAGGGGTGGAATGTTCTGGTTTATACGTGGTGTCCCCTAAAAGCTCACATGTGAGATAATTTAAGAAGGTTTAGAGGAGAAATGATTGGTTTGTAGAGTCTTAAACCCAATCAGTGAATTAATCCCCTAATAGGGGGATTAACAGTGGTAACTGAAGTGGTAGGGTGTGACTGGAGGAGGTAGGAATTGGGGATGTGGCTTTGGGGTATACAATGTGTCTCGCAAGTGGAGACCTCTTTCTCTGCTTTCTGATCATTATGTGAGCCGCATCCCTCTGATACTCTTCCACCATGACATTCTGCATCACCTGGAGCCCTGAGGACCGGAGTCGGCCTTCTGTGGACTAAGACCTCTAAAACCATGAACCCTCAAATAAACTTTTCCTCCCCTATAGTTGTTCTGGTCAAGTCCTTTAGTCACAGTGGCAAGAAAGCTGACTAAAACATAGGTGGGAAACAACATCTTCAGTTAGACAACGCAAGACTGATTAAAATATATATACATATATGTTATATATAAGATATGTTATATATTTTATTGTGTACATAAGTGTGTGTATATACGTGTGTGCGTGTGTGTGTACACACACACACACATGCACACACAGGATCAAAGGTGAATTCACCAGAAAAACTAAGCTAAAAAAAAGACGGATAATCCCCAAAAATGAAATGGTCATAATTAATCTAGAAAAGGACTATATGGAACATGTTGGGTTTATTGATTGTTTGTTTGTTTTTTATACGAGGCATTCAACCCAGGCATGCTCAACCACTGAGCCACATTGCTAGTCTTTTTAATTTCTTTATTTCAGGACAAGGTCTCACTAAGTTACTTAGGGCTTCGCTAAATTGCTGAGGATGGCTTTGAACTGCAATCCTCCTACCTCAGATTACCATATTCTGGGATTATAGTTGTGCACCACAGCCCCCAGCTCTTTCATGTGAAATTTCTTTATCAGACCAAAATGTACTTTGGGATTAAAATAGTCAACCAGATATTTAAAGAATGTGGGAGCTTGTGAAGTCCTCAGGAAAATGTTTTTAAAGAAAAAGAAACTCCAAATCTTGGTTTTTGTGTTCCCACAAATGAAAATTTAAAGTCAGACAACACCAAAATCCCTGCAAGAGAACTAACTTTATTATAAGTGAAATTAAAGGAAAGGCGAAGAAAAAGTCAAGTAAAAGCAAAATAAGACTGAAGTAAGCCAGGTGTGGTGGTGCACACCTGTAATCCCAGAACTTTGGAAGGCTGAGACAGGAGAATCGCAAGTTCAAAGCCAGCCTCGGGAATGGCAAGGTGCTAAGCAACTCAGTGAGACCCTGTCTCTACATAAAACACAAAATAGGGCTGGGGATGTGACCCAGTGGTCGAGTACCCCTGAGTTCAATCCCTGGCATAAAAAAAAAAAAAGATTGAAGCAAAGAGCACTCTAAAGAGAAAGTAGGGGGCTGGGGCTGGCGCAGTGGTAGTGTGTTTGCCTAGCATGTGTGAGGCACTGGGTTCGATCCTCAGCACCACATAAAAATAAAATAAAGATATTCTGTCCACCTATAACTAAAAAATAAATATTTAAAAAAAAAAAAGAGAAAGTAGGCCATCTCCAAGCAGGAAAGACAAAGGAGACAATGCCATCTTCAAATATATTACTATTTGATATTTACCAGAACTAGAAGCCTCCTTCAGCAACCTTCACCAATCAGATGTTTAATGCCTTCATGTGGGGCAGTAGAGTTTTTGACCTTAGCTGGTCCTCTCTGGAACTGTCATGGTCACCATCCTATATAGGGGGGGCTTCGTCTACAAGTCAGTCCCATGTTAATGTAGGTATTGGAGTCAGTAGCCAGTCAGAAGTTACCTTAGGGAGCTGAGGCTGTAGCTCAGTGATACAGCGCTTGCCTCGCATGTGTGAGTCACTGGGTTCAATCCTCAGCACCACATATAAATAAGGAAATAAAATAAAGGTATTGCGTCCATCTACAACTAAAAAAATATTAAAAAAAAAAAAATTACCTTAGTGCGCCTGCACTACTAAAGGAATCTTCCTTCCCAGACAAATGCAGACATCTATAGCCATAATACCTAGCTTCACACCAACCTCAATGGACCCTGTCAAGAGTTAGTCCCATTAATACTTTTCTTCTACATATTTTACCATTAGCTCCTTTGCTTGTTTGTTTTCTTTACATTAACTACCATGCTTTGCTTTCTCAGCCATTTTGAAAGCAGTTTAAAGAAAACCCTAAAGTAATTTAAAGAACATTTGTGACCTTGCCATGCAATTTCACTGTTAATTGACAGCTACTACCTAACACTCTGTATCAGTGGATTCATAATTTGATGGCTTTATTGGGAGGTGGTGGAAAATTTAGGAGGTGGGGCCTTAAGTGAAGGAATTTGTTCTTGGGATGGTGCTCTAGGGACTATATCTTGTCCCTGGACCCTTTCTCTCTCTTAGTGTGCTCCCCGGTTGCTATGAAGTGAGCAATTTTGCTCTGCCACGTTCTCCCACCATGATGTTCTGCCATGCCTCAGGGCCATAGCAATGGAGCCCCTGACCATAGACTGAAACTGTGAGTCAAAAAAATTTTTTTTCTCCTATAAGTTGATTTTCTAAGGTACTAGTCACAGCAACCAAAAACCAGGACAATTTTCATAAATAGGTTACAAAGGACTGTGACTTCTACTTGTTAGCACTCCCCTGCACCTCCCTCTTGCTTGCAACTCAGATAAAACAAGTTCCTATGTTATAAATACCCCTATGGAAAGCCCGTGTCAAGAAACTAAGAGAAATCTCCAGTAAATAACTTCCAAGGAATTGAGGTCTCAGTCCAAAAATATAGGAGCTGAATCCTTCCCATGATTAACTGAGTAAACTGCAAAGTTGATTTAACTGGATGTTGTGATAACTACAGCTAGGCTGGGCACTAGCTCTTGACTCGCAAAAACTCAGAGATAACAACTGGATATTGTCCTATGACTGTAATTTTAGAGATAATTTGTCCCATAGAATAAATTATTTCCTAATGAAAAACTTATGCTCTTGAAAATGTTCATCAAGATGTGCCATGAAAAACCATTTTTCCCGTTTATTACCACAGAGTAAATTGCCTTGATCTAGATCACCTTTACTAGGACCAGGAAAGGGGCAATTATAGAAAAAACTGAGTTCACAAATACCTTATTTCCAAGGTATTTCCATTTAAAAAGAAGGAGCTGAGGGGAAACACAGTTGAAGTTCAACAAACGTCACTAAAATTAAATCAGTTTGGAAGCCAGCCATACTTCCTTCCAAGAGCCAACCTTCCAGCACTGACTGTGAAACACAAATGTATGCTGAATTTTCACTAGGGAGGAAAATGATTCTTGGAAGATGCCCTCAAGTTTCTGTTCACTATGACAATGGCCATCTGCAAGTTATTTCAAGGTTCTAAATTCTTATCTCAGTGGAAAATTAATTGTACCCCTAAGCTTTAATGGATTTTAAGTGATCTAAAACACTGTCTATATTTTAATGTATAATATTTTATATTAATAGCAGAACAGATATGAGGAACAAACTTCATGAAACATACAGCACATCAAAAACTCTCCATGTATTTGAAGTTCTTCTGATGTTTTTTTTTTATTTTTTTTTTTGTTTTTTGTATTTTTGTTTTTTTTTATTTATTTTTTATTTTCTTTTTTTTCTTTTCTTTTTTTTTGTTTTTTTTTCTTCTGATGTTTTTTAATGTATGCTAAGATTAATTTTCTTATATACATTTGCAATCTAATTAAAATACTTAATTGATGTTATTTCCATAGAATGAATGCTCATTTTCTCTTTCTGGATCGTTTAGCATAACTCTTCTTGTTCAAAATTCAGTTAAAACTAATTTTCAAAACGGTCACACATATTTCCAAGCATCAGAAAATGTTTTCTGTACTGATGTAAATAGAAAAGTGGTTCTTATTAGTGGTGGTATTATATCCTAGAGTTTGAAATTAGTTATGGAGTCCAAGGGAACATGGTAGAGTAGTTACAGGTAATTATGATTCAGTAAAAATGTGTTTATGTTAGATGTTGTGAAACCGTAACATTGTACTGCAAACCAGTACAGAGTTCACCAAAGTAAATCAAAGCATCAAAGAAATAATGAATTATGCAACTTAAAAAAAAAAAAAACAAGGAAGAAAAACCTACTGAAACTTTCACTGATACAGTGGTTAAACTGATAGCTGCTTCTCTAAACTTATCACCTTCATTGATTGAGCATTAGTCCAAACATAAAACAAAAAGGAAATTACAGATTAATACAAATCGGAACTAAGAAAGACGACTTATAAATCAGTACAAATTATTTCTAAAATGGGGGGGATTTTTTGTTGTTTTTTGTTTTTGCCTATGGGTGACTGTTACAAACAAGTGAGTCAAACACAAAAATAACAAAATGTGTTTAAGAAATAAAGTTCTGAGCCAGGAATGGTGGCACACACCTGTAATCCCAGTATTTTGAGACAGGAGAATCATGAGTTCAAAGCCAGCCTCAGCAATGGCAAGGAGCTAAGCAACTCAGTGAGACCCTGTCTCTACATAAAACACAAAATAGGGGGCTGGGATTGTAGCTCAGCGGTAGAGCGCTTGCCTCGCATGCGTGAGGCCCTGGGTTCGATCCTCAGCACCACATACAAAGCAATAAAATAAAGACATTGGAAAAAAAAAAAAAAAAACACAAAATAGGGCTGGGGATGTGGCTCAGTGGTACAGTGCCCCTGAGTTCAATCCCCGGTACCAAAAAAAAAAAAAGAAGAAGAAGAAAGTCCTGATAAAGTACTTATGTGTAATAAAGAAAAATCAAATCAAAACAAAGGCACACTTGGCCTTAGGAATTCACAGGAAGAATTTTCAAAGCTTTCAAAGAGAAATGTGGTACATGAATTGTCATCAACTCCACCCCTGTATGGCATGAGGGACATGCCCTGGGAGGACATCACAGTGGGGATAGTTGCAAAGCCCTGTCCCTCATAGGCCTGGGTCTACTATCAGGCACTAGCATCTTAGAAAAAGAATATGGTGCTATGGTCAAGAGCACCCTGTGCTCCTGCCCAGCATGCTGGGGAGGGTCAGAGAGAGAGAAGAAGGTGGGGAGAGGGAGAGGGGACACAGTGAACAGCTGGGCTACATAGGGTTCTTTGTGCTCTTTCTGCAAATTTTCTCATACATCAAAATAAAAATGTTTTTAAAGAAATACATTTACCACCTGATCGAGGACACCCATATATATATTACTAATAGAAACAAAAGTAAAGCCAAAAACGGCTCATATTGCCTATAGAAGTGGAATTCTGAATTTTTAAAAATTCTTCTTTTCCTTTATTAAAAATGGCATTCTCCATCTACCACATCACTGATCTGAAACAGGAGATGATTATTCCCTCAGGGAATTTGGCAATGCTCATAGAATTTTCTTTTTAAACCCTTATTTTATTTATTTTTGTATTTTGTATGTGGTGCTGAGAATCGAACCCAGTGCCTCACACGCGCGAGGCAAGCACTCTGCCACTGAGCCACAGCCCCAGCCCTCAGAGAATTTTAAATCATCCCGACTGAGAAGTGCTACTGCCCTCTGGAGGTCAGGTGTGCTGCTGGACACCCTGCAGTGCGCTGCATGATGCCCACAACAAAGCATTATGATGTCCACATTGGCAGTTCAAAGCCAGCCTGGACTAGGTTACACAATCTCATGCCAGTTTTTCTACCAATTGTATACTGCCCTCATGTAACTATTTGCAGGCAAGGGCATGGGTCATTGACATGGGCTATGGACGCGGGCAAGGTGGCTCAGGAGTGTTTGCTTTGGCTTTCAAAGGCTCATGGCAGTTTTGGAGCTTCTCTTTTGAGACTCATTCAATCTTTCTTTTTCTATATCTCCAAATTCCTCTCACAGGATTAGAGGGAGAAAGGAGAGCCAGTAAGGCCTCGGGTATGATAGGGAGATGGAGAGAAGGAGAAAAAAATGAAAAGATGGTGTCAGAGTTGCAGGGGGTCTGGCTGCCCCCCAGGGTCCAGGCAGCAGGAAGGAAACAGGCTCCTCACTTCCTGATCCTATCCTGTCGAGGCCCTACTTGTTGCCCCATGTGGCCACCTTTGTGTATACAGGTCTTGGGATGAAACGGCTGGACTTCATGTAGGAAGAGATGTTCTTCAGGCCCTATGAGTGGGAGAGAGAAAGCAGAGCTCAGGGCTACTGAGGTTCACAGAGGTTGAGTTGGCTTCCTCATGCTCACACAGCTAGTAAGTGGGACAGACTGGATGCAGCCTGGCTCTATATCTCTGATTCCGTGCTCTCTCCGCCGCACTCGTCACCTCCACTTCCCACCAGAGGCCCTGTCCCTCCTATCTGCACAATCTCCTTTTTCAAAGGAGGCTCCTTCTTGCCTCTTGAACACAGAGGAAGGACTGAGCAGGACAAAGGGCAGCTTGGGAGAGATTCCAGATCAGTCACCCAGTGACTCAGCAAAACCTGGATGACAGTATGTAGATGGAAATGGACCCACAAAGAAAAGACAACTCTGGAGCTGAGGCTGTAGCTCAGTGGTAGAGTGCTTGCCAGGCATGAGTGAGGCACTGGGTTCGATCCTCAGCATCACATAAAAATAATAAATGAATAAAATAAAGATCCATCAACAACTAAAAAAAATATTTTAAAAAAAGGGACAACTCTGATCATTCCCCCGAAGCAGAAAGTCCAAACTCCACTTTGTATCTGAGTCCAATCTCACTGTGCCCCAAACTACCTCTCCTCTAGCCCTGCTACACGAGACCAGGTGGTAAAAAAGCCTGGTGTGCTTGTGGGCCTTCTTAAGAGGACAGGGACTGCACAAATGCTTTCTAAGGGGTTCAATGCGATTCAGGGCTGCCTGTGCCCAAAGGATCAAGCCCACACTGGGCCCAGGCCATAGCCCTCAGCTTCCTGCACTCCTCGATCCCAGGCTTCATCCAGCCCTTGCACAATCCCCAAGGCCACTCAGCCTGGGCCAAACCAGAGCTGAGAGGAACCAGCTGAGACAGCACATTTCTAGATGAGGACAGGGAAAGGGAAACAGAGCTCAGGCTGAAATACTGAATCTGCTAAAGAGGTTGTGTTGGTGATGAACAAGTGGACCTGGGTGTAAAACCCAGATGACCAAAAGGAGGCTAATTAAAACCGCTGGGCAAGGCTTTACTGGAAACACGCTCTCGAGCTGAACTCTCCTGTCCATCAGAGTGTGTACGGGAGAATCGCCACATGTTAGGCATACAGAAAATTTTAAAAGGCCCCGTCAGGAAGGGGAGGGCTTAGGGCAGGAAGAGAAGGCCAGAGTCCTTCCTGGATAAGTCAGGAAAAACCCGCTGATTGACAGGAGGCGCCTCTACTGGTGACGTCAGCGTCTGGCTGGCCGCTCCGTTCCACAGCTGCCCTGACCAGTCCCCCTAATTGGACACCCTGGACCCTGAACTGACCGAACACTGGCGTGACCCATGACTGGCTGTGAAGTGAGATGCAGGCTGTGCTCCCCAGAATACAAGTGGCACCATGGACACCTCACAGTCTGATGCCTGCCACTCCCTGCTCCACTCAGTCTGGGGCTGGGGGAATATTTGCATGCCCCACTCGGCCTGACAGCATGTGAGCACGGAGGAAAGCATCACTGAAAATAAGTGCATGAGTGCAAAATAAGTGTATGACCCTTTTTCACAGATGGAACACTTAAAACACTGAAAAGAAGAAAGAAAGGCCAGGAGAGAGGAAATGAAAGTCCCACACCATAGAACGCTTCATGATAAAGTCCTCTACAGAGGCACCATGTATGTACTAAATTCAGCACCAACTTCAGCCCTGGGGTCTCAGTGTGTCCTCAGATGGGGGCCCAACTGGTGTAAGGCATTCTGCCTTTTTGAGACAAAACATATCCACTGACTGGTGCCCTTAGAAGCCACAACCTGACATAGAGCCCAGCACAGCCTCCACTGGCACTGGGTTCCTGAGCAAATGGCTAACCCTCTACACTGTTTCCTTATCTGTCAAGAGGGACTGATAATTCTATCCACCCTGCAGGAATGTTGTAATGATATATTTGAACAATAGATGCAAGGTGATAAGCCATAGGTTCTGGCACAAAGCTAGTGCTCAATAAATGCTAGCTGTTCTCCAATTCAGCTCCACAACTAAGAAAACATTGTGGAAGGAGAGAAGGAAAAAGTGATAGCCAAGAGGAAGGAGGATGAGAGGAATCACCTCAAAGCGGGATATGAAGTCCTTCAGGTTCAAAAATTCATCCAGGCACTTGGGGTCAAATATTCGGTGCAGGTCAAGTATATCATAAGCAAGGAAATCCACAAAGGTGATCTGCAGAAAGCCAAGGATAAACGGGCATGGAATTTTGTACCCTGGAAAGAGTGACAAGTCCCAATTCTTTCATTTTTACCTTGTCACCAACAAACCATGGCTGCTTCCCCAGGAACTGTGAAAAGAGCTTCATCGTCTCTGAGAGGCCCTCCAAGTACTCTGGCTTCAGTTTCTCCTGAGACAAAAAATAGTTGTCACTACACTAAGAAATAAGTTCCCTGGCAGAGTGATGAGTTTCAATATTGCTGTACATGGCCCTAGCTATCCCTGAGTGAGAAGCCATCTTCCCTAAAATGGAGACTGAGTCACTATCCAATTTTTTTTTTTTTTGGTACTGGAGATTGAACTCAGGGGTACTCGACCACTGAGCCACATCCCCAGCCCTATTTTGTGTTTTATGTAGAGACAGGGTCTCACTGAGTTGCTTAGCGCCTCACCATTGCTGAGGCTGGCTTTGAACTCGAGATTCTCCTGTCTCAGCCTCCCTAAGTGCTGGGATTACAGGCTTGCGCCACCACGCCCAGCTTCCAATTTTTTTTTAATTTAATAAATTGGCATTTATTGATTCCTATGGGATACCTGACCCCATCCTTTAGAGGTGACAGGACATCAGAGAATAGAACATTATCTCCAACAGGACACTATTACATACCACCACCTGTGGGTTGACCCATGAATGCCCTGAGCACTTGAGCTCTGGACTCCAATGTTAGGTGGTATCAAAGAAGCATGAACTGAAAGAGCCCAGGAGAGACGAGTCACTATCCAATTTTTTGGGAAGGGACTAAGGGGAACCCAACAAGATCACAGAGAAAGTTCTACCTAGAAAGTTCCAGAAAAATGAAATACACATTTGAGTTTTTCCCATAAAGCAAGGAGGGAAAGGAACCTCTGGCTAACCCTGAGTTGCCTACTAGAAAAACTGATTCTTATGAATATGAAGGAGACTACATCTGGAAATATGTGGATGAAGGTCAAAACTCAAGGATTCCATAAAAGTTCATCTTTTTATACTTCTTTTTCTCATAGACTAAGTTATGTGTATTTCATGAGAAGACACATGACGTGAACCAGCTGGGAAAAGGCCTATGGCAGAAATGAAAAGTGAAAAGAATTCCAAAAATTTGATCTCTAGGAAGTAAATGTCTACCCTGAGGAGTCTAGACTGTACCCTAGGTTGGTGGGAATTGAATAAAAGTATTCATTTGACACAATCTGATGTTATGAGGGATACTGACAGCAGCATAGAGAATATCCTGGAAGATAAGCAGCACTAAAGAGTTCAAAAGCGAAACAGGACTCATCTAGAAGGGATTCCAGGAGTCCAGAATCCTGATCCAAATCCTGCCTGGTCCAGCCCAGTGGGGGTGAGGGTGATCAGGAGATGACTCACAAAGTCTGGGCTATAGCAGACTCTGGCCAGCTGATTGGAGATGTCCATAGCCTGGTTCTCCAAAATGTCCACACGAATATTCTCCTCTTCTGTCTCCCCACCTGCAGTCCATGCAACAGAGACACACCCTCAGCCTCCATACCAGCCAAGCCCAGGACATGGCCAGCATCCCCCACACCCTGCAGCCAGCCCCACTCACACAGGTTGTGCTTGCGGGCAATGTAGCGCAGGATGGCGTTGCTCTGGGTGATCCTGTGAGCCCCATCAATCAAGTAGGGTAGCTGGATGGACAACCTGGGATGGTCGGGTGAGCCACCTAGTCCCAGTCCCCCTTCCCTGAGTTAGGAACATGTGAGATCTAGTACTTGGTGTGTCTGGCTCATGGTAATCACTACACAAACACACTGCAGAATAACTGAATGATCTAGGACACAGACCATCACAGAAAGACAGTGCAGACAACCAGAATTGAGAGTGACCACTGATCACTGATCTCTATACTTTAGACTGGGGCACCAAGATGAGAAAGGGATGCCTTCACTTTCCCAAACTACCTCATCCTCTGCACCTACATTGGGAAAGTCCAGGCCCAGCTTGAATTTCTCATTCAGCCACTGGCTTCTGTCATAGTCTGGAGCTGTGGAGGAGAAGATGATGTGAAAGCAAACCTTCCCTGAGTCCAACCCTCCTTCCCCAGGACCCTCTCAAGGGATCAGGGGCAAGACCCTAGGAGGTGAATCTGGAATCTCAGCCACTCCATCTCATATTCCAAGGTTACAGGGGGTAATGAATGCTTGTAAGGACAGTGAACCCAACATGACAGAGGCTTACAAAAAAAAGTTTAGGCAAGGGCTAAGGGGAACCCAACAAGATCACAGATAAAGAGGAGCCAGCACTCCACTCCCAGAGTTCTGCCTTGGAAGACAACGCTACACCCTCAAGGAGGTTTCTGGGAAGGGACAGGCTCTAAATGCTGCAGAAGGAGTTCTGCAGAGCTGAGCAACAGGTGGCCAGGCCAGGCGTTACTGAGCACCAATCAGCAGGAGCTGGACAAGGGTTCAAATAGGAGGGTGACATTACCATCACCCATCGTGTATCTCTTCTCCTCATAGCTTGAGTCTGTATATTCCAGGAGCAGGCGAATGGCGTGAGCCAGCTAGGAGAGATGGCCGTCGCAGAGGTGAGAGATGGAGGGACCTCAACTTCACCTTCTCCAGGAGAGCCTCCCACCTACACCTAACACCACCCGCCACCAGCGCGCGTGCGCACCCGTGAGCTCGCAGTGTGTGAGACAGGCAGATGACTCCAGCAAATCCTGAAGAGGATCCAACTCCTAGAAACTGCCCCCATCTGCTCCACACGTCTCCAGCCCCATCCCCGCCCCCTCTCACCCGCCAGCTCACCCCGCGGATGTCCCAGTAACCCAGTATCATGGGCATGGTGCGGGTGTTGTGCAGGGGCCGACTGGCCTTGGTAGTGCTGGACTGTGACTTTATCCCCGCGCACTGCAAGGGCAGGGGCGGGACCTAATGGTCCCGCTGGCCCGCCCCTCTTAAGCACCGTCTTTCCCCCTCTGTTCCTGTCCAAGGACCTCCTTGCTCAGTTCCGGAAAGAGTAAGATCCACTTCCGCCTCTAGCACCCGCCCAGCGGCTCCTGGCCTTCCTCTCTGCGGGGTGCCTGGGATAGGCAGTGCGGTGCGAGCGCGCCTAGTTGGTGATTGACTGAATACCCTTCTCCCTTTCTTGCCCTCCTCAGCTCAGCCCCTGGATTGTGGGTTTCCCGCAGGTTGTGGGAGGTTCAGGCTGCCAGGTGTGTAGGGACAGACAGGGCAGACACCAAAGCAGTTTTTTTTTTTTGGTACTGGAGATTGAACTCAGGGGCACTTGACCACTGAGCCACATCCCCAGCCCTATTTTGTGTTTTATGTAGAGACAGGGTCTCGCTGAGTTGCTTAGCACCTCGCCATTGCTGAGGCTGGCTTTGAACTCGTGATTCTCCTGTCTCAGCCTCCCTAAGTGCTGGGATTACAGGCTTGCGCCACCACGCCCGGCTCCAAAGCAGTTTTATTTGACTGCAGTCAGTTCAGAGGATAAGGCTTTGTCTATAATCAGTTAGTGCCCCTGAACCCCGAGTTCAGGCAGTTTCAGAACTTTACACCCAGTGTGTAAGGGCAGGGGTGCAGAAGTTCACAGTCTGCAGAAGGTCACACAAAAGCTGCTTTTTCTTTCACTGTTCCGCGCAAGTTAACCCTTCAAGGACAGCACCTGAGAAGGGGAGAGCTTCTCTTTCTTTCCTCCCCCTGCAAGCTGTTACCACAGGAACCCAATTAGTAACATCTCTTATCTCTGAAATGTAAACATCTCTGTGAAGCACAGGCCCAAGGCCAGAGGCCTTGTTAAAGGATCTGTCTTTCCTACCACACTTTGCATTTGCAAACACCCTTCTATAAAATATTATATTGTTACTATACTAGATAGTCCATAAATGTTTGTGAAAAAACTAGTAAAGGGGCATTCAGCACCTGGAGTGCTGATCTCTTTCAGGCCAGTGGTGAGGTAAGATAGAGCAACAGGAAATAGAAAGTTTAACTACATTGAACTCTTGTACAGACTCTTTTGCTGATAGTCCTAAAATCAATTATGATGCACATTTCTAGAGAAGATTAATTAAGATTTTCTGTGCAGGAGGGGGTGCCACTACACAGGGTCAGGCGAAAAGGAGTTCTCCCAATCTAGAAGTTTTAATTTGGCACTTGGCCCCTATGAAGTCATACAAGTCTTGGTCTGCAGTGTTCTGCTGACTTGGGTTGTTCAGACACGATGTTTCTGGGGCTGGCAGACTGCAGTCCCCATTGCAACTGCATCCTACCAATCAGACAAGGCCGATCTCCCAGACTCTGGGTCCTGGCTCAATAGTGGCCTCTAGCTTCAAAATGAATTCTTTTCTAGGTTTGCACACTGAGATGATGGTACTAGAGCTTAGTCCTACTAATAATTACGTATCACCTAAAGGAGATGGCCAGTTTATTGTGTGAACATCATAGTGTACTTGTACAGACATAGATGGTTTAAGTCAATCACTTGAGGTGGCCTCTTTGATTCAACCAATAGGAGAGAAAATGACATGAATGAGGCTGCTGCCAGTATAACATCATGTTTTACAGTTGACATTTTTTATATAAGTTGAAAGAGTATAATCTAAACTAACCATAATAAATACATAAACTTGTAACATTTGTTATCATTATTAAGTATTATGTACTGTGCACATTGTATGTGCTCTTTTTTTGAGGGGGGGTTGTTTTGAGACAGTTTCACTATGTTGATCAAGCTGGTCTTAAACTGATAGATTCAAGTGATTCACCCACCTTTGAGGAATAGCTAGGATTACAGGCCAAGGCTACCACTTTGGGTTCGTATGTGCTATTCTTTCATATAGTTGGCAGCACAGTAGGTTTGGTTATACCTGCTAAATCTAATTAGTTTAACATTTTTCTTTTAAAACCAGCATGACTAGCTGGGCGCGGTGGCTCAAGCCTGTAATCCCAGCACTTAGGGAGGCTGAGACAGGAGAATCACGAGTTCAAAGCCAGCCTCAGCAACGGCGAGGTGCTAAGCAACTCAGTGAGATCCTATCTCTACATAAAACACAAAATAGGGCTGGGGATGTGGCTCAGTGGTCGAGTGCCCCTGAGTTCAATCCCCAGTACCAAAAAAAAAAAAAAACCAGCATGACCTACACTTAACTTCTCTCCTTCTTGGATCATAAAAACACTAAGACATGTTTCATATTTTCACACTCCCCCCATAGTTCTTACCTGACTTTCAGTCTTCAGTAGCCAAACTATAGTCAACTGGAGGGACTGTTAATGAGTAATGCATTGCGCCATGATGTTAAGAGGGCTATAGCACAAATCAATAGAAATTTTTAATTCCATTATAATCCTATGGAACCTACTTTATGCATGGGGTCTTTGACCAAAACATGGCTAAGTGACAGTGTGACTAGACTTATAGTTCTCACCATATATATTAAGTGTATTATTTCAAATTTTACACATCTTGACCTTGGAAAGATAAAATTTCTAGATCCAACTGAGAAAATGATTTTTTAAAGCCAACACTAATTAGAGTAACTATGAAAGAACAGACATTGTTATGTTAATATTCATTTATTTGGTCACTCCTTTTTCTAAAAAACAATGTGAAGCACATGTTTGTGAGGCTGCTGGTAAGGCTGAGGCAGGAAGATCACAAGTTCGAGACCACCCTCAGCAATTCAGTGAGACCCTGTCTCAAAATAAAATTTTTAAAAGGCTGTGGATGTAACTCAGTAGTAGAGCAGCCCTTGGTTCACCCCTCAGTATCCCCCCACACACACACACATAGTTATTAAGTTCCTACCACAGATAGGCCCCATGGATAAGACAGTCCCTCAAGTTGCCTGTAGTTTGGCTATTTGAGACTGGAAGTCAGACAAGAACTACAGGGAGAATATTTTGAAAATATGAGACATGTCTTACTATTTTTATAAACTGAGAAAAGAGGCTGAGTGCAGGCCATGCTGGTGTTAAAAGAAAAATGTTAGACAAATTAAACAGTAGAGTTTGAGCACAGAATATTTATGAACCAGGCAACACACAGAATCAGGAGAGGTTGAGAGCACCCCCACCCCAGCAATGTGGGTAAGCAGTATTTATTGTAAGAAAAAGGAAGTGACATTAGCCTGGTGCGGTGGCACATGCCTATAATTCCAGAACTTTGGAGGCTAAGACAGGAGAATCACAAGTTCAAAGCCAGCCTCAGCAACGGCGAGGCGCTAAGCAACTCAGAGAGACCCTGTCTCTACATAAAACACAAAACAGGGCTGAGGATGTGGCTCAGTGGTCAAGTACACCTGAGTTCAATTCTGGTTCCAAAAAAAAAAAGAAAAAGAAAAAGGCAGTGCCTTATTGAAACAACTTGATTGGTCACAGTTCAGGATTTGCTTTTTTTTTTTTTTTTAATATTTTTTTAGTTGTTGATGGATCTTTATTTTATTCGCTTGTTATTTATATGTGGTACTGAGGATCGAACCCAGGGCCTCACGCATAGCTAGGAAAGCGCTCTACCACTGAGCTACAGCCCCAACCCAGCATTTGCTTTTTATGGACATGGTCTTATGAGTTGACAACCTGTAGTTGGTTGACTGAACCTTGGCTGCTGTGATTGGCTGAAACTCAACTACCTATCACAAGAATACACAGTCAGTTAGTTTGCAGTTTGTTTACATATGAGTTAGGTCATAGTTCATTATGCTTAGAGATAACAACATAAATTAAACTTAACATTGGCCAAAGCAAGGATTCTGAGGAGAAGGTAAGATGGATCTCAGAGCACAAAGGCCCCTTCACAGAAGGACAGCTGTGCACAAGAAAGGGAAGCACTAGACCAGTAGGCTCTCAAAGGTGGGTCCCAAGGGCCAGGAGGATCATCCCAAAGGTTGTGATGAGTCTCTGAAAGGCAATAGGGAGCATTGGGATTAGGGACACTGGAAAGTGGTGCCCTTCATCATCAAGTGTGTTCTGTGGTTGTTGAGAAGAGTATTTATTCTTCATGTCTGTTGATTTCTGGGTGGCTTATTGTTATTCAAGTCCTCTCTTTCCTTGCTTATCTTTTTGCAGCCTGTCCCACACATTATTAAGAGTGGGTGATTGATGCCTCCCACTGTTACTATTTCTCCAGTCAAGGCTGCCCATTTTTGCTGCATGTGTCTTGTTCTATTCCACTGTGAGAAATGTAGCCTGTATAAAAAGGAATCATCTACCCGCCCCCTCCAGAAGTTCTTCCAAATATCTATGCTTGCCTCCTTTTGCAGAAGGTGGGGGTTCTAGACACCCTTTTTAAAATATTTTCTTAGTTGTCAATGGACTTTATTTATTTATATGTGGTACTGAGTATCTAACTCAGTGCCTCATACATGCTAGGCAAGTGCTCTACCACTGAGCCCCAGCCCCAGCCCCTCTAGATACCCCTTTCATGTAAACTTGCTATCAGTGAAATGGAAATTTTAAATGTCTAGAAATCTCTAACAAGTGGTTGGAACCACAGGATAAATTAGTGTGCAGGAGAAGATGTAAGCCTGATGTCACACACAATATTGTATCTCAGTGGAATTCAGATTGCACCGAGAGTATCATTTGTCATCATAGAAGTGAATCATTTTTATGTCCCTTGAGATGGACAAAGTTCCCGAGTGGAATTAAGCACTTCGTGTAAAACAGGCTGAGATGTCTCTGAAGAAAGCAAACAACTGTTGCAGCCAGAATAGCCCCAATATTAGTCCTTATCAATTGGTCTATCCAATAGAACAGTAATGACCTCAGCAAAAGCACTGAGTTCTGCAAGAGGGCAGGTTGGAATTAATGATGTGGGAGAAACATAATTTACCATAAGGAGCCTATGAAAATAAAGTTTTCTTTTGAAAA
This sequence comes from Xerus rutilus, assembly GCA_028644305.1. NCBI lineage: Eukaryota > Metazoa > Chordata > Mammalia > Rodentia > Sciuridae > Xerus > Xerus rutilus. The sequence goes on along the minus strand of CM053400.1, from coordinate 85,257,097 downwards.
TTTTTTAAAAAATGGCTATACAATTTTTGTCAGCAGTCTCAGGAGAAAGTGCCAGGTCTAGCAATTGTTAGAATGGCAGCAATACTCCAGGAGAAACATACAAGAAAGTTTTGTTTTCTCTTAAGTAGTAGATGCAGAATACAAGGGGTCAGAAAGAGAAGGATGAAGATAAAGGAGATAAGGTTTTAGAGGGCTTCAAAGTGGGATAAAAATGTGGAATCATAAAAAGGGCATAGGAATGTTAATCTTGATTGAAAGTCTGGGGCAGAAGCTACCACCTCTGAACCAAGAATCTCCTGGAAAATTCTAAGAATCTCAGTTGAAGATTTCCAGTGGAAGGAGTGTGTTAGTAGTCTGTATTATATATCTTTTGAGCTGAGAGCCATTAACCTAAGAATTAATATTTTGGAGTCTCATTGCTATCAGTTGTTAATAGTGCCTGATAAAATCCTTTTCAATGAGACTCAAGGGCAGTTTTCGTCAGGTCTTTCCTGAACACTGAATCTCCTGTTGTAGATCAGAGGCAGGTGGTTTGGCAGTGCAACTTGGATCTATTAGTGACAAAGATAGAGGTATCATCCTTTGCAATTCTTAATCATATTTCACTGTAATAGTATAGACTCTAAGATTGGAGGGGAAATTTTCAGATACATAGACCAGCCTATTATTAATTCATAAGGAGATAATTTGTGGGCCCCAGAGAAGATTGATCTTGTACTCATTAAAGCTAATGGTAATATTTTAGGCCATAAGAGTTTAAGGCAGTTTTGTTGATTTTAGTTTTACAATTCTATCAGTTCTATTTTTCCTGATGACTGTCAATGATAAGGACAGTAAAGTTTGGGGGTAAAAGACAAACTTTACAGAGTTCCTTAATAACAATACCAGTAAATTGAGTATCTCTGTATTATTAGAGAGAGAAATGGAAATTTCAAGGTGGAAAACGAAAAAATAGAAAAGCTTTGGGGACTGAACTCAGGGGTACTCAACCACTGAGCCACATCCTTATCCTATTTTGTATTTTATTTAAAGTCAGGGTCTCACTGAGTTGCTTAGGGCCTCGCTAAGTTGCTGAGGCTGGCTTTGAACTCATGATCCTCCTGCCTAAGCCTCCCAAGTCACTGGGATTACAGACGTGCGCCACTGTGCCTGGCAAAAAAATTAAAAAACCTTTAACCACACTTAGAGCTATAGCTCCCCATCAAGGAAAAACTTTCATGCATCGTGAGGGAAAAAAACACCTAAATAGAAAATAATCAGAAACATGTTTCAAATCCATTTCAGGAGGTATTTGTATAAAGTGCATTTAGAGCTTAGAAGGGCCCTCAAAACCTTGTTTCTTGTCCTTATTCCACATTTAGATTTATTAGGATCACATTGTTGACAGTGGGACGTTTTGGGTAATACCTATAAAATTAACCCACCTGTATTGATTTATCTTGTTACCAATTTATCCCTGCTACTATGAGCAATATCATAAAGCATTTTTGCTAAACTCCATTTTAAATTACTCGACATTATAAGTTAGTCATTCTGAGCACACAATCAGCATCCAAAACTTTCTGGTGTCTGTAATTTTCCGCTTTGCCCCTTTTTTGAATCAGGCGTTTGTTATAATAGTTAAAAATAGCCTCTGAATTTCTCCAAGGCCTCTCTTTTCTATGAGATTATAGGAGCAATTATCTTGGTTAATGATGCTTTGTTTAGCATAATGGTCAGCCAAAACATTGCTCTGAGGTTCTAGGTCTCTGTGTTTGAATAATGTTCTTTACAATATTATTAAAGCTATTTCCTTAGTAACAGCAAAGCAGCTAAAGGCTTTCATTTTAACCTGCTGTCCAGTTTTCATAGGGTTTTGTCAAGGTTAGAAAACTCTTCGGTTCCAAAGCATTCCAAATTCAGACTTCCCCAAATGTACATCTGTCTTGAGGTCACGTGCTTATTCATCTTACCAGTTGGTAGACCACGTGAAGATAATTACATTAGCATTCAGATTTCACTTCTGGAGTAGTATATATTTTATGGGTGAATGTAGGTCTGTGATAGCATTTATAAATATGAATAATGAAAATTAGGTCAGGACTACCCAAGGGGATTGCTAACAAAATGACTTAAGAATATGTAAAAAAGCACCACAAAATCACAGTGGCTTAAAAAAAGAACTCAGGGGGCTGGAGTTGTGGCTCAGTGGTAGAGCGCTTGCCTAGTATGCGTGAGGCACTGGGTTCAATTCTCAGCACCACATATAAACAAACAAAATAAAGGTCCATCAACAATTTAAAAAAATATTTAAAAAAAAAAAAAAAGAACTCAGGCTGGGCCTGTGGCTCAGTGGGAGAGCAATTGTCTAGTATATGTGAGGCACTGGGTTCATGCCTCAGCACTACATAAAAATAAATAAACAAATAAATAAAAGAACTCTACCAACCTGGGTGTAAAACAACTGCATCATTTCATATGCAAGACCCAAATTCTAATTTTGCTCCTTTAGTACCCTATTTTCGTAACACATTATAATAAAGGATCTGTTAATATTCCCTTATCTGTATATATTTAGGCATACATAGTTATATAAACATACAAATAGGTAACACTTTAAATTTTGTGTTTTTTATCACAAAATTTAAAATTTTTTGTCATGTAATAACATATAACATGAGGTCCTTGCTCTTAACAAAATTTTCAGTACACAGTCTAGTGTTGCTAACTACAGGCACAATGTTGTGCAGCAGCTTTATCCCGGATAACTGAAAGTTTCTACATCAAAGAGCAGCTGTCTATTTCCCACTCCCTCAGCCCCTGGCAGCCACCATTCTACTTTCCATTTGTATGAGTTTGTCTATTTTAGATATCTCATATAAATGGAAACATGAAATATTTGTTCTACTGTGTCTAGCTGATTTCACTTAGCATAATGTCCTCCAAACTCACCCAGGTTGTTCCATATTGAAAAATTTCTTTGCTAAGGCTAAATAATATTCCCTTGTATGTATATACTACATTTTCTTTATCCATTCATCCATTTATTAACATTTAGGTTGCTTCCATGTCTTGGCTATTGTGAATAATATTGCAATAAACAGTGGATTGCTAATATCTCTTTAAGATGCTGATTTTGGGGCTGGGTTTGTGGCTCAGTAGTACAGCGCTTGCCTAGCATGTGTGAGGCATTGGGTTCAATCCTCAGCACCACATAAAAATAAATAAAAATAAAGGTCTTGTGTCCATCTACAACAAAAAAAAAATTTTTAAAAGATGCTGATTTTGATTCTTTAGGATTTATAATAAGAATTGGAAGTTTGAGATTTTGTGATAGTTGCACTTTTAAGTTGTTGAGGAATCACCACACTGTCCCATGGTGGCTGTACCATTTTATATTTCCACCAACAGTGTATAAGAGTTCCAATTTCTCCTTGACAGCACTTGTTATCTTTTTTTGAGCGGGGGGGGGGGGGCAAGGGTTGTTGTTTGTTTGTTTTTGACAAGTCTTCTAACATGTGAGAGATGATATTTTATTGTGGTTTTGATTTGCATTTCCCTTATGATTAGTGATACTGAGAGTCTCTTAAAATACTTGTAAGCCAACTGCATGTCTTCTTTGAAGAAATCTATATTCAAGTCTTTTGCAAGGATGGTTCAACTTATGCAAATCAATTCATTTGATATACCACATTAATGGAGTGAGGTATAAAAATCACATGATCATCTCAATAAATGCAAAAAAAGCATTTCAGAAAATTCAACAACTTTCATGATAAAACTCAACAAACTAGTCATAGAAGAAATGTACATTAATACAATAAAGGATATATATGAAAAGCCACATCATAGTCAACTGTAAAAAACTGAAAATTTTGGGCTGGGGTTATAGGTCATTGGTAGAGTGTTTGCCTTGAATGTGTGAGGCACTGGGTTCGATCCTCAGCACCACATAAAAATAAATAAAGATATTGTGTCTATCTACAACTAAAAATGTATTTCCCTGTTTCCTTTGAAAATAATCCTGCTTCTGCTACTCTAACCCAGAGATTGAAATGGACGTCCTGCTCTCTGCAGAATCTCACTCTGCCCAGATAAAGGGCCCAGCTCCACCTCCAACCAGCAGAGGTGGAAAAGAGTCTTTTAACCACTTTTGGCCTGCACCCTGGAATATCCCTCCTCTGGCCTCTGCTCCTGGTTGTCTGCCATGTGAAAAGTGAGAAGACAGCCCCTCACCAGAGGCCACATCTATCAAGGCCTTGAACTTGTACTTCCCAGTTTCCAGAAACACAAGAAATAAATGTTTGTTGGTCAAGAGCTACCTGGTCTAGGATATTCTGTCAAAGCAATCCAAATAGACTAACACAAGCTCCCAACCCAAACCTTGGGAAATGTAATGGCAGATGGTTCCACTTGTCAAATGTGAGTCTTCGGAATCAGATTGCACCTTCAGTGGGAAGAGGGACAGGATTTCCCTGAAAGGGGATCTTTGTTCTCCCTAATAAAGGTGCAGGGATTGAAGGAGGAGGGAAGTGATTGGCCTGGAATCTGATATGCCAGGACCTTGAGAAGACTGAATTGGAATCTTCCATTTGGGAACTTCTGGGAGCTACGTGGGACTGACACAATGTATGGCTGCTAACAATGAGTCCTCTAAGGACAGACACAACCATCTTTTTAGCTGCCTCATGTTTGGGAGAGTAGTTTCCTCATCTGTCAACTAGGGATAATAACAGTACCTACCTTATGGGGTCACTGTGAGGATGAGATAAAGTGAAGCAGTTGGAACCACTGACATAATGTTTGTTGGCTGTGAAGATGAGGAAGATGATGAGTTCTTCCATTATCCTCCTGCCCAGAGGACAGTTGAGTTAACTGCTTTCCGCCTGCTGTAAGTTCTAGGCTCCAAGGTAGAAAGTGGACAAGAACATTACTACAAGAACCTGCTGTGCCTGGCTGGACACCATCACCCTGGGGTCAAAGTAGGGGAGCCTGAGGAGACAGAGTACATAGGAAGTGGTACTTGGGTCACAGAGAACTCCTGCTGTTCAAAAATCAGGATAAAAATGAAGCTCCAGGGCTGGGGCTGTAGCTCAGTGGTAAGACTGCTTGCCTAGCATGCGTGAGGCACTGGGTTTGATCCTCAACACCACATAAATATAAAAACAAATAAAATAAAGGTATAAAAGTGCAATAATAAAAAACAAGAAGCTCCATTTCAGGATAGTCAAAATGAGAATGTATTGGCCTCCTGAACTCATTTCTTCATAAATGAGTACAGTATTGCTAAACCTTTTATTTCTTTTTCATATGACCCCAAGTTAAGAAGGCTGGCAAGACTGGACCAGTTGTGTGACAATCAAAGGCTGCACATAAGAATCCACGGTGAACTAGTCTATTCACATGAGTATCAGGGGTTTGACCCAGATCTACTGACTTGGAATCTTGGGAAGGACAGTGGTGGGACAGGGCATTGTGTGTATGTGTAAGTATACATACTTTAAAATACATTTTTATAAAATGACATATCTTAATATATATTTTGTTTACTTTCAGTCCCACCAGTGCTGCCCCTGGGATTGAGAGCCCCCGGCTGAACATGGCAATGCCCAAAGTCCTTCAAGCTCAAGAACCACAGAATGAGCCTCTGCGGTGAGTGAAGAGGGGAATCAGTGAAGGCAAGTGGAGGGAGAGAAGAGGGAAGGAAGTTGGGGGAGGAAGAGAACAGAAGAGATCCTGAGACCCAGCCTCACTGGTGGCTGTCACTTCTTGGCTTAGCTCTCTTTGTCACCAAAGAGATAGCTCCTCACAAGCTGCCTGAAAGGAGGAGAATGTTCAAACACTGTCACTGCCATGTCTCACATCCTTGCTAAACAAGCAGAACAAATCAGGAAGGCTCTGGACTTCGAACTGGGTGCAAATTGTTGTAACCCTGGAAACCTGTAACCCTGGAAATCTCATTCCCATCCCACCTTCGACATCTCAAAAAACTATAGTTTGAAAACTTGTAATTCAGACATATTGGTATGTCATATTCATGTATTTGATTATGACTTATTCAAATACATGAATGTTGAACTCAACCCCAGAAAACCCTTCATGAAATTGGGAAGCCAACAATGGGTATGGCTAAATGTCCAAAGGTATTTCATCTAATTTACATAAATATCTACAGACAGCCATGACAGGAAAAGTTCCAAATAAGTAGATCTCAAAAAGAAAGAAAAACTGGGGCTGGGATTGTGGCTCAGTGGTACAGCGCTTGCCTTGCATGTGTGAGGCACTGGGTTCGATCCTCAGCACCACATAAAAATAAATAAATAAAGATATTGTGTCCATCTACAACTAAAAAAATTTTAAAAAAAAAGAAAGAAAAACTGGTTAGATATAATATGAAACTAGCAGCAGGGAGACTGGGACTCTGGAGGTTCACAGGCAACCTCTCACAGGGGTCTGGGTTCAAACTCTGACTGCCCTTAACCAGCTGGGGGACCTTGGGCAAAATGCTTAATCTCTTTGTTCTTGAATTTCCTCTTCCCATTATACTAGCACAGACCTCACAGGGTTCTTTCAATCACGATGTCTTGACCAGATATCTAACACTCTGTCACATGTACCACTCACTCTTGTGAAATTCAGCAGTGAACAAAATAGACAAAGTTCAGACTTCACAAAAATTTTATTCAGTGGGGATTGTATCAGAGATTCAATCCATTTGTATGTGACAAGACCTTTGACCATAAATGCACAGCGTTTGATAAACGTACATGATCCTCAGTCTGTGCCAGGTTCTGCCCTCCCTAGCTGTGAGACCTCTGGCAGTCCCCATAATATTTCAGCCATGAGTTCTCATCTAAGGTCCCTCACAGCTTTATTATTTGGAGGTTTGATCCCACACTTAGCTGCAGGCCTTTTACCTGTTTGAAAATAATCCTGCTTCTTATACTCTAACCCAGAGATTGGAACGAGCATCATGCTCTCTGTAAGATCTCACTCTGGGGCTGGGATTGTAGCTCAGTGGTAGAGCACTTGCCTTACATGCGTGAGGCACTGGGTTCGATCCTCAGCACCACATAAAAATAAATAAATAAAATAAAGATATTTGTGTCCATCTACAACTAAAAATTAAAAATTAAAAAAAAAATCTCACTCTGCCCGGATAAAGGGCCCAGGTCCACCTCCAGCTAGCAGAGGGCGAAAAAAGTCTCTTAACCACTTTTGGCCTGCAGGTGCAAGTCTTCTGCACCCTGGAATATCTCTCCTCTGGCCTCTGCTCCTGAGTGTCTTGAGGAACAATTTTTTTTTTTGTACCAGGGATTGAACCCAGGGGTGCTTAACTATTGAGCCACATCCTCACCCCTTTTTATTTTTTCATTTCAAGTCAGAGTCTTGCTAAATTACCTAGGGCCCCACTAAGTTGATGTGGTTGGCTTTGAACTTGCCTCAGCCTCAGCCTCCCGAGCTGCTGAGATTACAGGTGTGCACCACTGTGTCCAGATGAGGAATGGTAGTTTCTTTTCTTCTTCTTCTTCTTATTTATTTATTTGTTATTTTTTTATCTTTATAAAGGAAAGAGGAAAGAGGTTTATTTAGCAACCAGTTTGGAAGTTTCAGAGCATGGTACTGGCACTCCAGCTCTGATGGGGGCTTCCCCAGCTCACAATATGGCAGAGAGGGAAATGACAACCCACTGTCATAAAAAGTAACTAATTACATTCTTTGAACGATTCATATTTACTGTCACCTTATCTTTTTTTTCTTTTCTATTTTCTTATTAGAGCTTTATGGTTACACATAGTAGTTGGGTTCATCCAGACAAAATCATACATGCATGGAAATTGATTTCAGTTCATGATCCCTCCTTTTCCCTCTCCCATTTCCTTCTCATCCTCCTCCTACTCCTCTCCTCCTTCCTCTAGTCTACTAGACTTCTTTCACATATCTATTAATTTGTATTTGATTGGAGGATCAATCATTTCTTGGCAGCCAATTTAAGTATGACAATGGTGCTTAGGAAAGACTATATCCCTCTTTAAAGAAGGGGCCCATTTGCTTTTGCTAATAATCCCAGTCAATATTTATTGAATGCCTATTACATATCCACCAAATATGTTTTCTCCCCAATTCTCCAAGAATCTCTCTCTTTGACTTCTTTCTTCTCTCATTTGATGGATAAAGACTGTGAGGCCAGGAGAAAGGAAGTAACTCTTCCAAGAATACAGAGCTGACAAGTCACCAAATTGTATATGACCCAGTCCAGTCAATCCCAAGGCCTGGTTCCACCCAGAATGCTCCCCTGCCTACAGGAGGGCTGCAGGGCAAAATCAAAGGGCCCAAAGATTCAACCACCATCCAAGATGGTTTCCAAACACCAGGAGAGCTGAAAATAGACAAACTGGGCACATGCCAGGCACGGTGGACATTTCCTAGAATGCTTTGTGTCCTCGTGTTCAGTATCAGCAAGCAACGTAACTTCACAGAGCCCTAATATTTCAATGTAACATAGATATAAACACATGCTGCCTGGGGTGAGGCAACAAGTACACCAGAGAGGGACTAGAAGCCAGAACGAATTTGCCAGAAAGCTTAAGAGCTGTATGCCAGGCTACAAAAACATCCCCGCGTGCATAAAGCTCCCTGTGTTAGTTGGATTTTTCTTTCCCTAACTACAAAATGTACAGAGAGAATGGAGTCAAGTAAGGGAGACAATGAGTTGGATCTGGCAGGAATTCAAAGCAAGTTATAGGTATGGTCCCAAGAGACTGGAGACGGGTCATTTATGCATTCTGATGGTCTTACCTGGGTTGGGGGCAAGGAGGAACCTCTGGGTACAAAAATGGTGATGATGAGGTCCCAGCAGCTCTGCCCCTGGTAGAGCATTAGGGGTTGAGGACGCCCTCCTGCAGCCACTCTCCCCAGCCCCCGCAGAAAGGATGATGACCCCAGGCCAACTCCAGCCCTGCCGAGAGGGTGAAAACTGACCAATTAAAGGGAAGCAGAGGTGATGCGGGGCATGTAGACGTGGCACAGGGGGTTCACAACATGCCTCAGATCCCCAGCTCCTGGAACCTTCAGCTGGAAGGTTCCACCCACCCGCCGCTTTGAGCCTTCTCTCAGGCTCCCTGACTCCCGCGGCCTGTCTCTGAAGGCAGAGGCATGGCCATTGGTGCAGTATTTGGGGATGGCAGGACCCCAGCAGAAGGTACAGTTTCCTCTATTCCAGAAGGATGCAGGCTAGAGAATGGCGGAGAAACCTGGAGGACGACTCTGCCCACGGGACCCACGCCTGCCCCTCAGCAACGTGGAAAGAGTGGTGAACCCCTACATCTCCCACGTTTACTAGACTCCATGGTTACGGGTAGACTGGTTTTCAGATTTAAGAAACGTGTTCCTTGGAGAAGGCCAAGTTCCCGCCCCTTTTCTGGCAACATCAACTCCTATGGCTCCCCCTGGTGCCCAAACGTGCAGGTCGCGGGCAGGGACAGGACCCGGAGGGTTCCCTCCTCCTGCGGAATCCGCTCCAGGCCTCTGGCCGACCTTCTGCTCTGGTCTCCCCGCTATCCACCTGCTCCATTGCACTGAAAGGGGCACGCCTCTGTCCTCATGGAAGGGACAGCCCCTTAGGCACCGCCTCGTCGTTACAGATCTTTGGGCTTTTCTCTTTTTTGCCCAGGAACTTTAGCCACATCCCAGGACCAGGAAAACTGGGTATCCCTCTGTACAGCCCTAGGAAGTAGCATTGGGGAATAGTAACCACCGTTTGTGGAATAGCTGCTGGCTGGCCACATTGCTCATTATTATTCTATTCCTTACCACTTCTCCATAAGATATACAACAGTGTTATTAGTCTCTTTTACCAGTGAGAAGAGGCTGAGCAGGGTGAGGTGGTGCATGACTGTAATCCCAGCAACTTGAGAGGCTGAGGAAGGAGGATGCTCATCCCGAGGCCAGCCTGGGCAACCTAGTAAGACCCATCTCAAAACAAAACAAAACAAAAAAATTCTAAGGCTAATTTTTTTTCACGTCTTTTTTCCCCCTATTTCTGTGAAATTCACATATCATAAAAACAAGCCATTTTAAAGTGAGCTATTCATTGGCAATTTGTAGGTTTGCAATCTTGAGCAACTACCACCCTCTATCTAGTTTTTATCACCCCAGAAAAGAAACCTCATACCTCTTAGTACCCTCCCCTCAGCCTCTGGAAACCACTAATCTGTATTCTGTCTCTATGGATTTACTTATTCTAGAAGTTTCATGTAAATGGAATCACACAATATGTGTGGTTTCTTTCACTTATAATAATGTTTTCAAGGTTCAGCCAAAACATAGCCTGTATCAGACTTTCATTCCTTTTTATAGCAGAAAAAAATTCCACTGTATGAATATACCACATTTTATTTATCATTAATTTGTTGGATCCATTCAGGCTATCTTCACCTTTTGGCTATTGTGAATAGTACTGCCGTATATATGTGAGCCCATATAATTCTTTGGGTACCAGTTTTCAGTTCTCTTGGGAACATACCTAGGAGTGGAAATGCCAGGTCAAACATTAAGTCTATGTTTAACATTTTGAGGAACTACCAAACTTTCCACAATGACCCACCAAAATTGTAAGGGTTCCAGTTTTTCCATATCCTCACCAACACCTGTTATTTTCCTTTTTCCCCCTCCTTATTATCGCTGTCCTAATGAGTCTGGAGTTGTACTGTGACGGACCTTCTGGTGAAATTATTTAAAATCAATTTTAAGAAAATGGCACAGCAAGCCAGGCACAGTGGCGCAAGCCTATAATCCCGGCACTCAGGGAGGCTGAGACAGGAGAATCCCGAGTTCAAAGCCAACCTCAGCAATGGCGAGGCACTAAGCAACTCAGTGAGACCCTGTCTCTACATAAAACACAGAATAGGGCTGGGGATGTGGCTCAGTGGTCGAGTACCCCTGAGTTCAATCTCTAATACCAAAAAAAAAAGAAAAAGAAAATGGCACAGCAGTGTGTAGATAGAGTACTAAGACTGGGAAGCCCAAGGCCCACAATGGAGAGTAGAAAAAACGTGGACTTAGTATAGGTTGTCACTCTACACTGGCTCGTGCTGTCTCTCCTCTAGCCACTCGGGCCAACCCCAGCCCCAGTAAATCTCCTTTCCTATCCCCTGACTCAAGGTAAGCTCCATGTCATTCTCTTCAGGGAAAATATCCTCAGAGGGCCATCATGTGTCCCTCACCTCAATGGCAGACAGCTGACCACAAAGCCCTTAGTCCCCTTCATAGGTTCTGCTATGCCTGTGCCCATGAATTCCCTTACCCAGGATTACCAGGGCTCCTAGGGCGAGTCTGTGGGCTAGACACCATCTTGACCATTATTTTGTTTTTAACTGCTTACTGGAGAATAAAGTACATGCAGAAAAGGTGCACAAGTTATAAGTGGACATAAACTCGAGTATTTTCAGAAACTCAACACCCTCGAGTAATCAGCATGCAGATAAAAACAGAACATTCGGCACCCCCAAATATTCCCAAAAGTCTGTGCTACCTCAAGAGTAACCACTAATCTGGCTTTTAATGCCATAGATTAGTTCCGCTTGGTCTGAGGTTTACATGGTCATGTAGCAGGTACTCTTGGTGCTGAGCTTCTTCCACACAACATTCATCGATGCTGTCGTGTACAATGATAATGTGTCAAGTTTCATTTCTACCTGACATTTCATGGTATGACTCCAGCATGTGTATTCAGTCCTTCCACAGGTGCCTGTCAAGACATTACTGAGCTATAAGGAAAGTACTGCTATAACATAGGACACGCAGAATTCTGGGCCACTGCCTTGGCAAACAGTCGAACCAATTTACACTGCCACTAGTCATGCCTGATAGTTCTGCTCCACTTTCTCACGGGCACAAGCTTTGTCCCTTACGCCATCTTAGTGGGTGTGCCCGGTGGTACATGGAGGTTTAATTTCCATTTCCCTGACTGCCAGTGAAGATGAGCATCTCTTACTTGTTTATTGACCATTTAGATGAGCACTCCTGTGATAAGTCTGACTAATACCTCTATTTTTAGAAGGAATATAAAATTTTCTTTTATTTTATAATTTATTTATAAATTTGATTTATAATTTTCTTATTGATCTGGAGGACTTATTTAAAAAAATATTTTTAAAAAATATATTTTGTTTGTTTTATTTTTTATGTGGTGCAGAGGATCGAACCCACGTGCTCCTAGGTAAGCGTTTTACCACTGAGCCACAACCTCAGCCCCTCTGTAGGACTTCTTTATCTAGTCTGGATATAATCCCTTTTTAATCTAATCCCATTCTGTGGCTTTCAGAACCTGAATTTCTTAATCTCAATATAATTTATCATTTTTTTCTCTTTCACAATTAGTGCTTTTCGTGTCCTGTTTAAGAAATCTTTGCATTCCAAGGTCATCAAATGTCCTTCTATGTCTTCATCTAAAAAGAATTGTTCTAAAAGTGAATCTTCAGCACACCTGGAATTGACTGTCCTGTAAGGTGTGTGTTCTGGAGACCCCACCACTGGAGTTGCAACAGAGGCAGCTGCAGGGGAATTCCCACAAGGGACCCTGCCAAACTGTCGGAAGATGGGGACCAAGAACAAAGCTCTAACCACCCAGGTGCTCAGTCCAAAACATTTATGAGAACTACATAACAGTGATTCAGCTTATCTTCAAGGTGGATGGTGAGAAAAGAGATGGAGGTCTACCTAGATATGCCCACGATGAGGAGGTTGGAGCATTGTATTCATATGGGGGTGTAAGGAATTTGGTTCAGGGCTGAGGCTAGTTTCTGCCTGTGTTGATCTTTCAGTGTTTCTAGCCACAACATACACAAGTTCGTCAGTGCCTGGGAATATTTAAGAATCCCACTAGGATTCAGCAGACTCAGAGCCTGCCCCTGAGAGAAGCAAGGAGAACCTCCAGGTCCCATCCCAGGGAGGCACTGGTCCAAAGGCCAAGGGCAGTACTGTCCCCTTCTACTGTGGTTTTTGGGATGAGGGTGAGATGGCCCCAGTATAGTCCTAGCATGCCTTCCTCCTCGGTCCCCTCTGTGCATGTTCTCCCCATTCTTGAGGGCAGGCCAAAGCCCACCTCTTCTTGAAGACTTGCCTGGGTGCCCCAGATTCCAGAGCTTCCTCATTGCACTGACCACCCACAGCCCAAAGAGCCTTTGCCAGGGCTCTCAGCAAGGAGCCTTGCCATGACCAGACCTGGAGCGTGACAGTACACAGGGGTAAAAACTAGGCCTTCTCAAAGCTCTGAGAATTACAGGAAACCCCAGTCAGAGGGAAAAGAAATGAATACCTGCAGAAACCATCCGAAAATTAAGAGACATTCCACATGAAGAGCAAGGGGAACCTGGAAACCCAATTGGGATCTGCCAATGTAAAAGATTTAGCCCAGCTGGGTGTGGTGGCGCACACCTGTAATCCCAGCGGCTCAGGAGTCTGAGACAGGAATTAAAAGTCAGCCTCAGCAACTCAGCAAGATCCTGTCTCTAAATAAAAAATACTAAAAAGGGATGGGGACATGTCTTAGTGGTTAAGTGCCCCTGGATTCAATCTCTGGTATAAATTAAAAAAACAAAACAAAAAAAACCTGGTGCACAGAATGTGGCAGAGGGGAAAGAGACAGCTATGCACCCAGATTCTTCATGGTGGGAGCTCTGGCACCCGAGGCAGACTTCCCAGGGTTACATTAGCATAAATACATATACTCCCACAGCAGCACAGAGGCAGCTCTGCAGGCGCTGAGCCTTGTTCATCAGCAAGACAGGATTAGGGTGGAGTGGGGGTGGTTGGAACTTCAGCTGATTTATAAACTATTGTAGGATGTTGCCTACAATCCCACGCCCAGCAGGTTGACAGTTGTCCAAGGGCAGGTGTGAGAGCCAGCGGCATCAGTGATAATGCAGCTGCACCTGTATCATGGGCTCAGGCACCCAGGACCCCAGGGCCAGACCACCACGTGTATCAAGTAGGTTCTAAACTGCAAGAGCCCCTGAGTGATCAGACCTCAAAGCTGTCTCTGGTCTGCTTACCAAGCTGTGCTTCCTAGTGTGAGGCTATGCCCACCCCCAGGAAGGAGCATCTTTCTCAAAACTGCAAAGGCACTTTACTGATTAGCATGGTTCTCCCTGGGGGCACATGGGTGCAAAGGAAAAGTAGGACGTGGGCCAACTCAGGCTGTTCAAAACCCTGGGGCTGACTCACTATTTCCCATGCCATTTCTGGTTAACCTTTTTACAAATTCTATGCTTGACATTGAGCCCATATTATAATATTGAGCCCATATTATACACTTGATATTGAGCCCATATTATAAGCTTAGCAGGTCTGCTCTGCATCTACTGGGTGGGTGTGAAAAGGAGTCAATTCTTAGATTGTCCCTGGATGGTAGAGGGTCTGGCCTGCAGGGCCACTTCCCCCAATAGCCTCCTGAACACCATCTCCTTGCCCATCATGGCCTCTGCTAATATAGCCACCCAACTAGGCCCTTGAGGAGGAATGTGAAGGTGCTCCTACACTCCTCACCCCACCTCTTTCCCCACACATCCTTTGCTTTCAACAGACCTCTTTCCCGACCCCAGGATCTAAGGGAAGAGCAGCCTTGGGCTAAGCATCTACAGCAGAACTGTCCTGGGGTAATAGGAGTGGCCAGTGGAGAGATGGAACCAGGGAGGAAGCCAGCAGAAAGGCAGTACTCAAGCTGGGCACCATGGCACACACCTGTAATCCCAACACCTAGGGAGGCTGAGACAAGAGTCACAAGTTCAAAGCCAGCCTCAGCAATGGCGAGGTGCTGAGCAACTCAGTGAGACCCTGTCTCTATATAAAACACAAAATAGGGCTGGAGATGTGGCTCAGTGGTTGAGTGCCCCTGAGTTCAATCCCCAGTACCAAAAAAAAAAAAAGGCAATATTCACGCAGTGCGAGAGGGGGTATCACCCTGAATACTGTTTATTTTATTTTATTATTATTTTGTGGGACTAGGGATTAAATTCAAGGATGCTCTACCACTGAGCTACATCCCTAGGCCTTAAAAAAATTTTTTTGTTTTTAAAGATAGGGTCTCCCAAAAGTTGCTGATGCTAGCCTCAAACTTGCCATCTACTGCTCAGCCTCCTGAGCAGCTGGGATTACAGGTATGCGCCACCAGGTCTGGCCCTGAAGAACATGTTAATAAAGTACTTTGCACCTTCTTGTCATCCTCCGCTTCACTGAACTGCCCCTCTAGTCCCACCACGTTTGAGTTCCTGCCACTGCTTCCAGACTGCTCTACTGGTCTCCCCTTCCAAGTTCTCCCACTAGCGTCTCTGGCCTCTTTGAGACACGGTGGCCCATTCATTGTGCCTTTTGGGGAACGTGTCTTGCCTTTTGGCAGGGTGACTCTGCCCTGGCTTGTTTCCTGCCTTTCTGAGTTTGAATTCTGGCTTTACTTTGTGTCAGCTGAGTAACCAGGCCATTATTTAATTTGTACATTAGGATTACCCATCTTAAAAAGTGGCTGATAATAGTACTGTAGGGGCTGGGGTTGTGGCTCAGTGGTAGAGTGCTCGCCTAGCATGTGTGAGGCATTAGGTTCTATTCTCAGCAA
Source organism: Xerus rutilus (assembly GCA_028644305.1). Lineage (NCBI taxonomy): Eukaryota > Metazoa > Chordata > Mammalia > Rodentia > Sciuridae > Xerus > Xerus rutilus. Next base: position 85,241,508 of record CM053400.1, on the reverse strand, counting down.
CATATAAAAAATAAATTAAATAAAGGCATTGTGTCCATCTACAACTAAATTCTTTAAAATATAATAGTACTGTACAGTGTGTTGTGAGAATTTTTAAAGGAAAGATATTCAGGGAAAGGAACTTGATAAACAGGAAGTTAGCAACAGACAAGAAGGGGCTAGAGCCAGGCACGGTGGTGCACACCTGTAATCCCAGCACTTAGGGAGGCTGAGACAGGAGAATCGCGAGTTCAAAGCCAGCCTCAGCAACAGCGAGACGCTAAGCAACTCAGTGAGACCCTGTCTCTACATAAAACACAAAATAGGACTGGGGATGTGGTTCAGTGGTGAGTACTCCTGAGTTCAATCCCTGGTACCCCTCCCAAAAAAGAAAGGCCTGGGGTTATGGCACAGTGCTAGCATGCTTGCCTAGCACACGTGAGGCACTGGGTTCGATCCTTGGCACCACGTAAAAATAAAATAAAGATATTCTGTCCACCTACAACTAAAAAATAAATATTAAAAAAAAAAAAAAGAAGGGGCTGGGAGAGAAGGAGCTGAGAGGAGGATAGAGTGCCTGAGCCTCTACAGCCACCCAGTAGGAGTCTGAAGAACCGAACTAGTGGTGGCTCTCCCAAAATGTGCTTGAGCCCAAGGCAGGGGTGAGTTGAGGGCAGAATAGCTTCCAGGGAGCTAAAAGGATGCATGGGTACATGCCTTTGAAAGTCTTACTTCATTCCTGTTCCTCCCTACACATCCCACAATCCCAGTTTCACTCACAGCTAGAACTACCCACCTCTCCACCCCACAAGGGCCCTAGGCAGGGCCTGACCCAAATCTCCAGCAAGCTTAAAAATAAGAGCACTGGACTAGAAGTCCAATGCTGAGTGTCACCCAAGCTTACCTCCTAGCCCTGTGGCTAGGCCGGGTCTGGGACCTCTCTGATAGTCCATGCCATTATATTCTCTGTTTGTATAGCATTGATCTCACCTTGCTCCTAAAGGATCTGAGGCTGCTGGTAGGAATAATCACTCTCTTGCCCAAACCATAAGTGCTAGTAAAAATGAAGAGTGCAGAATCAGGAAGCACAAAGGAAACACAATATTATTGTGATTTTTCTCCTCAAAAGAATTAACCCACACTTCTCCAGCTCCCCGATGAAGATTCTGCCACAAGTCCAAAATTGTCCAAGTCCCCTGGCTTGAGCTCAGCTTTATACATCATATTTAATTTCCACAATAAACCACTGCAAAGGGCCCTGTAGTATAGTTTGGATCTGGAATGTCTCCCAAAGGCCCAAGTGTTAAAAGCTTGGTCTCCAATCCATTGCACTATTAGGAGGTGATGGAATCTTTAAGAGGTAGGACCTAGTGAAAGGAAGTGAGGTCATTGGGGGTGTACCCATGAAGGACCCACTGAGACCCTGGACGCTTCCTCTTTGTTTCTTGGCCAGCAGGAGGTGAGCTGGACTCCTTTGCCATGTGCTCCTGTTCTGATGGGCTTGCCACCACAGGCCCAAAGCAACAAGGCTAAGTAACCATGAACTGAAATCTCTGAAACTGAGTCAAGATCAATTTTTCCTCCTTTTATTTTTATCTCAGTTATTTTTTTCCCAATGTCACAAAGCTGACAAACACACCCTAATATTTCATTATACAGATAAGAGAATGAAAGCTCAGAGTTCATATAATTTCCCCAAGAGCTCATGTTAATAAGTGACAACTGTACCACGAAATGATGATTTTTAACCTGGACATCACAAATGCCTACCTCCCAGGCAGTGTGTGGAATGTAAGGTGACAGAGAGAAGGGACTGTGACCACCCCAGGATTCACTTTTTCAACCTTTTATCAGCTGTGCCAGCCAATCGCAACACTGTGGCCGATTCTGTCACCATCTTGACCATTGGTCTTAACTGCCTCCCCCAAAAGCTCCTTTCCACTCCCACAGCCACCAGCCAAGTCCTCATTACTCACACCCAGGATGTGACAGGATTGTCCTCCATGACCTTCCTGCCTCCGGCCTTATCTCCCTCCATTTGTTCACCAGAGCCAGACACTGCCCTTTTCCTGATCACTCCATCCCAACAGTGACACCCCAATCACACACATGCCTCAGGGGTCATGGTGGGGTAGGGGCAAAAAGATTTTGCAGCTAGATTGTTGTGGGGTCAAATCCCACCCATGCTGCTTACTAGATGAGTCACGTTGGATAAATTATGTAGTCTCTCCAAACCTCAATTTTCTCTTTTTAGGAGAGGGTATCACTCCAGCTTCACCTCCTTCCATCTGCTCATGATGATAGCTGTCATGGAGAGTCCTCAGGCACATTAAATGCATTTGCACTTAGCTTGGCCCAGAGTCAATGGGTGCCTTGGTATTTTCTCCCACTAGAAACATACTTGTTCGTTGGGAAAACAGGCTGGGAATGGGATGATACTCACCCCCCTTTGCATCTATCCCCACAAATCCAGGAAGGGAAGATGTGGAGCTGGATCAGAAGCTGAGCTGATCTCCTAGCCAGAACAGGACTGCAGGGCTGGGCCATCTTTTTTTTTTTTTTTTAAATGTTTATTTTTTAGCTGTAGGTGACAGAATATCCTTATTTTATTTTTATGTGGTGCTGAGGATCGAACCCAGTGCCTCATGCGTGCTAGGCGAGCACGCTACCACTGCGCCATAATCCCAGCCCCGGGCTGGGCCATCTTAAGACCTTTATAGACCCTGAGTCTGATTCTTGCAGATCCCAGCCTTACAGTAACAAGCACCAAAATGCACCCACATCCCTCATTCAATGCAACTCTTTTTTGCTTTAAATTTAAAAGGATTCTTTTAAACTTGCCTTTGAAATCATTTGACTATGAGTAACTCATTTAATTTACTGCTGGCTGATTTCTCTTCAATAATCCTGTGTATTCTGGAGCTTTTGCCAAAAATCCAATTTACAAATTGTTTTCAAATATAATGACATTTGTATGAATACTAAACTGAGCAAATATGAAAGTTGACATGCTATTTTCTGCAGGCCTTCCATTAAATATTTGTCAATTTTGACTTTGCTTTTCTTCATACTTTGCAGCCCCAAAGTTTATTTTTGTATTCTCCCACGTTTTGGGGCATTTCAAAGTCCTCCCTGCTCCCTGCAGAGGACAGGTTTAGGCACAGAGCAAGTGCTCTTGGATGATCCCAACTCCGGACACTCAGGCAGTGGGTACCACCCACTGCAGATTGACCAGGGCATCCCACCTTACAATTTTACTCTTATTTTGAAAACAAAAGTGGTTTGTCAAACATTGGATTAAATTTGACTTAATGTTTAAAGCTTTATTGGGATTTCCTATGAGTAATTTCACAAATGAGGCAATGCTGTGGCCAGTTAATGTTCTGATGGAGGTTTGGACGTCATCCTAGCCAGTTCCCCACCTACGTCAGAAGGGGGCGCTAAGGAAGCAAGCCAGTGGCTCTCAGCGCTGGGTGTTCCTGGCCAAGGGCCTTGGGGACTGCCCAGTCAGCAAGGTTTCATGACTGACCTGTGTACCCTTCATTCAGGGCCAGCCTTAGGACTGGAAAGAGGCAGGCTCCTATACCTGTTTTATTGCTCTCTGTTTGGGGCCTTTAAAAGTAGAGCAATTTTTAAAATCCCACAGCTGCCACCATCATTCCCTTCCCCTCCTTTCCGCATTTAACAGTCCCTGGCCCCAAAGTGCAGAGCAGTGAGATGTTGCCCGCTACACGAAGGTGGCCCCACACACCAACCAGGCAGGTCACCTGGAGAGGAGTGGTGGGACCCTAAGAGAGGGAAGGAGGGAGGGGACTGTAGGAGCCCTGCGCAAGGCAGAAGAGGGAAGGGCTTTGATTTCCATCAAAAGCTGTAAATCTAAACAAAAATAAAAGATTATAGTAGCTGGTGGTGCAGGTCAGTAATTCCAGCAACTCAGGAAGCTAAGGCAGGAGAATGGCAAGTTCAAGGCCAGCCTCAGCAATTTAGGGAGGCCCTATGTCAAAATAAGTAAATAAAATTTTAAAAATAAAACAAAGGACTGGGGATGTAGCTCAGTCCCTGTGAGTTCAATCCCCAGTACCAATAACAGTAATAATAATCATTATTAGTACCTAATAATAATTATAATTACCTGTAACTTCCCTTTTGGGCATCTAGTCTAGGGGAATAATCTCTAATACCTTATGCAAATACAATAGCTAATACTTACTAAGTACTGACTTACAACTTCAGTGACTGAATGAATCCAAAGTCAACCCATGAGGAAACCACTATTATTATCCCCATACCATGGGTAAAGATCTGAGGCACAGAGAAGGAACTAACTTGCCTAAGGTCACACAGCCAGAGAAGAGTGAAGCCAGAATTCAAGCCCACAAATTCTGGCTCCAGAGTACACAGTGGTAGCCACAATGTTAGGTCAATTATTATTATTATTATTATTGGTACCAGAGATTGAAATCAGGGGCACTCGACCACTGAGCCACATCCCCACACCTATTTCGTGTTTTATGTAGAGACAGGGTTTCACTGAGTTGCTTAGCACTTCGCTGTTGCTGAGGCTGGCTTTGAACTCGCGATTCTCCTGTCTCAGTCTCCTTAAGTGCTGGGATTACAGGCTTGCGCCACCGTGCCCGGCTACGTAAATTATTCTTTTTTTTTTTTTTAAATATTTTTTTAGTTGTAGATGGACACAATATCTCTATTTATTTATTTTTAATGTGGTGCTAATTATTTATTTTTAATGTGATTGAACCCAGTGCCTCACGCATGCAAGACAAGCACTCTACCACTGAGCTGCAATCCCAGCCCTCAATTATTCTTAACAGAGAAAAGTTGTCACAGTAAATGATGGTGAGGCAGGTCACTGTAATTCCATTCATATTTATGTAGTATTTTAGTGAAATGTAGAAAGGCATGTTAAAATAATTTTTAAGTGCAAGATTATAATATATATGTGATCTCAACTCAAAAATGCCACTTGAAAAAAGAACTGAAAGGAAGACATAAATGTGCAAAAATGTATTAAATATATACATATATCTCAGGCACACAGGGGATCAGCAAATATTTGGTGAAATTGGCAGATTATGAATGAGCTTTTTTTCCTTCTTCCCATTTCTCTATATTTTCCAAATTTTTAAATGAAATTGATTTTCTTTTTAGACTTTTTTACTGTTTGAAGATTACTGGCTTTTAGCCAGGCATGGTGGCACACACCTTTAATCCCAGCACTTTGGGAGGCTGAGACAGGAGAATCATGAGTGCAAAGCCAGCCTCAGCAATGGCAAGGCACTAAGCAACTCAGTGAGACCCTGTCTCTACATAAAACACAAAATAGGGCTGGGAATGGGGCTCAGTGGTTGAGTACCCCTGAGTTCAATCCTTGGTACCAAAAAAAAAAAGGGCTGGGGAGGTTCAGTGGTAAAGTACCTCTGGGTCCAATTTCAAATACCCAAAAGCAAAAACAAACACAAAAAGTCTCCCAAAAAGCCCAGGTGTGGATGCATCCACCACTGAATTTTACCAGATTCTTTAAAAGAATTAACACTAATGCTTCTCAAAATATTCCGTAAAATATAAAGAGAGGGAAACTTTCCAAACTCATTCTATAAAGCCAATACTATCCTGCTTCCAAAACTTGATAAGGACACAACAGAAAAAGAAAACTATAGGCCAACATCCCTGAGATATATAGATGCTAAAATCTTTAACAAAGTACTTGCAAATCCAATCCAATCCAACACTAAAGATATCACACACCATGATCAATTTGGTTTCATTCCATGGATGCAAGTATGGCTCAACATGCACAAATCAATAAACATAATACAGCACATAGACAGAATTAAGGATAAAAGTCACATGATCATATCAATAGATGCAGAAAGAGCCTTTGATAAAACTGAACATCCCTTCATATTTGAAGTACTGAATAAATTAGGTATAGAAGGCTCATACCTCAACATAATAAAGGCTATGTATGATAAACCCATAGCCAACATCATACTGAATGAAGAGAAACTAAAAGCATCTTCTTTAAGAACAGGAACAATATGGTATCCACTCTCACCACTCTTATTCAATATAGTACTGGAAATTTTAGCCAGAACAATCAAACAAGAGAAAGAAAGAAAAGGGATACAAATAGGAAAGGAGGAAGTCAGATAATCCCTGTTTGCTGATGATATGATTCTGTACTTAGAAAACCCTAAATACTCTACTGAAAGACTCTTAGAATTTATAAACAAATTCAGCAAAATAGTAGGAAATAAAATCAACATATAAGCTGGGCACGGTGGTGCATGCCTGTAATCCTAGTACTTTGGGAGGCAGAAGAATTATATGTTCAAAGTCAGCCTCAGCAAGGGTGAGGTGCTAAGCAACTCAGTGAGACCCTGTCTCTACATAAAACACAAAATAGGGCTGGGGATATGGCTCAGTGGTCGAGTGCCCCTGAGTTCAATATTCATTACCAAAAAAAAAAAAAAATCAACATATAAAAATCAGGAGCTTTTCTATATACCAGTGATGAATTCGCTGAGAAAGAAATCAGGAAAGCAATGTCATTCACAATAGCCTCAAAAAATTGCATATTTAGGAATAAATCTAAGAAGATAAAAATTACACAGTGATAATTACAAAACAGTGAAAAAGTTGAAGAAGACACTGGAAGATGAAGAGACTTCCCATATTCTTGGATTGAGAGAATTAATATTGTTAAAACATCTATGCTACCCAAAGTGATCTACAGATTCAATGCAATCCCCATCAAAATACCAATGATGTTCTTCACAGAACTAGAAAAAAAAATCCTAAAATTAATATGAAAACAGAAAGGACCCCAAATAGCCAAAGCAATCCTGAGCAAAAAAAGCAATGCTGGGACCTCACAATACCCAGTGTCAAAACATATCAGAGAGCCACAGTAACCAAAACGGCATGGGATTGGCATGAAAACAGATATATAAACCAATGGAATCAAACAGAGGACCCAGAAATAAACCCATGCAGCTACAGTCAACTGATCGTCAACAAAAGAGCCAAAACATAAATGGGAGAAACAATAGCCTCCTAAACAAGAGGTGCTGTATGTAGAAGATTGAAAACAGATTCCTGTCTCTTACCCTAAAGAAAACTCAACTCAAAATGGATCAGAGACAGAAACATAAGACCTGAAACACTGAATGTACTAGAAGAAAACTAGGGGACACACTCCAAGCTGGCACCACAGGCAACTATTTCCTGAATAGACTCTAACAGCCCAGGAAACAAAAACAAGAACCGACAAATGGGATCACATCAAATTAAAAGTTTCTGCACAACACAGGAAACAATCAGTAGAGTTGAGAGACAACCTGCACAACGGGAGAACACCTTTGCCAGCTGTTCACCTGACACAGGGTTAAAATATACAGAATATATAAAGAACTCAAAAAACTTACTAACCAAAGAACAAGTAATCAAAACGAAAAACAGGCAAATAATCTCAATAGACACTTCTCAGAAGAAGAAATACAAATGGCCAAAAGCATGTGATAAAATGCTTACTATCTTTAGCCATCAGGGAATGCCAATCAAAACTTCACTGAGGGGCTGGGATTGTAGCTCAGCGGTAGAGCGCTTGCCTCGCATGCGTGAGGCCCTGGGTTCGATCCTCAGCACCACATACAAAAAGCAATAAAATAAAGACATTGTGTCCATCTACAGCTAAAAAAATATTTAAAAAAAAAAAACTTCATTGAGGGCTAGGGTTGTGGCTCAGTGGTAGCATGCTTGTCTCATATGTGATGTGTGAGGAATTGGGTTTGATCCTCAGCACCACATAAAAATAAATAAAAATAAAGGTATTGTGTCCATCTACAACTAAAACAAATTAAAAAAGAAAAAAAAAACCACTTCATTGAGAGTCCATCTCACCCCAGTCAGAATGGCTAATAGAAAAAAATAATAACCCATTTGGATGAGGTTGTGGAAAAAAAGGAACCCTTATACACTTTGAATGGGAATGTAAATAGTACAGTCATTATGGAAAACAGTGAAGATTCTCAGAAAAAAAAAAAATAGAACTACTACAAAATCCAGAAATCCCACTCCTGGGTATATATCTGAACATGTTTACTGTGGCACTATTCAGAACAACCAAGATATGGAGTCAGTCTAAGTACTTGTCAACAGATGAAAGGATAAAGAAAATATGGTGTAGGACTAGGTTTGTGGCTCAGTGGTAGAGCATCTGCCTAGCATGTGTGAGGCACTGGGTTGGATTCTCAGCACCACATATAAATAAATAAATAAAAGTCCACTGACAACTAAATAATATTTTTTTTAAAATAACAAAAAATTGTGGACAGATTGCTAAGAAACTCTTTGAATTTTGTAATATTCTTAAGGCTAGCCCTGAACACACACTGAGAAAAACAAGGGACAAGTAAAGGGATCAAAGGATTACTTTAAACGACAAATTCAATGGTAAGTAAATAGAGAGTTCTCACTGGTGGAAAAATCCTAAATGCTGAAGGGAGACAGGATTGTCCTGGCCTTAAAGGGATATTCTAGAAAGCTCTTCTAGGTTGGTCACAGTGGTACACATCTGTAATCCCAGCTACTCAGGAGGCTTAGGCAGGAGGATCTCAAGTTAGAGGCTAGTCCAGGCAACTGAGCAAGAACCTGTCTCAAAATAAAATTTTTTTAAATAATTTTTTTTAGTTATTTTTAGTTATTGATGGACCTTTGTTTTATTCATTTATTTGTTTTTTTTTTTTTTGGTACTGGGGATTGAACTCAGGGGTACTCAACCACTGAGCCACATCCCCAGCCCTGTTTTGTGTTTTATGTAGAGACAGGGTCTCACTGAGTTGCTTAGCACCTCGCCGTTGCTGAGGCTGGCTTTGAACTCACGATTCTCCTGTCTCAGCCTCCCTAAGTGCTGGGATTACAGGCTTGAGCCACCGCGCCCGGCTTATTTATTTATTTGTATGTGGTGCTAAGAAACGAACCCAGTGCCTCACACACAAGAAGCAAGTGCTCTATCGCTGAGTCACAACCCCAGCTCTCAAGATAAAATTTTAAAGGGCTGAGGATACATACAGCTTAATGGTAGAGCACTTGCCTAGGATGTACAATATCCTGGGTTCAACACCAAAACACACATACACACACCCTTCAAAATACCTTCTAATCCTGCTTGCCTGTTTTACAAAGCTAAGGTATAGGTTATTTATATTAAATATATCCTTGAAAAGTCAGCTCCCATTACCCTTGAAAAGCATTGTTTTAGAGGTAGGTAAGGCCCAGGGTTGGGTGGAGAAGAGCCCTAACCCCCAGCTCCAGTCTAGGTTCTACCATTAGCCATTTTCACGTCCTGAGCCTGTTTCTCCAGCCAGAAATCAGCCAGAGTTGTATAGCCTCCCATTTATCCCCAGCTCCAACATTTAGTCTTGGTATGCAAATGCCTAGAATGAATTGGCAACAGATGCCCTCTGCACACAGGGGCCCTGGGTCCTCGCCAGGAGGCCTGGCTGGCAGCCTTTGGGAGGCAGGAGGATGAGGAGAGCTCTGCCCAGGGTGCCCAGGGCACCTGCTGGGGAGGCTGAGGCCAGGTGCACAGGTACTCATCTCCTGCTAGAGGAGGTGGGCAGGGGCAGAGCCACTGATGGAGAGGAGGTGGCGGCCTGCAGCCTCCAGGCTTGGCACCCAGGCTCTCAGTTACAGCCTAGAGCTATTCTGGGGCCAATTGTTTCTGAGGCAACCAGCCCCCAATTCCTTCCCTGCCATGCAGCAACCATGACAGCTTCTCTGTTGCCCACCCAGGGTCCTGCACAGCCCAGGGCACATTACACTTTCCTTCTTCACACAGGCAACAGGTTCCAGCAACCTCTGTACCAAGGAGGTGCTCTGACAAACAGTGTAGCAGGTGCATGACAGCGGAGTTGCCTAAGGCTGTGTTTGAAGCCTTAAGTCTGCCAGGGCCTTGCTGGAGTCTGCTCCACAACTTCCACCTCTGAATCAGGCCCCCGGAGGGTGGGACCTAGAAAGGGCTTTTTTTTTTTTTGGTACTGGAGGTTGAATTCTACCACTGAGCCCCAGCCCCAGCCCCATTTTTATATTTTATTTAGAGACAGGGTCTCACTGAGTTGCTTAGCACCTCACCATTGCTGAGGCTGGCTTTGAACTCATGATTCTCCTTGTCTCAGCCTCCCAAAGTGCTGGGATTACAGGTGTGCACCACTGTACCCAGCTAGAAAAGGCATTTAAAACAAGCTCCCCAAATCCTGATGTCTCAGAAGTCCTAGTCTCGTGGCTTATAAGGGTGTATGTTCCCATCGACCAGGCTTCAAGTGCACATGAAGTACAAGATAGGAAGGGTCACCATCTTTCACATTGGTGTAACATGAATGTGCCCTAGACCTGGGGCCAGATTCGGAGAGGGCAAGTTGGATGAGGGCCCATTGGGCATCTCTTCTCTCCTATAGCTCCCTCTGTCCATGTCCAAGTGCACAAGCAGATCATCCAAGCCAAGCCGCTCCCCTCAGAATGTGCTGGTCCTCCATTCAGAAGGTCCCTGGCACCCAACCACAGCACCCCAACAGCTCTCCCACTCCCAACAGAGACTCCTCCTGCTTTGTTACTTAAATAATCTTTATTTCTCATGCACTAGGAAAGATGGGTCATATGAAACACTGCTTTTCCCAGCAAAGGCCTCGGTCTAGAACACAACACAGGGGGCCAGCTGGTATCCTGGCCTGGTCAAAGATCTGGGGACCACAAAAGGGATATCCCCCAGGACTAGTGGCAGATCCAGCACCTCCAGCTGCAGTGGCCCCAGACACAGCAAAGGGCAATTGCCCCCTCCCACAGAGGCACAGGAAGCTAACACCAGAGAAGCACATGGACCAAGGAAAAAACGGAAAAGGCTGCTGGGCAGTGACTTGGCAGAGGCAGTGGTCCAGCACCTCCAAGGCCTGAGTCCGGAGTTCCACAGGTCCTCAGGAGCCTGTGCCTATAGCAGAACGTACAGGGCCCTCTCAACTGCCCCTCAGTCACATCAACAGGACAGTGGACTAAACTTCAACTCCAGCCAAAGCTCCAATTTGCCCAGGCAGGCCCCCAAGGTCAAAAGGGGCCAGCTCCCCTTGCCTTGGTTGATTGGTTCAACCTTAGTCAGCTAAAGGGGTCAACCTTTCCAAGTCCCTATGGACGCTTGGAGGTACCCCTAGGATAGCCTGGTTTCTGAGGATCCTAGGACAGGGCCACCAGTGGAGCCAGCCCTTAAATCTTGGCCATCAGGTACAACCTGAGCCAAGACAACAGTAAAGCAAAATCCTGGGCATCACATTCACTGAGGTGGCCCAGTGACAGCACATGGTCAGACACATGCAGGACAGAAACGAAGAAGGATGGAGACATGCAGAGAGCACACGGGATGGGAGGGGTCTGAGAACAAAACATGGTCAAGGTGCTGAGATAGGGTGGGTACTGCTAGAGCCAGGCTCACTGAGGCCCTGGGCTTGTGGCCACACCCGCCTCCTCCGGGATGGTCTCCAGCATCTCACTCTGGACAGCCTGTGTGATAAGTGCCAGCTCTTGGCATAGGGTCTCATGGCGGTAGCCCACGCGGATGTCTGGCACATTGGTGCGGCGGATGTCATTGCCCTCAGGGCCCTCCTTGGTATAGTTGGGTCCCAGCCAATGGCTTTTTACCTGCAGGAGGTGTGAGTAATAGGCAGGGTTGTAGCCTGCTCCCAATCATCCCAGGGACAAGGCCAAGACCCCAAATGTGGAGGAAGGGGAAAGTAAGGCAGAGTCAAGGCCCAGGCAGGCAGGTGTTAGTACCTTGTGTGAGAATCCACTCATGAGCACACTGTTGCGAGCCAGCTCACACATGTCACAGGAGCTGAGCTTCCACACTTGAGTGGCAATGCTGTATTCCTCCATCAGCGGCTCCTGCATAGGACAGGATCCCTCAGACAGGTGCGCCTGGCCCTGCAGCTCCTCCCTACTCCCATCCTACCCTGTGGGACTTCCGCTTAGTCTGCAGCATTTCACCAGCAGGAGGCAGCACCAACCCAGAGAGACCCCTGTGTCCCAGGTTGCCTGCTGGTCTCTGACCTTGGTGAAGTGGAACTGTAGAGGATCATCAGTAGAAAGCGAGACCATGAGGCCACGGGACAGGTACTCAGGTAGTGGGTTCCGGTGGTAGCTGAGAAAGAGGCTATTGTTGCTGAGCGGGGACATGGCAATGCCAATCTGGGCCAGGTAATACAGGTACTGCAGAACTGGGGCCTGGGCAGACACAAAAGAGTGAGGGCCAGTTAGATGGCCTTGAAGCAGGGTAGGATATGATGGTTTGCAGGAATGGGGGACCCAGGTCACAGAGCAGGTAGTGCATGTAGGAGGATAGGTCCAGGCTTCACCTGATATAAGAATTCAAGTTATAGCCAGAACCCAAGTAGGGGCCTAGCCTGGAGGGGCCTAGCCTGGGGTGGAGAATATTAGTTATAGTGGGAAGGAGGAATCCAACTGGGGGTCAGGTCAGGGTAAGGAGGATCAGTTGCTGAAAGGGTCCAAATGGTTCAAAGGAAAGTAAACAACTGAGGGGAAGCCTGGGGGTGAAGACCCTGACCTTGCGCAGAAGCAGCCCATGGGAGATGTTTTCCGCCAGCATGAAGGCTGATACCAGGTGGTGGATGGGCCCAGCCTCCCCACAGTGTGGCCTCAGCACGAACGTGTGGAAACCCCTCTGCCTGGGAGGCATGAAGACAGGGTCAGCTCCAGAGCCCCACCTTAGCACACATGTGACCTCTCGTGGAGGATTAGCACTGAGTGGCACAGGTACCTGCGCAGGTGGTTCAACATGGCCATGTTGGCGAAGGTGTAGTACAGGTAGTATGCATAGGGTGGGTTGTCTTCCTCCACCCAAGCTTCAGGGAGGGGGCTCTCTAGGTTGAAGACATGGTTCTCAGGCTTAGATTCATCATCCACACTGTCAAAACCATCCACCTGGTACAGGAACCCATGGTCAGGCCCAGAGCTGTGACTGGGCCTGAGCCCAGCTGTCCTGCCCACACCCAGCCCCTGCCACCCCTCCCTCACATGCTCCAGAAAAAGATGCAGCTCCGGGTGGCTGGCAGGGTGCACAGTAGCCTCGAACAATGGCAGGAAGATGTTCTCCAGCATCTCCTGGAAGTTGGCCAGCTGGCCCTTGGTGCGGTACACGTCACTGTAAGTGAAATAACAGGTCAGAGCCAGTTTGGGGGAGTTAGCCCAGAACGAAGGTAAGTAAGGGTCACAGCTGGCCCAAGAACACAAAAGCATGTGTGAACTACACTGGGGAGAATGCCAGGGTGGATCAGGCTGGGTAGACTGTGGTGGGCTGAAGAGGCCTCTCCTTGCACTTGGAGGGCTTAGCTGGGCAAGGAGAGGTTTGCAGTTTCAGAACAGGAGGCAGGACCAGCCCCCTTGAACACGGCCCTGGTGTTTCCTCCCACTTCAAGGGACACTCACAAGAGGCGGGGCACCTGCACGAGCCAGCGCACATTAGGAGAATGCACTCGGTGTGTCACAGCCCAGCGTGCCAACTTGTCCCACTCATCCCTCGAGCGCCCATAGATGGATAGCCGCAGCTCTGCATTCTGATATTTGCTCTCCTCCAGGTCGGACATCACCTCCTAGACACGTGAAGAACAGCTGCCATACCAGGCTCCCCTCCCGCCCTCTGCATACCCACCATGCATGTTCAATGAGATCTCTTTAGTCCCTTGTCCCCTCACCCCACCTATACCCAGGCTCTCAGCTGAGTAGATTGGGCTGCCTCCATACCTTGATGATGTGAGCAAAGTACTTCCCAGAAACCCTGTTGTCAGTCTTGATGAAGATCTCTCGGAGGACAGACTCCCCAATAGGGTTGTATTTGGCATTGAACTTGTCAAAGCGGTGGAAGGTGTTCCTATCCTGGGGGAGATGGGCAGGCCCAGGTCACCCCGGACCCTCACCTCCTGCACTGACCCAGCCCCCCAGTTCATGCATGGGGACAGACCGCGTGCACGTCAAGTGTGTCCACACTCAGGTCATAGGCAGTGAGATTCATGCTCTCGAAGACTTCCCGCAGAGTCTGCTCACGGCCCTGTTCCACATGCACAATCTCCTCCAGGTGCCGCTTCATTGCCCGCTTGATGAAGCGCAGCAGATGTTTCTGGTTCATGCAGGACGAGGCATGGATGTGTGTGTCCACCTAGGATGGAACAGAGCACTGCTGAGCCCACCAAAGGCCCAGAGGATCTAAGACCAGCGCAGTGGGATGGGAGAGGTCTCCCCATATTGGATGCTGGGCAGGGATCCTAGGCCCTGGACAGGGAGGCTGGGCAGAGATACCCAGTCAGGACACAGACAGGGCCACAGGTGAAGGCCCACCTTGCGGATATTGTAGAAGTCTCGGTGTGGCACTTTCTTCTGAGCAGCCAGTTCCTTCATCTCGTTGAGCAGCACATGCATCTGGAACTTGGAGCTCAGGTACTGTAGCCGGCGGTAGCAGAATGACTTTCTGGGCAGTAGAAAGGCAGCAAGGCAGGGACTCAGGCCCTGAGGGAAGAACCTGGGTAGAGCCTAGGCAGCAGAACCCAAGGAGGAGGCAGCAGGATCCAGGATGGAGGTGACCAAGAGGGCTGCAGACTGAGGGAAGGTCAAGGGCTTGGTGACTGGGGTAGGATGGGGAGACGAGACCAGGTAACAGATATGAGGCAGAACAGGGCAGGGCTAGGGCTGGAGAATCTGGGCTAGGGGGCAAGCAGAGTAACCAGAAAGAACTCACATGGGGCCATTGATAATCAGAGCCATCAGCACATTAACGTCAGCCACAAATTCCTGTAGGTCAGGGTATGGCAACTCCACCTCAGAGCAACTGGCATATGGGGGAGCTTGGGTAAGGAAAGGAAGCCAGGCTCTGCAGCCCCTCTCAAGCCATGTGGCCTCCCACATGTCATCTCCCCCAAGCCCCCAGCACACACCACACCCTCTTACTGCTCATCAGGATCCCTGTGAGTATAGACGTGTACCACACCACGCACCATACGCAGACCCAAGCCCAGGTCCCCAGGCATGGTACTTGGCTCACAGTGCTCATATGGGTGTTGTTCCAGAGCAGGAGGGTGCACTGGGGCATCTGTAAGGGTAGAAAGGATGGAGTTAGGATCAAGGCCCTTCCAAGCCAACTGCTACCCAGCCCAGAGGTTCCAGAGAGAATAAGACATTAAAGGTCCCAGAGGGGGGCTGCAGTGGTGGCTCAGTGGTAGAATGCTTGCCTAGCATGTGTGAGGCACTGGGTTCTATTCTCAACACTGCAAATAAATAAATAAAATAAATAAATAAGTCCATTGACAACTTTAAAAAAAAACGGTCTCAGAGGGCAGCTCTAGCTCTAACCTCTACCCTCTGGGGGGCCAAGAAGCTGGAATTAGCCTGGATGTGGGGAGATATAAGCAAGGCAGACAGGCTCCAAGCTCAGTAGCCCAGGGTACTTGGAGTATATCAGGGATAGAAGTCCCACCAGCAGACACAGGGGTGTCGGGCCCCTGCTCATAGGTCCGTGTCTCCAGGGGCTTCTCTGCCAGTTGCTGCAAGTAGCGGCGGGTAGTGGGACAAAAGCTCTGCAGCGACAGGGCCATGTACTTCTCCCGGATAAAGAGTGCCCGCACCACACTTTTGGCTGCATCCAATAAGTCTGTGAATGGCACCTGTAGGGGAACACATGCAGTCATTCTTCTTAGTCTCTGACCCAGACCTCACAACATCCCCATCTCCTGTAGGCCTGGACCCAGGAACAAGTAGCCCACTCTAGTCCCAGCACATCAGGAAGCTCCTAGCCAGACCCTCTGTCCCTTCGGTTGTTAGGAACAGGAAACATTCTCTTACCCTCAGCTCCCTAGGCCTGGGGAGCTCCCTAGGACAAGGCAGAAAGAGATGGAAATACAAGACCCCATCCTGCACTTACCCCACACTTCTCCTCCCCAGAGATGGTGACCCGCTGAAATTCCCTTTCCAGCACAACATCACGCTCCCGCAGGCCCCGGTCACCCTGGCCCTCACCCTGCTCCTTATAAAGCCTGCAGTGAAGGGGAGGCATAGAAGGGAGGGGGGCTGGAGCCCACTGCATGCAGCCAGGCCCCAGCTCCACCTCCCGTGTGTGCACCTCTGCCCTCCTCACTGTAGGTCTGAGTCACTGTCCGTCTTCAGGAAATCTTGCTTAGCCCGAAGCAGGATGTCTGGCTCCAGCCTAGAGGCAAGAGGAGCAAGAGGTCAGAAGAACAGGAGGGTGGCTCTGGCTCCCAGGCCCCAGTACTGTGCTAGATATTATACAGAGGTTGTCACAAGTCATCCTCACAGGCAAGACTGTAGGACCCCTTTGCTGTTCTCACCCCATCTTGGAGGTGAGAAAGCAGACTCTGAAGTTAAACAGCATATTCCAGGCCACCCCAGTGGATAGAAGACAAAACCAGAACCAACCAGCCTGGCCTCAAAGCCTGTGCTCCCAGGTGGACCTCAAAGGGAGGATGGAACAGGAAAGGAGCCAGAGGGGCACTGGGCAGGCTCTGTGCCATGCTTACTTGACATCCTGGCTGATCTGCCGCTCCAGCCGCTGCCTCCGCTCCTCCAGCTGCTCAATGGGGCTCTCTTCGGGGAACTCATATGGGGCACTTCGGAGCTCACTCTCAGCCAGCGAGCGGCTGAACAGCTCCTGGCAAGAGGGAGGCAACACAGGTCAGGGGGCCTCTCCCTGGGGCCCTCAGCCCCAGCCCTCCCCTGCAGAACCTGGGCATGGGTGTGGGCAGGAGTTAGGGTTCCTGGGAGAGACTGAGGACTGGGGACAGCCAAGCGTGAGGTGAGACAGCTGAGACAGAGGGATGTGGGAACAGAGGTGGGGCATGGGGTTAGGGGTGGGGGGTGCCAGGCGATACCTCGGCAATCTCCTTGCATTTGCCATCCATAGACGTGCGCAGGTCGAGCGGGAAGTGCTTGAGGCAGGGGGCGGGGCCCGGCAGGGATCGGGCAGACTGCAGCGCAGGGGCCCCCAGACCACCCCGAGCCTCTGCAGAGACAGTGATGCCAGGGTCAAGGGTGGGGACGGGCAGGACCTGGGTGCCCCTGGAAGCTGAGGGCCTCTACCTGCCCCAGGCCAGCCCCTGAGGGAGGCCAGGGCCTGGACAGTGGGAAGTCCCTCCACAGAGGCTGAGGAAGGAACCTGTGAGTGGCTCCCAAAGGACCTCACCCTCAGCCCTGCACATGGAAGGACCCTTCAACTATCCCAGGCTCAGAGGTGGAGGTCCTGCATCTGCCCCAAGGACAAGTGGATTCATTCATTTCACCTGAGGCCCGGACAAGGGCCCACTCCTTCAGGTCATGAAAATCAACACGTGACAACCTCACAGAGGCAGACACACATGTACATGTGTACACACCACAGAGACACGCGCACACAGACATATATAACAGGCACTCATTAAGGACCAAGTGGCTATGTTACACCAGGGATCCCAGCCCACAGCTTCCAGAGCAGCTGATTCAGGATCAGACCTGCCCTTAGACTAGCAGATCCTCTACTCAGAGAGTCCAGGGGCCCCCTGCTATCCCAAACCTACGGGGCACAGTGGAGGCCACAGTGGACACTCAGCTCTGACCTAGGGAACCAGTCCTCAGGGAAGGGAAAGGCTTGGTTGGCAGGGAACCCTGCCTTCTCCCTGGAGGCCTGCCCTCTCCCCAGGACCCCAGGGCTGCCAAGATGTGGCTTGGCCCCAGTCTGCCCCTCCCACTGCTGGCTGCCCCTCCAAAGGGAGCTGCCACAAACAGTCTGCGCCACTCGGAGGCCCCAGGATCTGGGCCGGAGGCCCCGTGGAGGGCCCTAGGGAAGGGATCCTCAGAAGCCAGGGGTCTAACTCTGATAAGGGCAGAACTCTTCATCTGCACACCAAGAAGCTGACTCAAGGGCCTTGCAGCTGCTCCTTTACTGGACTGACTTGAGCTCCTAGCCCACCCGGAAGGACCCTCCCTGGGCCCAGCAGCCCCAGTCTCCCTAGCAGGAAGCTCTCCACTGACAATTTGGCTCTCCCAGGCAGCTGTGAAGGATGTACCCCTCCAGCACCCTCTTTTTCCTCTCTATCCTCACTTGAGGAGGAATTAGAGGCTTTGCCCAGGTAGCATGCCTTAAGGTTTCTGTGCCCATTTCCCAGTACTCTAAGTCTGATCTCAAACTGGACAAAGGGAAGAGAGAGGTGACTGTCCCAGATCCAAGACCACCCCCTGCTCACCTTGGTCCCTGCCAGAACCCTACCTGCAGGGTTCAGGCTGCTCCAGCCAGCAGCCCTGTGCCCCTTGCCTGCCTGTTTGCCGAGTGAAGCTGCAGCCAGTCCCCCAGGACAGCTCAGGGGCCGGCACGGGCTGTACCAAGTGCAGCTGCAAGCAGGGGAGACCCTGGATGGCCAGAGTAGAGGGCTGGGGGAGTTCAAGGGGGCCCAGAAACCCAGGGAAGGAGCATGGGATTTGAGAGATAAGAGGAAGTCCAGAACTGAAGAGGGCCTTATGCTCTACCTTGTCGGGGTGGCCCAGCCAGACACAGGGCTCCCAAGGGGGAGAGAAGCAAGGCAAGGCAGGCTGATATGGCCAGGGCAGGCTGGCAATGTGGCAGGTGGGGTGGGGAAGCTTCCTTAAAACCATTGCCCTGGGGGACAGAAGCAGGCAGGGCCTGGCTAGCAAAAGGATAGGAGGAAAGGAAAGAAGGGACAGCAGCTGTCTTCCTCTCTGAAACCAGCAACCCCAGGTCAGCTTCCCCTGCCCATCTCTATGCTCTTGGCCCTGACTAAGAGGTCCTTTAGGAGAAAAAAGGTCTCTGTGAGAAAGAAGAGCTGACTAACAGCTGGAGGAGTGGCCCAGTCTGAGTAGGGGCCAGTTATTGAGGCTCTATGGCCCCAGAACTTCCAATTCCTAGTCTACACCTAATTGTCAGGATCAGGACAAAACTCCAGGAGGAAAGTGTTGGGAGAGGGCATTAGCATTCAGAGGACTCTAGGAGAGGGCATTAGCATTTAGAGGACTCGGTATGACAAGGCTTCCACTACTAGCTCTTCATAACCTCTGGGCGTGGGCTGTAAACAGATGAAAAGGGGCCCCTGCCTTGACCAGCCGCAGCCCCAGGGCTCACAGAGAAAATGCTCTGCACATGTTCTCTAAAGTCCCAGGCCAGGGCCAAGGCAGCAGAACAGAGGACAGTGAAGATAGCAGAACTTGACAGGGGCAGAGATCAGATGACACCATGTCTTATTTGGAAGAGGGCACAGTAGGAAGAGGAAGAAAAGATGGGCACCTACCCCACCCCCAGGGTGTAAGGTCTTTGCTTGCCCAAGAGCCTGGAGCCTATATACTACTCCCCAGATATGGTCCCAGAACACTTCTAACCCCTCAAGGGGAGTAGATCACAGGCTTCCAGGGCTGGTGTGTGCTAGTTCAGCAGGAGTAGAGTCAAAAGTCCTAATCTTAACCCCTCTCCTAGCAGGGTGACCTGGGGCCTGCACAGCAATGCTAGGATGCACAGGACAGGTTCCAGCAGGCAGAGCTACCCTGCAGCCTGCCAGGAGACTGCAGAGGGCCACCTGGGGTTCACTAGAGGTGATGCACAGGGAATAACCTCCATGCTTTCTGAGGCCAGGCCTAGAAGACAGCACCTACTGGTCTCTTCTCCTAGAACTTGTGCCAGAGGTTCCTGACCACAGTGCCACATATCCACACCTGCACTCATAAGTGAGTCAACCAAAAGCCAGAGAGGGCTACTCCACCAACTCCAAAATTCTGGCTATCTGGTACCCGCCTAGACCAAGAGCCCCTCTACTCCACCAACTCCAAGATTCTGGCCACCTGGTATCCCCCTAGACCAGGAGCCCCTCACTCACTGCCTCAGCAGGCTGGAACCCCAAGTATCAGATGCTTTCACCACCTGACCACCCAAGGGTCTCTGGTTCAACAGAAGGGCAGCATGTACAGAGCTACCCTCAGGGCACGTACCTTCTGGATTGCACAGAGAATACAGACCCTCAGGACATTACAGACCTCGAACCAGGCATCTTCAATGGCACAAGAAAATACTGGAAAGGAACAGTCGGGCTATAGGTACAGACAACTGCAGGTTATTGGAGGGTTGGTACGACCTGGTCACCAAAGCGGGATCATTGCCTAGCCACAAAGCCTAGAGGCAGCAGATAGCAGGTTCCTGCCTGCTGGAACCTGTCCTCATAAGCCCTCATCCAGTGGCCGAGCCCTCACTGAGATGAGCACAACCACATCACACCACAGGCTCCAAACAGTGCAGAGATGCCCAGAGCATGGGAACCAAACCAAAGGATGCAGGGCACAAAGCACACAGGTCTGCCCCAAGGGCAACACTCTCCTAAGGAGGATCACAGCACAGGCCAGGGACAAGCAAAGAGCAGACCACAGACAGAGTCAAACCCAGAGCTCTGGGCTGCTGGCCAGCAATGGATGTGCCCAAATGTCAGACCCCCAGGAAGGGGGTCTTAGATCTGGGGTCCTGGAAAGAAAGACCAGCCACAGGAGGACAGCCTGAGTCTGCCCGGGAAAGGCGCAAGCACCAATCAGGGTGGCCAGTCTGCAAACCAGTCAGTCCTACACACCCCCACTCCATTCACACACACTTCACATGCAGTCCTAGCATATGCACACGCAGACACGTGTGCACACACACTTCTTGCTGAACCCACACCCACACCCACTCCTTGTTACAGAGGACAGCATCCTTGACATAGAAACCTCAGTCATCCCCACCCAGTCTCCCTCTGCACACCACCTCCCAAGCTAGGCATCTCTGGGACCAAGATCAAGGGGCACCACTGCAGAAAGAGGACAGGAGAAGGGGCCTCTTTCTGAGAGGGGCAGTGACCTGAGCAGAAGGTGCTGGGGCACAGCCAGTTGCCAGAGGCCAGAAGCAAGCACACACTCACCTGGAACTGGCGCGGTGGACTGCAGGCTGGCCCGCTTCTTAAAGGGATATTTGGCCCTGGGCTTGCCGAGGCCAGATGAATACGATGCCATGGCTGGGGCCAAGGCGACAACGGAGGAGTCTGAGCAGCACCGGCTGGGGCCCGGCTCTGCCACATCCAACCCCTTCCTCCGCCCCGCCCCCAGCGGGAGTGACTGATGCAGGAAGCAGCACCCCGCAGGCGGAAGAGGCCCTGGCCACGATTGCCGATGTTGTCTAGGCAACCTCGCGGAGTGGGGCCTCCATCCCTGGCCCTTATTCCTCCTCTCCCTCCTCAGTCCCCGCAGTGACGTGACTGATGGTGGCTGTGACTGATGGAGGTTAGGGTAGATAAAATAAGATGGGGCAGGGCCAGCCCCCAGCTCTGCACTAGCCCCGCTCAGGAACCCTCAGCCCTTGCCCAGGCTCTAAAGCAAATGGGCCAAAGTCCAGGCTAGCTGGTCCAGCCAGCCTGACAGAAAAAATAATAATAAACAGGAATCCAGCGTGAGTTCTTCCAAGCTCAGGACACATTGCTCTTGGGGCAGGGCAACTGTACTGGTGAAAACCCCAGCGCCTCTGGGGCAGAGTTCCCCTTTTTTCTTCTCCACCCGATCCCACCTTCAGGGGTATTCCAGCTTTGGGAGGAGAGTGCAGAACTGAGAATCCTAGTCCAGGAGGGAGGGGCCTGTCCTGGGAAAATTCCACTATGCAGCAGAAACGGACTTCTAAGAAAGCAGGGAGGCCAAGAGGCAGGGGCAAGTCTGGCGTCCAGGGAAAAGACCCCAGACTCTTCTGACTTGTCTTCCGTCTTGGCGCATTCAGGCTCAGCTTCCCCAGGCCCTTCCTGGAGGAGCTGGTCGCTGTCCCTGAGTTCTGCAGGATGGGCTGCGCCGAGACCCCCACCCTCCTGTCGCCCTGGCCACAGCATTTCTCTGTCCCAGACTCCCTCCCGCAACACAAGCGCACACACTTACCTGAGGCCATGCTGCCAGAGTCCCGAGGGGCACCAGGGAGTCCTCCCACGAGGGTATGCACAGAGGGGAAGCCCGGGTGGTGAAGGAGAGAGGGGATGGGGCCCAGACCCCGGCCAAGTTGCTCCAAGGGTCCTTGCCCTGGCACTGAGAAGGGAGGAGGGAGTAAGGCAGTTTTTCAAAATTGCCAGCTAGCTGGAAACGGATCCCCGCCGACGACGGTAGCCGGATTGGCCTCCGAGACCCCGGCGTCCCGACCCCAGCCCTGCACTCAAGAGGCGGTCAGACCACGTGCTCCCCAGAGAACGGTACCCGGAACTCGTCTTGGCTTCTTTCAACACTCCCTGGACATTCGGGATCCGACTCCCACGGATAGACCGTGGGGGAGTCACGCAACAGGTGCTACCCCACCAAAACCCCGCCGGCGCCGCGCCAGCCTCGGCAGCGGTAGGCCCCGCCTGGTCCGTGGCCCCGCCCCCTCCGTCCACGCCCGGCGGCCCCGCCCCCGCCATTTTTCTTCTTCCAGTCCGCCACGTGGGCAACCTCCACGCCCGGTTTGGCCTTCCCCGGCCCTGGGTCTTTGGCAAGTTCGAGTCAACTTGCTCATCAGTAAGATGGGTTAGGAGTAATGAACGTACTTCACTCACAGGGGTTATTGTGAGGATTAAATGTGAAGCCCCTTTGCACAATGCCTAGCACAAAGGCAAGGCCCAATAAACTGTTTTTCATCCTGGGATTCACTTTGAGCAGTTCTTTCCCTGCGTTCTCCGCATTCTCACCTGAGTCGTCTGTTTTTTTCTGGCAGCGATTGGTAGTCAGGGTGTGCCTTGAAATGCTGCCTTCCCTTCCTAGTTAATGAGCTAAAAGTCTGTAGCTGGAATGTCTGGGTTCAAATTGGGATTCCTTCACCTACTTCCTGAATGAATTGAACAAGTTACTTAACTTCTCTGTACTTCTGTTTCATCACTCATTATAAGTGTTAAGAGGACCTGCTTTATATAATGACCAAGATAAATGAGTTAATGTAAGTGCTTAGAACTGTGTCTAGCCTGTAGGTACTACTCCATGATCATGTATTATCATTGCTTTGGCTTTGGCCTTGAATCCTTATTGACATCCTATTGATTCATCTTGCAGTTTCTAAAGTGGAGTTTAAAGCTTTGCAGGACTACAGACACCCTATCCAACTAGCATCCCCACTCCCAACAGGCAGAGAATCCTACCTAAAGTGAACTTCATTGAATGTAATTAAGTGTATGAGCAGCAATTAGTCTCTTCCCTATTTTCTCCCTTGCAGGAGCCCTTTGCCCTTACACCGGTTGTTCTAACACTCTTTGTCCAGCTCCTCCCAGTTCTCACCTCCCCCACAGAGTTCCTTCCCAAAGTTGGCCTCCTCTTCTCTCCCCACCCTGGATTCTGGACTCTGAACCCTATTCTGTACCTACATCTGGTGTCAACTCCACTGACCCCTGCATCTACTACTTATCTCAAATAAACTAAAAGAACTTCTTAGGCTGAAGGTGTAGGCCAGAGCCAGAGCTCTTGCCTAGCATTCCCTCAGGGACCTGGGTTCAATCACCATCACCAGCACTGATAAAGTCCTCCATAAATATGCAGATGGGCATCTATCATAAAAAATAAGACTAAAAAGAGGAGATAATATGTTTATCAAAAATAGCAAAGATAGCCGGGCGCGGTGGCCCACGCCTGTAATCCCTGCACTTAGGGAGGCTGAGGCAGGAGAATCGCCAGTTCAAAGCCAGCCTCAGCAATGGCGAGGCGCTAAGCAACTCAGTGAGACCCTGTCTCTACATAAAACACAAAATAGGGCTGGGGATGTGACTCAGTGATTGAGTATCCCTGAGTCCAAGCCTCAGTACCAAAAAAAAAAAAAAAATAGCAAAGATAAAGCCAGGTGCGGTGGTGCACGCATGTAATCCCAGCACTTTGGGAGGCTGAGACGGGAGAATCGCCAGTTCAAAGCCAGCCTCAGCAATGGCAAGGCACTAAGAAACTCGGTGAGACCCTGTCTCTAAATAAAACACAAAATAGGTCTGGGGATGTGGCTCAGTGGTCGATTATCCCTGAGTTCAATCCCTGGTACCAAAAAAAAAAAAAAGCCAAAGATAAGAAAAATATCCTAACAGAGCAAGAACATGAATATAATGGGAGACACACACACACATACACACACAACTGGTGGCCATAAGTACTGACTTGCTCTGAAAGCCATTTAGTAATATATAATCAAGAGTCTCAAAAAGGTTCTTACTAATTGATCAAGTAATCCACCTTTAGGAAATTGTTCTAAAAACCATTGACAGAAAAATATGTATGCACAAAGTTGTTCATCACTGCAATGTTTATCACACAGTTAAAGTTGGGAGACTTAACGGTCCAACATTAGGGAAATGTTTATTGTCATGCATACAATGAAATACAGCCATTAAAATTGTTTTTGGATAAGTTTTTAATGATGTGAAAATGTATACAATATGAAATTGAAAAAACATGCAAAAAAACTATACATATGATATGGTCTTAAGTGATACATAACAAATGATTATCTGTGAGTGGTGGGATTATGAGGTATATATATATTTTTTATCTATCTGCATTTAAAAAATTGTCTACAATATATATCCTTTATTTTCACAATCAAGGGAAAATAACAAAAGCCTGAAAAATCCCGTAATCATCTCCAGAGTGCCCCCATTCCAGACTTTAAAAATATAAGCTATTCTTAATGTGGTCTCCTAAACTGGTCTTGGGACCCTCAGGAATTTTGAGGCTGTGGGCTCTCAAAAATGAACAAAACAGATCTCAAAATTAAAAATCAAGCACAATGTAACAGTGTAGGTCACCTATATTCTAATAAGATGCAAAATTTGACATAATTTTAAGAGTCATAATCTTGCATTGGGCCTGGCCTCTGTAGCATCAGCTCTACCTACCCATTTAGCCAATAGGTGGCAATCCCTGCCCGCCACCCAACCCAGACAAACCAGTTCATTAGTCCTTTATGAGCCTCCGTGGTCCTATGTGCAACACTCCCTTCTCTATATAACCTTCCCCTGCTCCTGGCCATCTGGTGTTACTGTGGCTGCTAGGAAGTCTGCCTTGGTTAGAGCTAAGCATCAATCTCCCACTTACTCAACATCAAAAAGAATCTCAGTGGGTTTTCAAGGTGTTCAGAAAAACAGAGCTTGGGAAAGGAAGGAGTGATCCTCTTACAGCCTCTACTTTTTTCATATAGAAGTCTTAATGTCGAGCCTTTGGGATCTTTCCTACCTCTAAACACAGCTACTTCCCTCCCAGCCTTTTCCCACCATGGTTCTTTAATTGGCCCTCCTGGTACCCAGTCCCCTATTTAAGGACCCCCAATTTCTATGCACTCCTATTTCTCTGAAGAACTGCTTCTCTTCCCTTCTGGCTTGCTGATGCCGCCAACCTTCCTAGGCCAGACCACTCCTAGATCTGGGAGGAGAGGACACTTGCACTTTCAAAAAGATCCTTGGCCAAGGTAATTTCCTAAGTCCCACCCTATGCCCAGACTCTTCTAGTACCAAGTTCTTTAGCTCTTGTTTCTCAGCTTCTCCCAGCAGCCACCTAGCACTGTTTATAGTACCATGCAGCTGTATCCATCTGTACTTGTTTTTAAGTCCCCACTGGATTTTAGCCAAACCCCTTAACCTGTCATTCAAGGTCTCTCACTGGCTCATTCTAATTGCCCTTTCCTGTCCTCATCTCCCAGCTCTACCCTCCATGCACCTTTTCTCCAGTCCAGTCACATCAAGTTTTCCAGTCTTCTTTTAGCACATTTTATACCTCACATGCCACTATGCCTTTCTTCATGCTTTTTCCTCTTCCCAAATGCATATCCCCCATTTCTACTGCTGTTCTGCTTCTCTAGGGTAAGTCTGCTCATTTTACAATTACCCCTTCCTTTTTTTTTTTTTTTTTAAATTTTTATTTTTTAGTTGTTGATGGATCTTTATTTTACTCATTTATTATTTATATGTGGTGCTGAGGATCGAACCCAGTGCCTCACACATGCTAGGCAAGCGCTCTACCACTCGGCTACAGCCCCAGCCCCACCCCTTCCTTTCTTTTACCACAGAACTTACCAGTCCAGCAGTTAGATGTGTGTAGAACCAAGGGTGAAGGTTAGGTTTTAAACAACTCTAATTTCCCCAGCATCAGCAGTGTCCCTTTAATTAAACTGTTACTTTGTGAATTTCCCCCACCTCCTCTTTTGGACTGGAAGTTCCTAAAGGCATCTTCCTCCTATTTCATATCGCTGCACTCTCTCTGGGACAAGATTTACCACTGATAATGACACATCCTAAGATCTCCCTTCAACTCAGGAATATGCCCAAATTTTTTTGGGAAACAGTGATGTCTCTTCCCCTCAAAATGATGTAGTGATAAAGGGATGTGAGCCAAATACCTGAGCTCTAGTTTTTTTGGTTTTGGTACTGGGGATTGAACTCAGGGGTACTCGACCACTGAGCCACATCCCCAGCCCTATTTTGTGTTTTATGTAGAGACAGCGTCTCACTGAGTTGCTTAGCGTCTCGCCTGGATGAGGCTGGCTTTGAACTCGCAATTCTCCCACCTCAGCCTCCCAAAGTGCTGGGATTACAGGCGTGCGCCACTGCGCCCGACTTAGCTCTGACTCTTGACAGGAAAGTGGTTACTCAGGTGAGGATTTCCTGTGCTTCACTTCACTTACCTCTAAAATGGGAATCACACTACCTGCCTTACCTATTTTACCAGAATAGTCCCTAAATGTAATGATAAAGCAGAACAGTCATAGGAAAGGCACAGAGCTGGTGACAGGAGGTAAGAGATCCCTAGTGGGCATAGTACTGTGCCACCATGGTGGATCCCACCATGCCCTCAGGCCAGGCAAGGGCCAAGAGTTCCCTAAGAACTAGTGAGAAAGCTAACGAAGCAGGATACAGAAGTCTGCAGCAGTGGAGGCTGAAAAAGGAACACGCTCAAGCATCTTCCTCATGTGTGAAACAAGTCTGTGGCTCCTCTTACAATGCAAGTGCTGCTGTTCCTGGGTCCCAACTTGTCCTGCTTATTGGGGGGCAGGGAGTGGGTAGTGGCAAGGAAATTCACTTGATTATCTGTTTATTGAGATATATGACTTTGAACAAGTCACGGAACCTTCAAGTCTCAGTTGTCTGGTCTATAATCTAGAGACAACAGCACTTACCTTGAAGTTATTATGAGAATTAACTGCTATGAGTCACATAAATGGTTTAGCAGAGTTCCTGGCAGTCCCTTGCTTTGAAAGGTGCCACCTTCAGCACAGCTCTAGCCTAGGTATAAGTTTCCAATATTGTGGGTAGGGCAGGGCAGGATGGCAGTGAGGTATAATTACTGAAACCTTAAAGCCAAGATGCCAAGATGTCACAATTTCAGAGAGTCCTGTTTTCCCTTAAATCAATAAGCACTTGGCAGTTTTTGATTGGGAAAACACCATCGCACCAAAGCCACTCAGCAGCTGCCTGCTTCTCCATTGGCCTCCAGAGACTGGCCTCCGAGGTGCCAGCTGGAAAAAGGGCAGAGGGAAGGAGATGAGCCAGGGCTCAGGGCATTTGGTAGCAGGCAGACCCAAGTTCTATCTCCCACTTTCTTGTCCCACTGGTCACTGATGCACAATTCCAGCTCTAAAAGGGAAGAGCAAGTGTTAAATCTTCTTTGCTTAATGGTTCTCTAGGTTGGCTATACATGGGAATCACCTGGGGAAAATTTTAAATCTTCATGCCTGGACTTTACCCTAGACCAATTAAATCAGTGTTTTTTAAAAAGCTCTCCAGTAAATTGAGCTGCTATAAACATTGACGTGGCTGCATCACTGTAGTATGCTGATTTCAGGTCCTTTGGGTATAAACCAAGGAGTGGGATAGCTGGGTCAAATGGTAGTTCTATTCCGAGTTTTCGGAGGAATCTCCGTATTGATTTCCATACTGGTTGCACCAATTTGCAGTCCCACCAGCAATGTATAAGTGTACCTTTTCCTCCACATCTTCACCAACATTTATTGTTGCCTGTATTCTTGATGACTGCCATTCTGACTGGAGTGAGATGAAATTTTAGCAGCTCAATTCATAATAGCTAAACTATGGAACCAACTTAGGCGTCCTTCAATTGATGAATGGATAAAGAAAATGTGGTATATATACTCAATGGACTATTACTCCATTTTAAAGAAGAATGAAATCATGGCATTTGCCAGAAATGGATGGAGTTGGAGAATATCATGCTAACCAAAATAAACCAATCCCCAAAAACCAAAGGCGGAATGTTTTCTCTAGTATGTGGATGCTAATTGACAATAAGGGTGGGGACACTAGAGAAGAATAGGGCTAGTTTAGATTAGGTAGAGGGGAGGTTAAGGAGGGGAGGTGGGGAAATATGGGAATAGGAAGGATAGTAGAATGAAATAGACATTATTACTTTATGTATATATATGACTGCATGACCAATGTGATTCTACAACATGTACAATCAGAAAAATGAGAAATTATACCCCATCTATATATATCAAAGTGCATAAATGCATTCTACTGTCATGTATAACTAATTAAAACAAATTTAAAAAAATTTTTTTAAAAAAAGCTTTCCAGTAAATGTCAATGCACACCAAAAATTGAGAACTATTGTAGGCAAGGGTTCCTTGCCATATGACAAAAATTATTTGTAGTAATTTAAAATAGTTTCTATGGCTCTGGAATTAACATTACTGAAATCTACTGATTCTAAGACATACCCTTTTAAAACATGAGTTCTTTTTAAACATCTTTGAAAGCAAGGTGATCTTCCAGTCAGTGGCCTGTAAGACTTCATGAAATGGAAACAATCATGCCAGGTGAATTCTCAGGATGAGGCAAGCTTAGGGAAAGAACAATTCTCTAGGGCAGTACTTCCTAACCTTAATATCCTTACTCACTTTTGATCTTGTTAAAATGCAGATTCTGAATTGGAAGGTCTGGATTAAGGCCCAAATTGCACCTTTCTAACAAACTTCTAGGTCATAATGTTGCTGGTTGTTGCACTACATCTTGGGTAGCAAAGTTCTAAAGAATCTTGGTCTGAGGAGGCTCCACCCATGACTCATTTAAGTGAAACAACAGCATAGAGAAATATGACCAGGGAAATTCTTCGATGTCTGTAACTGCCAGACTGCACCCTCATTTCTCCCTGGTTAGGGCAACTGGGATAAGGGCCAGAGTGAGAGCTGCCCCAACCTCAGAAGACTAAGAGTCCAGTTACCCCAGGAAGCAGAGTTTGTTGTGTAAGGCAGCACAAACCCCTCTCTAAATACCAGCAAAGTTCACTTGCCAAGTGAAGTTGGCATCAAGCAGCCTTGATGGGTCAAGGGGAAGCAGTCTTATCCTCTCTACCATGGACCCTTTTCCCTTCACTTATTCATTCACCAAATCTTTTTTTTTTTTGGTACCAGGGTTTGAACTCAGGAGTATTCAACCAATGAGCCACATCCTCAGCCCTATTTTGTGTTTTATGTAGACAGGGTCTCACTGAGTTGCTTAGCGCCTTGCCATTGCTGAGGCTGGCTTTGAACTCGCCATTCTCCTGTCTCAGCCTCCCAAAGTGCTGGGATTACTTTGGGCATGTGCCCAGGTGTGTGCCACTGCACCTGGCCCTTCACCAAATCTTTAATGAGAACCCACTAATAAACTACAAGTTCTGGGGAGTTCAGAGATAAATCAGATTTGGTCCCTGACCTTCATGGGGAAGAATTCACAAACAGATCAGAAAACAGATCAGTAAAACATGAAGAGCTAAATGCTAAGAACAGAAATACATACAGAGATGGACTCCCACAAAAGAACAATGGTAGTATCTTCCTGGAGCAACAACCACTGGAAGAGCTGCATAAAATAGTCCTGATCTTTCCAAGGAAGGGCACCACCTCAAATAAAAATTCTTTGCTAGGACCAGTCTGCTATGATGCAAGAGGATCTTGAAACCAAGACTTTATAATCTGGAGACTCAGCATGAGGAATGCTTTCTACATTTGTGCCCCTAACCTCTAGCTCTACAATGCAAGTAATTCCAAGGGCACAAGTGGCTTTCAGGAGATGAGACCCTCAAAAGGATGAAGGTGGGCATATATCATTCTAAAGAACTCCAGTACCTACCTATACCCTTCCCTCTTGTGTCAGAATCTAGATCACTTCTCTCATCACAGAATGTTTGAGTCTTTGCTCTTTGCTTATTGGCAAAGCTCTTAATTGGCTTAACCCATCACATTGCTAGACATAAAGACTACAATCCCTAGACTAAGA
The DNA here is from genome assembly GCA_028644305.1 of Xerus rutilus. Lineage (NCBI taxonomy): Eukaryota > Metazoa > Chordata > Mammalia > Rodentia > Sciuridae > Xerus > Xerus rutilus. Next base: position 85,211,212 of record CM053400.1, on the reverse strand, counting down.
CGGAGGTGTCCAGTTGGGGTAGGGAGTCTCAGCCAGGGGAGGCAGGGTACTACAACCTACAGCCCACTCTCTTACCCAGGCCCATGTAAACCAACTTTAAGGGAAGCAAGAAATCAATACTCCATCTGGATTTATTTTTTCCTTTTCTTCCACCTCACATATAGGAAAGTTTACAGAAGCCTAAAAGCCTGAGGAAGTAGCTGAGAAGGGGACAGCAAAGATGGGGAGTGGAGCCAGTACTGAGGACAAAGAACTGGCCAAGAGGTCCAAGGAGCTAGAAAAGAAGCTGCAGGAGGATGCCGACAAGGAAGCCAAGACTGTCAAGCTGCTATTGCTGGGTGAGTGAGATGGGAAGATGAGCCAGAGAAGGGGAAGGTAATGCTTCTTCCTGCTTTCCTGGAGGGTTGGTGGTTTCAGCCCACCTCACGGGCAGAAAGGAGGACAGGCCACTTTCCCTCTTCCCAATCTCAAGGTAGGAGTTAGAGAGCTCTAGGGCTGTTTATGTGAAGTCTTGATAGCCACCCCAAGGAACCCAGAATGCCAAAGCTACTGGAATTTTTCTCTTCTTCCTTGAACTAGTAATAGTCCAAGAGTGAGTTAAACCCACCATCTTCAAATGTAGCACCTCATTTTGGTTTTGCAAATTCAAGAACTCTAACCTTGCAGACACTTACCCAATCTGCAGTGAGAGAATTCTGGGCCAAGGAAATCAGAAGAGAACAGGACCTTCCCTCATCAATGGATTCAGAAGTTCTGCCATATAATCCTCCTACACCATCCCAGGCATAGACCCATTGGTTCTTGCCAAGTACACGGGTTCCTTCCGGCTTTCAGTAAAAATTTTGTTAGTAGGGAATCCTGATGTGGGAGGAATGGAGTCTTTATCCAAAGAAGTCCCCTTCTGCTTTCTATTAGGTAACTGCCTCTAAAGCCCCTGACAGATGGGAGGTTCATCAACTTGATGAGCTCCTAAGCAGATCACTGGTCTGTACTGAGAAAATAAAAGCATCTCAGTGGGTCAGTCAGGGAAATTGATCATGGCCATAAATAGAACCAAGACAAGAAAATTTGACAACTGGCTTAAGGAAAAAAACAACAGACAAAAAAGCACCAGTGGTACCGCAGTAATAGGCTACTTGGGCTGGGTTTCCAAGCTCATGAGCCTGGGAACTGGAGCAGCAACCTAAGGCATGTCCTTTTCCTAGCTGATTGTGGCACATCAAATGACACAACAGAGGAGTATCTCTGTAAGCTCACCCAGGTTCTGAGAAGCTCAGGAGTTATACAAGGGGAAATGGAGGTGGTGGGGCCACTGAGAGAGCTTTTAAGCTTAAGCAAATTCTAGGTTCAGAATAAGCAGCTTAGAGGGAACCAGCACAGGCTAAGTGGGAGGAGGTTGAGGGATCAGAGTAGTATGGACTAAAGGAGGGTCAAAGAGAATGTGAATTTTTGATGAGGAAGAGGAGAGTGTGAAGAGGACATTTAGGATATTTTAGTCAACAAAGGGAACCATCAAGAAAAAATATTTCAGTGAAGAGTTCCCAGCTCTCTCCAATCCTCACCAGAGTAAAAAAATAGTGAGAAAATGTGTCCAAGGAATTCCCCTCAATCAATTAGTGGTTTTCCTCAGAGAGCATTTGGGAATGTCTGGAGACACTTTTGGTTGTCACAACTAAGGAGTGGGCTGCTGCTGATCTATAGTGAGTAGAGGCTAGGAATGGTGCTAAACATCCTATAACGCACAGGGCAGTACCCACTAAAGGAAAATCCAGCCCAAAATGTAAACAGTGCTGAAGTTGAGAAATTCTGCTCTCAATCCAGGTAAAATGGCCTGAGCTCAAGGTGACAGAAATTGAGGGCAGCAATCATTCCTCTAACAAGTTCTCCCCTTACAAGGCTCCCAAGCAAGCAATGGCTCCGACTCCTCACAGACCATCTACTGGAATGTTGGGGAGAACTGGTGGAAACTGGAAGAATAAGCATTTCTCCTTCCAGGTGCTGGGGAGTCAGGAAAGAGCACTATCGTCAAGCAAATGAAGTGAGTAGGAACAAGCCTCAAAGGACTGTGGTTGGGGGAAGTACTCAGTGGAGTCAGTGGAGGTACTCGGGAGTGAAAGGCTCTTTATACCCAAGGAACCCGAGTATAAAAACCTGATTCCCATCCTGCACTTGGGGTTAGCAGTAGAAATAGAGAGATTGGGTTCTTATGACCTTTTAAATCCCCCTAGATTCCCAATCCCTTAGGTCTGCTTATTTAGATGCAGCTAAAAACTGGGTGTCTGCCCCTTGAAGGATCATTCACCAGGATGGGTATACGCCAGAAGAATGCCTGGAGTTCAAGACTGTCATCTACGGGAATGTGTTGCAGTCCATCCTGGCTATCATCCGGGCTATGTCCACACTGGGCATTGACTATGCTGAACCAAGCTGCGCGGTATGTGATTAATGTTATGTGGTTAAGGATGGAAAAGCTAATGGGGGCTGGGGGTGGCCAGACTAAAGACCAACAAACCAGGAGGGAAGTTGGGTAAGAAAAAAGAGTTGTGTAGGGCTGGGGTTGTAGCTCAGTGGTAGAGCGCTTGCCTCGCATGTGTGAGGCCCTGGGTTCGATCCTCAGCACCACATACAAAGCAATAAAATAAAGACATTGTGTCCATCTACAATTTAAAAAAAAATAAAAAATAAAAAAAAGAGTTGTGTAACTAAAATCCCATATGCTAAGTTTCAAATCTTAGTCCTAGAGAAGCAACCCTCATGTTTACAAAATCTGCTCTCTGGAGTGTACAAAAACTCCCCATTTTTTTTTTTTTTTTTTTTGGTACCAGAGATTGAACTCAGGGGTACTCAACTACTGAGCCACATCCCCAGCCCTTTTTTGCATTTTATCTAGACAGGGTCTCATTGACTTGCTTAGTGCATTTTTGCTGAAGCTGGCTTTGAACTCACAATCCTCCTGCCTCGGCCTTCCAAGCTGCTGGGATTACAGGCATGCGCCAGCACACCCAGCTCCTTCCTGTCTTATTTTTATGACTTAAATTGCCCCCTTGTCTTGCCCTGGCCACAAAACTTTTAGAAGCTAAATCCCTAGGTCTAGTATGAGCCTTTTCCTAGAATTAAACCACTGAAAAAGCAAAGGTGATGGGTTCTGATCTTCCATCTTATTTCATGGTCAATGTTGCCTTTAAACGTCCAGTCTCCCTGCAGTAAAGAACCCACATTTTGTGGCAGTCCACTTTCAGACTAAGGATAGTAGCTGGGAACACCAGAGAAGCATCTGCAACATCTGCTATCCTCCACATCTGGGGAGCACACCTAAAAGTTAAGTGTTTTCTTAGATGGACTCTTCACTGGAGACTGCCTCCACTTAACCACTGGTAGCAATGCAAAATGCTTTCCGTTCAGCAGAGTTCCAGGAAGTCTGCCGGAAAGCTATTGCTCTTGTGTCATTCTCAGTCAGGTTTCTGCGTTACAGGATGCTGGGCGACAGCTCAATAACCTGGCTGACTCCATTGAGGAGGGGACCATGCCTCCTGAGCTGGTGGAAGTCATCAGAAAGTTGTGGAAGGATGGTGGAGTACAAGCCTGCTTTGAAAGAGCTGCAGAGTATCAGCTCAATGACTCAGCATCCTAGTAAGACTCTGACTGGGGAGGAGGTGGGATGATGCTTAGGCAATCAGGATTGCCTTAAATTTCTGGCATTGAAAGCTGGAGACTCATACAATAAATTTAATGCCATACAGGTAGGTATCTGTCAGTTGGCACCACTCTGCATTACGACACAATGGCTACAAAGCAGAAGACACAAAATTCAAAACAGAGGTGCTCTGCCTAGCAGCCATCAGCTCTGCTCTCTTTAAGTTGAACACTTGGCCTCCCCCTTCAGAATCAAAAGATAGCCCTGCAGTTCTGCCACACACTCTCCCAGGAAACATGTAATGTATGAAGGCTCTTTCAGGGTTGACTTTTCAAGTTGGCTGACTCAGGCTCTACTAGAAAACCAAGCAGGAATCAAAGTCTTCTTCACCATAGCTTCTTATGTCAGGATGCCAGAGCGGAGGACTCAGAAACCACCAGGGCGAATTAAAAGAAGGTGGTCAGGAATCAGAGACAAGCAACTTTGCAAAGCTGCTTCCAAAAGACAGAGACAGAGTTATCAAGTCTGCCTGTAACAGATGTCATAAATGGGCATGAGTTTTGCAATCAAACAGACCTGCATTTAGTCCCCATTGGATCATTTACTACCTCTAGAATGCTTGCTCTCTTTCAAAGGCCCAGTCTCTGCTAGGTGTGTCGTGTGTATTGTCTTGAGATTCTTTACATATTTACACAATAAACCTTCAAGCTAGATAGTACTTTTTATTAGTTCTGTCCTATAAATGAAAAACTGAGGTTCAGAGAAGTCAATTAACTTGCCCAAGGTCACATAGGTAACTACCAGAGGCTGGATTTGCATTCAGGTCAACTTGACCATAAAGCTGACTTTCTTACAGCATACCACAATGTCTTTTGATCACAGGCAAGTTATTTAACTCTTCTACATTTTCCTTTCAATTATAAAATGGGGATATGAAGCTGGGCACGGTGGCACAAGCCTTTAAATCCCAGCACTCAGGGAGGCAGAGACAGGAGAATCACAAGTTCAAAGCCAGCCTCAGCAACTGCGAGGCTAAGCAACTCAGTGAGACCTTGTCTCTACATAAAACATAAAATAGGGCTAAGGATGTGGCTAAGTGGTGAAGCGCCCCTGCGTTCAATCTCCAGTACAAAAACAAAAAACAAAAAACAAAAAACAAAACGGGGGGGGGATGAATCTTGAAGGCGTATGAGGTTCAATGAGAATTTTAATGTCAAAATACCTGGCATACATTAAGCACTAGTGTTAATTTTCCTTCCCTCTTTATCTCAGTCATTTCATTTCACATAGGCCTTCTTCCTCCTTTGTTTTTTGTTGTTGGTACTGGGGATTGAACCCAGGGACACTTAACCACTGAGCCACAAACCCAGCCCATTTTTTGTATTTTATTTGGGGACAGGGTCTCACTGAGTTGCTTAGGGCCTTGCTGAGGATGGCTTTGAACTTGTGATTCTCCTGTCTCAGCCTTCCAAGCCACTGGGATTACAGGTGTGCCCCACCACACCCAGTCTTCGATCCTTTTTTTTTTTAACTCTTACTTTTTCATGCCAACTTTCAAACATACAAAAGTAGACTAAAATAATGAATCACCTAGTTTCAGTAGTCCATTCATGCCCACTCTTTTCATTTACTCCCACACTCGATTATTTATTTTCGCAGTACTCGGGACTGAACCCAGACCAGAAGGGTACCACCTCTGAGCTACATTCCCAGCCCTTTTTTGAAATAAGGTCTCATGAAATTGCCCAGGCTGACCTCAAATTTGTAGCTAGGATGATAGGTGTGTGCCACTGCACCTGGCTTCACTGGATTAGTTTAAGGCAAATCTCGGATATCATTTCATCCTAAAAACTCTCTAAAATATAAAGATTGTTTTTAAAGGAAAGTACAATATTATCATGACAATATTTAATAATACCTTAATGTCAAAATATCCAAATCAGTGTCCAATTTTCCCCTATTACCTCAAATAATTTTCCCTCAATTTGATTCAGGATGAAGTCTATGCATTGCCTTCATGTTTCATGTCTCTAGTTTCTTTCAGTCTATTCTTGCCTCTTGGTGGAACATTTGTCACCCCATTTAAACCAGTGAATCTCATTCAGTCTAGAAAAGCTTGCACTCAAGCAAAATCCAAGGATAACTTAATCTGACTTGACTTAAATTGGATGGAACATCTGCCTCAAATGGGCAGTCCCTTAGCCTACTAGCCTACTTTTTATTTTGGGGGGGAGGAGGGAGTAAGGGAGAAGGACATAATGGTTCGAAGGGAAGAATCCTAGATTTAATGATTCCAGTCTTGTTTCTATCACCATAGTACTTGTGTGACTGTGGGCAAGATGCTTTACCTTTCTTGGCCTCTGTTGTGGAAAATGTCATGTCATCAATGCAAACCACTTTTCTCTAGCTACCTGAACCAACTGGACCGGATTACAGACCCTGACTACCTTCCTAATGAGCAAGATGTGCTGCGCTCTAGAGTGAAAACTACAGGCATTATTGAGACCAAGTTTTCTGTCAAAGACTTGAATTTCAGGTGAGTACATGGTTCCCTAGGGCATCTCAGATACACACGTGTAATCCTAAAAAGAGACATGAGCATGCTTCTAGGCCTTTGCTGAAACCCAATCTAAATTACTGTCCTACTTCTTTCCCTTTTCCTTTCCACTTCTCATTCTGCTGCTAACTGGCCCCAAAGTGGCCACTTTTGGGGGTTAACACCAAAGGCATGTGGGTCATATGCTGGGCATACCTATAAACAGTAGCTTTCTCCCTCAGGATGTTTGATGTGGGAGGGCAGAGATCTGAGAGAAAGAAGTGGATCCACTGCTTTGAGGGCGTCACCTGCATCATCTTCTGTGCAGCCCTCAGTGCCTATGATATGGTACTGGTAGAAGATGACGAAGTGGTAAGTGGCCTTTCAACCAAGCTGCTTTAGTTGAACAAATTTTCGCCACGACTGTTTTCTAAGCTTGTGTCATCCCAGTGCCCCAAACTGGGTGAGTTCAGTGAACACTAACAATCTAGCTGACCTCTAGCAGACCAACGTCTCATGCAAGCAATCTAAAATACCTCTTCTGCAGGTTCTAGGTTAGCACTTTAGAACTCCAGATTTACTAAGAATGAGGTTGGTCTCAGATTAGACACCCAAGCATTACTTGACTATCACAAAGCTTGTGAGAGGAATTCAATATTTTTTTAAAAGGCAGGTAAGGGGTCATCAAGTAGGCAATGCAAGGAAATTACATTTATACTCTCCCAGGCTGCCCAAGGAAGTAAGGAACAGGAGATGAAAAAGGCAGAACAAGGAAGACTAAGGATGTTGTGTATCTTTAGGCAACATAATAAAGATGTTGACCTTCTAACCTCATTTCAGAAGCCTAGAAATGTACTAACAGAAGTAAGAGAAGACTAGCAGACCCGGTTTCTCACATGCCAACTTAATTCACCTGAGGGTGGTCCCCTTCAACCTGTGAAGTTCATAAGATAGAGTACTGCAGGACAAGTGTCAGACCCTAGGCAGTTACATTCTCTGAGTATAAGATAGAGGATGTCAAAGGCGTGGAAAACACTAATTTCATATGAACATCTGCTTCACAAATGGAAGCCAGCAATCTATTCATTGAAAACAAACATTCTACCCTCCTATCCCTCACACCAGCTTCAGCTCTCTTCCTTTCCCCTTAGAAGCTCAATTTCACATTAGAGGACTCCACATCTTTGGCCAAAATGTTTTACAACACTATTCAGTTTCCAAGGTCTCTTCTGTCTTTAACCCTGATTTCTGAGGTTTTAAAGGGTTCTGTAGGAGTAGTAAAAGTGAGATAAGGCTACAAATTAGATTTTTCTTGCTTTATTAGATGATTGAGCTCAAGTCAGGTGTCAACATACTTCAGAAGGTCCCTAAAGGGCCGTCTCCTACAGGTAGGCTGGCGTGGGCAACCTCTAGACTCTGCACATATATAGCATCACTTCTCATTCTCTCAGGAGTAGCAATCACAGAAGGAAATAAAAAGAGTAGAAAGTGCTTGTGGTGTGCATTGGGAAGTTCTCTAGCCCTCCTCATGTGGCACGAGAACCAAAGTGTTTCTGTCATGCTCCTGTCCAAACTGAGATCTAGGACCCTACTATTGACAGTACTTGTGGATGTTAAAGTCCTTGCTTATGTCCTGGCTGCCAAAGAGTTGCACAACATTTATTGTATACCTATAATGTTAGCCACTACATGGACACCATGATATATGCCCTCGTTTAACTTTCATGATAACAATACAAGGGAACTGAGACTCAAGAGAAACTCAGTAATTTCCCCAAAATGCCACAGCTATTAAAATGACAGAAATGAGCTGGGCGTGGTGGCACACATCTGTAAGCCCAGCACCTTGGGAGGCTGAGGCAGGAGAATAGCGAGTTCAAAGGCAGCCTCAGCAACGGCGAGGTGCTAAGCAACTCAGAGACCCTAGGGCTGGGGATGTGGCTCAGTGGTGGAGTATCCCTGAGTTCAATCTCTGATACAAAAAAAAAAAAGACAGAAATGAGGTTAGAAGGAACCCAGATATGTGGCCTTCCTCCACATTAAAAGGAGAGAAGCTGTTCCCCTATCTATCCGTTTACATTTGGAGTACTGGTTATCTAAGGGCAACAAAAATGGGAAGCAAACAAATAACCCATAAACCCAATCTGATATTTCCAATGGTGTTTCCTTTTACTAGAATCGTATGCATGAGTCTTTGCATCTGTTCAACAGCATATGTAACCACAAGTTCTTTGCGGCTACTTCCATTGTCCTCTTTCTCAACAAGAAAGATCTTTTTGAGGAAAAAATCAAGAAAGTCCACCTCAGTATTTGTTTTCCAGAGTATGATGGTAAGTGTCAAGGTCTCCAGACAACAGTGATACCTTTGTGTAGTAACTGGCAATTAATTGCCTCATTCCCCATGCTAAGGAGATATAAAGGACCTTGTCTCAAGAGAAACTTGGACATTCAGTTAGAGGTTTAAATTTAGATGTGTCTGGAATAGAGCAGATATTAGATGCAGGAGAGCCACTGACTGTTCAAAGGATACCTACCAGAAACCAAAGGTGGAGACACAGGGATACCTCCCTCCTCAATTTCCTTGGTCTAATCAAGTGAGAAACACTGGAGGGTGATAGGCTGAACCTTCCTTCCAAAAACAGGCCCCCAATTGTATATGTGTAATACCCACATTTCAAGGATCAAGTTGGTCACCCAAAAGTGAACAAGCAACTAACAAGGGTTAATTTATCTCACTTCTTTACTATTTTTCTGGAAAACCAGGGAACAACTCCTTTGAGGATGCAGGGAATTATATCAAGAACCAGTTCCTTGACCTCAATATGCGAAAAGATGTCAAAGAAATCTACAGTCACATGACCTGTGCTACAGATACACAGAATGTCAAATTTGTGTTTGATGCAGTTACAGATATTATCATCAAAGAAAACCTCAAAGACTGCGGGCTCTTCTAATCTTCAGCACTCCTCAGGTATACATTCTGTAAACAGGCTTGTAATCTAGGTAATTTCAAGGAGAAAAATTTCATGGGTCAAAATACTATAACATGAAAAATGAATCCATTCTCCAATGGAGATGGAGAATGATGCATGGTTGCAACAGTATTTTGCATAATCTCTGTAGAGTGGGATAGCTAGTGCAGTTTAAAGAAGGCAAGGCTAGCACTCATAATATCCTGGTTCCAGTACTGGTTCTGCTTAATATAAGAATATTTTGAACACTTCATTTCTCTAAGCTTCAAATCTCCCATCTACAAGAAGCAGCTAACTTTGCTACCTACTTCACAGGGTTATTCTGAGCAGCACAAACATAACTGAAGGGAAGGCACGTAAAAGCTGCTATGGATAATCACAGAAAGCATGCCCACATAAAAGCTGCAAAATTTCTGAAATTCAGCACCTGGCTTTTAGAATGAACTATCTCAACAAACTATCCCAATTAAAATGGCAAGCCTTCTCTATAGTACCCCCTAAAACTACTAAAAACAAAACCTGAATAAACCTACCATTCCCTTTTTACTAATAGATCTCTATGTGCTTTAGCTCAGAGATCCAGATTGCTGTGTAAGAAATGTGAGTTTGTTAGTTTTTAAGGCACACATCCAAAAATGATCATCTTTAATAAAAGCACAGCTTATCCCTTTGCCCTCAGGCTGCCAAAAACACTGAGCTTCCTTTATCTCTATTAATAACAGTTCAGCTATATAAGATACTTTATGACTAAACTTGGAGGACATCAACACACTCCCACTTAAGATATGATTTTATTGCTGCCACTTCTCTATCATAGAATTTAGAAGTGAGTAATTTTTAAATTCCCATTTCAACTGCTATGTGTTTCAGGAGAACAAAAAAGGCAGCTGAGCTTGCTTTAGGCACTGGAAATCTTTGCTGTTAGGTCCATGTGATGCTGGCTAAAAACAATATCTCCCCAAACCCGCTGAGGAGTAAATTATTCCTCTGAACTCCTTTGAGAGGAAGCAAAGCTTGCATTTATCTTGACAGGAGGTGGCAAAGTCAAGTATAGATTTAGCATTTACAACTACCAGTGAGGAAAGCTCTTGGCAACCAAGATTTAACATACAAAAGAAGGAGTCAATTAAAATGAAAATCTGCTCTGTGCCAGAAACACCCATTCACACTTGGCTGCTACTAGCAATATTAGTACTAGAGATATATAAGCTTGATATACACTGAAGAATAAATCTGAAGCTGTTAAAATAGAATCCAATTAATAGTTTTTCTGATTTCATTAAAAACAACAACTCAGGAGGAGAATTAAAGGAAAAACTAATCTGGCTATAGCTACTGACAATTAAAAAACTTAAGCAAGGATTCTGAGTCTGTTTCATATCATGGATCCCTCTGGCAGTTATGATGAAACCTATGTAACTCTTTACAGAATATATTTTGTTTATTTGTTTGAAATGAGGTCTCACTATGTTGCCCAGGCTGGCCTCCCACTCATGGGCTAAAACGATTGTCCCGCCTCAGCCTCCTAAGTAGCTGGGACTATATGGGTGAGCCAAAGCACCTGGCTCAGAGTATTTTTAAATACATAAAATACTGAGAATTACAAAGGAAACCAACATACTGAATACAGGTCTATGTATAGACTCCCTGGATCTCTGAAGCCTCAGGTTAAAGAACCCTTACTATGATCATGTCTATTCAGGCCCCAAACATTATTTATTTATACCATTCATTCCATCTCCATAGAGGATGCCCCACTTCTCCTGAAATTGTGTCAGCCTGTCAGCTTCTTATTAGCTTTTCCTTTGTCCTTGAATCCATGAAGAAACAGATTACACATCAAATTATAGAAGTCTAAACCAAGTTCCTTGGTTATTAATGTTCATATAGAACCTTCCCTCCAACATCAGTATGGAAGTTGAGCCAGTAGAACAGGTCTTCTGGAAGAACCATTAAAAAATCGCTCACAGAACAAAATAGGATTCTCTTTTAGTCCTCTTCTTTTTTCTGATAGATATCCAAACTTTTAACTGGTTTATAAACAAATTCATATGAGTTATTGTTTATAAACAATTATCAAAAGTTTATCTTGGACGACAGGGGAAGAAATAGCAGTTCTTAAGGTAAGAGTCTCATAACTGTTGACAGAATCTGGTTCCATTTACCTTAGAATGTTTTCAAGTTAAAACTCCTCTAATGAGTCTAATGAAATAAAATTTGGGGGCTCTAGGCACTCCTTTACCTGTACCTTAGAACAAAGTAAAAAAAAAAAAAAAAAAATTCTGAAACTCCTGGTCCAGAATGAGCTCTCCTCCAAGTAAAGGTTAGAGGACTTCTTCAATGCTTTCAATAAGCTTCCCTCAAAAGCATTAACCCCTTACTCCAGCTTAATTCACCAGGCCAAGACATTGTTCCGAAACCTTGTACTACATAGAGCTGGAGAAAAGGTGCATCTGTATTTCTCCTACACAAATGGCTTATTTTTATCTCATGGACCATTTGTTTGCATGAAAAGTTATTTTTGCATAAAATGGTGATAAGAAAGCCCAAAACTAAATCTCTGCCATATACTGTCTTTATCTCTCTTCTTTTGCCTCAATTTAAATTTATATTGTACAGTACTGCTGAATTTTATACACCTTTACATCAGAAATTATTTTCTGAACTGGGCGCAGTGGCGCACGCCTGTAATCCCTGCACTCTGGGAGGCTGAGACAGGAGAATCGCGAGTTCAAAGCCAGCCTCAGCAATGGCGAGGTGCTAAGCAACTCAGTGAGACCCTATCTCTACATAAAACACAACATATGGCTGGGGATATGGCTCAGTGGTCAAGTACCCCTGAGTTCAATCCCCAGTACAAAAAAAAAGAAAAGAAATTACTTTCTGTAACAAACTCATAAACATAGATTCAACCCTATTTTTTAAAATATTTTTTTAGTTGTTGATGGATTTTTATTTTATTCATTTATTATTTATATGTGGTGCTGAGGATTGAACCCAGTACCTCACGCATGCTAGGCAAGTGCTCTACCACTGAGCTACAGCTACAGCCCCTCAACCCTATTTTTTTTAATACTGCAACCATAATTCTTAGAATGCTATAGTCAGAAGGAATTTTAAAATGTTCTAGCAATTTATGGGTAGGAAGTTCAGGCCTGGAGAGGCAGTGTTTCCTTATCAAGATCCACACTTCTAGCAAGTAGAACTTGAACTCTAATTGCTCTTCTGAATCTAAAGCAAGTTGTCCTTCTACAGACATGCCACCAACAGCCTGTCATATACTATAAAGTCAATTTCCCATTCATTTAAGCAACTCCAGTCTCAACAAAGTCTTGGTTAACTTTTAGTTCATGTCCACATCATTGATATTTAACAAAACCATCTGCAAACTAAGATATAGAGATCCCAAATGGAATGTGAAATTAGCAAAAAAAATCACAAAAATATAATCAAATTTGTCTGTTGAAAGCATAATTTTCTATTCATAGCCTTAGAGGCAGACACCATACTGTTTTTCCATAGCATAGCATGATTAAAGAAACACCGATGGCAATAAACCAAATACAAAATAGGCTACACTTCACAGATATATCATGACAGTTTCTCTATTTTTAACAAAATACAATATGATTGACACAAAAAGACAAATACTATATGATTTCACTTACGTGAATGACCTAAAATTCAAACAGGGGCTGAGAGACGGGAAACAGGTTCTTATTGATTAATAGGTAGAGTTTTAAATCAAGATGAAAAAAAGCTCTGGAAATGGAAGGCCTATTTTTTAAATAAAAATGATTAAAGTGGTAAATTGGATGTTATGTATACTTAACATGAAAAAAAGGAAATTTAAAATATTGTTTTTTAAATTTAAAAACTGGAAAAGACAGAAGTGTACTTTTATGTTTTCTGTGAATAAAGGAACAGTGGATAAAAGAAACACAATAATTCAGTCTTAAAAGCAATATAAAAGACACATTTACTTGTAACAGTTCCTACTCTGATAAAATTCACACATCATTCCCCCCACCAAATAGTCCAAATCAGAGTATTATCCCCCATCCCCAGGGTAAGAACAGCATTCAAATCCCATTCTCTACTTGGAGATATGCCGTAGACCAAAGTGTGCTGGCCATGCTGGGTGGAGAAGGTGGTGAAGGGTGAAGAGTTCTTACCTCCCACTGCCCTCTCTACCCGGCACAGCCCTCGCAGCACAGTTTCCAGCAGGACTTCCATGTTGGGCGAGGGACTGCAAGTGTGCCAAAGCCTCTGGTGGTCCTGCTCTGTAAATGTGTGAAGACGTTTCTGTGAGGTCAGACAGACATACTGGGGACTGTGGGAGGGAACTTTTCTGCCTTTTAGCTATGAAAAAGTAAGCACTAGTATGAAGAGAAAATAAAGAACTGATTGGTACGTAAAACAAAGCAACAGAACTTTTCACCCTGCCTCACAAATTTAGAGTAATTTATAGTTCAACTTCATTTCAGGTCTTCAGAATGACTATGGGGGAAATGCTGCAAAAAGACCACCAGCTACAAAGAATACATTTGTTAGTGCTGCCATAGGTTGTTAACTTTTTTAACAGTGCAGTAAAATGCTGAGTATCATAAAGAACATTACAAAATATCTTCAAATATGTTATTTCTATTTGATCAGAACCACAGATTATAGCTGGAAAGAATAATTTAGTCTAGTCCATCCTTAGAAAACAGATGAGTGATTAAGACTAAAAGTAACCTGTGGAAGGTTTCATGGCGAGTAGCAGAAAAAGGACCAGAACCCATCATTCCGAACAACTCTCAGTCTCTTTAGACTTTCAGAAGTTTCTGGACCTGTATCCTAGATAAACAAGGATAAACAGAAAGAATAGATAACTTCTTGTGTTCTAACTACTGGGAATCTATTGTGTATAAATAAGTCTTTGGGGTTATTCTGAATATTAAGGCAAGGGTAGGAAGAGGATAGGAGCAGACAGATAAACCAGGTTGTACAGAATTAATATTCCAGCTGTCAAAGATTTTAAAACAGTTTAGTGAATAGCTAATACATTGAGATAGTGTATCTCACAGCATATTAATATTTGGTTATTTCTGCTGTCTTATGATTACCTCTAGATTTCAGGAAAAGAAAATATTACCACTGGACATACAAAGACTTTTACATTTGACCCATCAATAGTTTACAGCTAGTCAGTGCTGTTTTATTTCACCAACTCTTAAATGACTATTCATTTTATCACATATAATCATCTCTGATACAGGATTTTCTTGTCTTTAGTTTGGTGTGCATATTTCAATTTTTACTGCATAATAAATGCCATGAAATAAATGAAATAAAAATGTTGATACCAAGTTTCTTGTTTTAATTTTGTATGAAAACTAAATTCTCTGTAGCTAAAATGTAGCAATGTTCTTTGACCAACCTGTCCTCACACTAATTTTTCTGTTGAAAGGCACTTTAAGTCATGTACAAGAAAGTACTTTTTTTTTTTTTTGGTACTAGAGATTGAACTCAGAGGTACTTGACCACTGAGCCATGTCCCCAGCCCTCTTTTGTGTTTTATGTAGAGACAGGGTCTCACTGAGTTGCTTAGCGCCTCGCCATTGCTAAGGCTGGCTTTGAACTCACGATTCTCCTGTCTTAGCCTCCCAAAGTGCTGGGATTACAGGCTTGCGCCACTGCACCTGGCTCAAAAAAGTACTTCTTATTGGCAAACAGAAAATGACTTAGTCATTCACTCTAATTTTGAGGTTATCCACGTACTGTTGTTTAACATTTGTGCTGATCTTTAACCCAGAAACTAAGGAGACTGAGGCAGGAGGATCAAAAGTTCAAGGCCAGCCTCAGTAACTTAATGAGACTGTCTCAAAAATACAGTTTAAAAGAGGGCTTGGGATATAGCTCAGTGGTAGGCATCCTTGGGTTTGATCCCTAATACTGCAAGAAAAACACAAAAAACAAAAACCTGTCCTGGTGCACACCTGTAATAGCAGCTACTCCAGAGACTGAGGCAGGAGGATAAAAAGTTCAAGGCCAGGCTGGGCAACTTAGTGAGACCTTGCCTCAAAATAAAAAAAAAAAAAAGGCTGAGGGTATAACTCAGCACATGTAGAGCACTTACCTACATGTGCAAGGCCCTGGATTCAAACCCCAGCACTACACAAAAAGAAAAAAGAACTGTTCTGCCCTGAGTAGTTCTAAAGTATGTTGTCCTCAGCAGAAGTAACTCATAAAAAGGCAATGACAAAATTAGGGGGAAACTTTTAAAAGCTGTACAAAGATAAGGAAACAAAGGTCTTGACCTGGAATTTATTTCCCTACTGTCTCAAAAAACCTTTTTACTCTCACATAGATGACAGCAAAACCAACTTCAGTTTCAGACTTCTAGACAACCTAATTTTTGTTCTTTTTTTTTTTTTTTAGTTGTAGATGGACATAATGTCTTTATTTTACTGCTTCGTACATCGTGCTGAGGATCGAACCCAGGGCCTCACGCATGCGAGGCAAGCACTCTACCACTGAGCCACAGTCCCAGCTCCTAATTTTTGTTCTTATGATTACTGAGAACATTATAACAAAACACAATGGTCATAAAGCTATGTGGAGAGCTGTGCTTGTACAGGTCAGATCTCTGATTTGTACAATGAAGTCTGAAATAGAACAAAATAATTACCTGGCAGTTCTGGCAAACTAAGATAACTTTGTTCTTAAAGTATTACAAAGGAAAGGGAAGATTCCACAAGCAGAAACACCGAAGGAAATCAGTGCTGATGAGAGGACTGTGAGGTTTTGTTATTGTTTGTTTAACATCTGAAAGAGAGAGAAAAAAATCAAGGGCAGGTTTTTTTTTTCTTTTGATACCAGGGATTGAACTCAGGGGTGCTCCACCATTGAGCCACATCCCCAGCCCTATTTTGTGTTTCATGTAAAGACAGGGTCTCACTGAGTTGCTTAGCACTTCGCGTTGCTGAGGCTGCCTTTGAACTCGCGATTCTCCAGTCTCAGCTTCCCAAAGTGTTGGGATTACAGGCGTGCACCAACACATCCGGAAAGTTTTTAACTGAAAGGAGAAACTGACTTAAACTTACATGTAACTGAAATACAACAAGGAGTTCTGCAACATGAAATTCTAGAACTATGTCACATGGGTTAAACAAATGGAGAAACATATGAAGTAACTAGTCAGGCCATGAAAGCAATGTCCAAAATAAGTCACAGTCAAAAACAAGAATAGTCACCAGGATATAAGAATATAGGATTGCCAGGTGCAGTGGTGTACGTCTGTAATCCCAGCAGTCGGGAGGCTGAGGCAGGAGGATTTTGAGTTCAAAGCCAGCCTCAGCAAAAGTGAGGCACTAAGCAACTCAGTGAAACCCTGTCTAAATAAAATACAAAATAGGCCTGAAGATGTGGCTCAGTGGTCAAGTGCCCCTCAGTTCAATCCCTGGTACCCGCCCCCCATAATATAAAGTGAGTTAATAAATTAAAGAAAACAGGTTTTTTTAGTCTGAAAAAGTCTAAAATGTACATATAACATATGAACACACACGAACATAAAGAAAGGTAAGAAAAGGTTTTCAAAATTTTGGTTCACCTATGATAGCACCTTATAACAGTCCATCAGAAAAAATAATAAAATGCCATATTGAATCAGAGATCTAGAATTTGAACTGTCCCCAGATGAAAATATCTCAATATCTACTGATATTTTTCATTCCAAGAGGTGGAATCAATTACAACCCTGAATTTTTTAGTTTTGGGAAGTCTGTCCATCCAGGAGACTATATCTCTTTGCCCAATGTTTAATCAGGAGGACATGTGGCTATCCACAAAACTATTGTTGCAATCCTTCCTTCCAGGGCATATTCATGATCAAACTTTAATTTTCTTAATTATGCTAACTTCTTAGAGGGTCCAAAAGTCTGGTCACATAAATTCAGAAACATTATCCATTACAAACCTCTAGCATTCTCCAGGAAAAAAAACCAACCAACCAACCAACCAACCAAACAACAACAACAAAAACACAGTGCAACATTTAGCTTTTCTGATTAAAAATATCAATCTTTGTCCAGGCTAGTAGATGTGACGTTTCATCCTCGTATTTTTTGGCTCTGCTATACAATCTCTTATTTCAAAATATTAATTAGTGATTTGAATGCCTAGCTGATGGTAAGAATTATCTTTTGAAAGTTACAGATTACCACTCTACCAGACAAAATTCAATCTTTTCAGATAGATCCAAGTGATTTTGACTCAAGTCATTCTTGAAAACCTCTGACTTAATTAAACTGCTTCCCACCTATCCTCAAAGGATGTACATTTAGGTAAGTTACTGGAGATGGTAGGGTAGGACTGATCTTCAAGCAAATAAAGAACAAATATAAACGGTGTCAAGACAATAAAGTGGAGAACTATTTTTTGTTAATAGAAGAGCTAAAAAATAAAAAGAACCTATCAGACATTCAAATGAAAATACAAAATGCATTTCAAAGTAAAATTAACTTTGGATTATCTATTATTTTAGATTTTCAACACCATCATTCCATTAAACCCATTGTATAGAAAAACTATAAAAAACAGTTATTTCACTGGTACTCATTTCTAGATGATCCTATATTACAGAATACAGTAAGGAAAGGAGATATTTAAAATGAGTAAGACCTATCAACCCATATTTACATTAAATCAAACACCAACTGAAGCTAATAATTTCCTTTTTTTCAGATCAAGTTTTCCTACACCTAATGAAAACTATGTTAAATAATACATCTATCCTACCCGCATAGTTATAGTTTTGCCAAAAGAATAAAAAGTTTAAAAAAAAAATTTCCCACTGAAGGCCCTGAACTACTATGGCTTGCTTTCTGAAGCAGCTTTGATAACCACCAACCTTCAATGAATAAGGTCACAGCAAAAGATGAAATTTCCAATTAAAAATGATTGGACCTCAAAAGGCACTGCTCAAATTACTTATCTGAAATGCCCAAAATGCCTTCTCTTCATTTGCCTTTCTCCAGTGGTCTACTCAGTATTTGATGACATTTGCTGTACATTAGACAAAAAGACCTATAGTCCAAAGTGAATATAACTCTCTATACCAGCAAAATGCAACTCTGGAAGATAGATTATGACTGCATAATGTGCATAGATAGGAAATAAAACCTTCAGCCATAAAGTCAAGATTCAACAATACTATTACCCCAAAGGAATAGTCTCTCAAGAAACCCTTCCACCTAAACCCACTCTCAGACAAAGGCCAAGCACACTCAGCAGTGGTAAAAATAAACAGAAGACAATGCTTCCAGCAAAGACTGGTTACAAACAGGAGCAAACCTGAACTCTTTACTCACCATTTTAATACTGCTGCCAACTATAACAGATTAAAATCTGTACACATGACAGAGTGGAAAAAAAGTTCTAAAATGCAACAGTTTGGGTAAAAGAACTTACTAAGGATTACTACATTTAACATTACTACAGTAAAAACAAAGGCAAACAGGGATTTGGCACCACATTTACAAAGTAAAAGCATGCACTGTTAATATACTTTATAGATGTCTCCCAACAAAAAAGACCACAGATGGAAAACAAGAGGCATCTTATATAAAACTTCCTGTGACTGATCAAACAAGCAAGAATATCAAAGTGGTCAATTTAGAGATATGTAGCAGCAAAGTCACTGGTTCTGTTTGGAATTTAGCAATTTGCATTTTTAATTAACAGCTGACCTGGGTGTGTCCATATCCAAGAAGCTGACTTTATCATACTACATCAGCATTTACCTAGTAATTTGGTAATTAGCATAAACAAGGTTAACCTTCAACCATATAAGCTTAAAGAAAAGAGAGCTAGAATCTTATTGCAGACCTCTTCAATGTAATTACCATTTAGAAACCACCATAGTTTACTTTGAACACAATAGTAACATAAATTGCATTTTAAAAAGCTGTATTTATAGCCCCTACAACTGGACAGAATTTTAAGTAATTATGGATATATATTCTGACCACACCAAAAATTAAAAACAAAGAGTTCCTACTAAGAGGAATATTTTCAAGATGATCTGGTGACATTGTATGCATAGTTAAGACTGTGTTTTAATAAAGATTCTTTTGCAAATAAAGAAGTAAGATTTAGTAATTGAGTTGTTATTCTCTTGATGAAAAAAAAACTTTAGAAATGAACTACTGGTGATTTGATTAAAAGAAAAAAAAAAAAAAAGCCACATATCGAAGTTCTAGAATGCAGCACCTCAACTTCAGATCTGCCCTAAACATTTGAGATTATAAAATCCAAGTGATGTCTTGATGATAAAACCATGCTTTACAGCTGTTCCAATTCCAATGTCTGACTTGAGTATCTCATGTCAATTAAAAGTTCCCTAATACAGAAGATTGTGCTAAAGAGTGCCAAGATTCTGCATGCTTCTGCCATTCCCTGGTCCCATCATGCTTGCAGCTGCCCCATGAAGACAGCAAAAGATGTCTGGTCTCAACACTCCATACACTGCTGTAGCTAGAAAAGAACAACATTTTTAATTAGGAAAAGTTCACAAAGCTGAAAGATTACACTATAACACTTTAACTAAATTGTGGGATGTTTTTACCTTTTACTAACTCCACCCTCTTCAATAAAGTCCACATTCCTTTAAGTTGTTTTTAATGATGACATCTGTAACAGCATCAAAAACAAACTGCACATTTTTGGTGTCTGTGGCACAGGTAAAGTGAGTGTAGATCTCCTTGGTATCTTTTCTTCTATTCAGATCTTCAAACTGGCACTGGATGTAAGCAGCTGCCTCTTCATATGTATTAGAACCTAAAACAGATAGGCAATATTGTCAGTTCAAATTATAACAGCTGCCTGAACTCAATTAAGTCGTGCCATCCATTTCTTCCAATGAAGAAAGGGAACATGATGCAACAGAATTTTATATTTCTTCATTACATTCTTCATAAGTGCATTCTCTCATTGAAACTCAAATAAAATAATCACAATGACTGGGGAAATTAACAAATTTCTCTGTTCCCTTTCTTTAGATAGTTCAGCTGAAAAAAATCTAGAAAGTATAAAAAGAAACAAAAGAAGTAGGAGGTACATTTCTAGAAAACACAATTGTTTAAAAGGTCAAAGAGAGCCTGTGCTACTTGGAGAGATCTTGAAATAAGCAATTCAAAAGGCTAAGGCATACTTCTTTTCGGAATCATCCCACAGTTTTAAGAGGGCTTAGCCTCAGCGTTTTGAAGTAATAATTTAAACAATCAAAGGGGCAAAGTGATAGATGCACAAGGTAAGGGGAGTTCAATTATACACTTTAATAGGGTAATTGTTATAGTTTATGAACTATATCTTAATAAAGCTATTATTTTTAGGGGGGATCAAAAACCACAAGTAAACCCTGTTTTCAATAACATCTGTAACTTTGGGAGGGAGGTTACGGGGGATTGAACCCAGGGGCCTTTAACCACTAAGCCACATCTTCAACCCCTTTTTGTATTTTATTTAGTGACAAGGTCTTGCTAGTTTGCTCAGTGCCTCAACTAGGTTGCTAAGGCTGGCTTTGTTTGAACTGGCAATCCTCCTGCCTCAGCCTCCCAGGCAGCTGGGACTATAGGCATGTGCCACAATATTTGCCTTTTACATCATCTGTGCCCTTTATGGAGCCTTTAGTTAAAGTAGTTTTTGAAATTGGCTGTAAAGCCAGGGAAACTCAAGACATTACACACTTTTTTCCCACTAAACCAGAGGTCGTTTACAATGACATCAAGCATGACAAAAAATATCATCCACCAAGAACACAAAGAAAATCTGATAACCAAGAAGAGTTTAACAAAGAAAGGAATATTAAACAAAATATTTAAAGAACTGAAGGAAGACAACTTTGTAAGTGCCTATAGATTTCTTGAAATCTGTAGGAACCCCACAAAAAATTAAAGGAGGCAAATGAGTGACAAGTAAATTCTATTTGGTCAGAATGGATAACTGGTAAATCAGGATTGTGAGAATCTTTAATTAAGTCAAAGGAAATCAAGATCTTTAAATTCACAACAACAAAATGGATATGATAATGAAGGCTCTCTGCCTTGGTAAAGCCTCCCAGAGGCCCTTCAAAATTGATGCTAACCTTTTTACTTCAGTATTTCTCTTCCCATCCTAAACACTTGCCTCCTGTTTATAAACTCACCTAATTGTCACCTCCCTCTGTTCCTTACTCTGAACAGATGACAATTTCTACTTTCCTAAGAAAACAGAAGCCATGAGGTTTAAAATATACCCCAACTTTTTAGCCTACCACCTAGTTTTTAAAAAGTTACCAATATTTGCTCTCTGGAGATATTAGAGATGTCTTTCCTTTCTGTTCAAACACCAATGACTCTGCCAGGTGAGGTGACACATGCCTGTAATCCTAGCAACACAGGAGGCTGACTCAGGAGGATCACAAGTTCGAGGCCAACCTCAGCAACTTAGTGAGGCCATAAGCAACTCAGTAAGACTCCATTTCAACATAAAACACAAAAAAAGGTCTGGGAATGTGGCTCAGTGGTTAAGCACTCATGGGTTCAATCCTCAATACCAAAACAAAACAAAACAAAACAAAAAAACAATAACTACCTACACATTTTTTTTTTTTTTAATTATCAAGGGAAATTCACCCGACATAATGATTTTAAAGTGTACAATTCCAAGTCGGGCGCAGTGGCGCATGCCTGTAATTCTAGCACTCTGGGAGTCTGAGACAGGAGAATCGCGAGTTCAAAGCCAGCCTCAGCCAACAGTGAGGCGCTAAGTAACTTAGTGAGACCCTGTCTCTAAATACAATACAAAATAGGGCTGGGGATGTGGCTCAGTGGTTGAGTACCCTGAGTTCAATCCCCAGTAACAAACAAAAAAAAAAAAAGTGTACAATTCCATATCATTTGATATATTCATAATATTATACTTTCATACTTCCGTAGTTTCAAAACTTTTCTTACCATTCCAGAGAAATGCACTGTTCCCATTAAGTAAATGATCCTCAGGCTCTTTATATCTCCTCCCCTGGTAAATACCAACATGCTTTCTGCATCTATGGATTTAACTATTTTGGATATTCCATATAAGAGGAATCACATAGTATGTGATCTTCTGTGTTTGGCTTCTTTTACTTGTTAAGTTTTTGACATACATCCAAGATGGAGCAACTATTAGTACTTAGTTCCCTTCTATGGCTAAATCACATTCATTGTATGTATAAGAAAATTTGATAACTAAACTTATTTATCCATCCATTCTACATAGACTCTTTTTTTTGGGGGGGGGGGGGTACTGGGGATTGAACTCAAGGGTACTCGACCACTGAGCCACATCCCCAGCCCTATTTTGTGTTTTATGTAGAGACAGGGTCTCACTGAGTTGCTTAGTGCCTCGCCTTTGCTGAGGCTGGCTTTGAACTCGCAATTCTCCTGTCTCAGCCTCCCTAAGTGCTGGGATTACAGGCTTGCACCACCGCGCCCGGCTTCTACATAGACTCTTAATTCCTTCTTTTCTCACCTATTTGTTAATCTTGCTCCACCAATTAAATATGCTTATCTTTTGCTACAGGAATTTACTCTTAAGCCTATGAATACTCTCAAATCTACCCTTCCCCTTAAAACCACACTGCTCAAAGGCAGTACACACTTTTCTTTTTTTTTGGTACCGGGGATTGAACTCAGGGGCACTCGACCACTGAGCCACATCCCCAGCCCTATTTTGTGTTTTATGTAGAGACAGGGTCTCACTGAGTTGCTTAGCACCTCGCCATTGCTGAGGCTGACTTTGAACTCACGATTATCCTGTCTCAGCCTCCCTAAGTGCTGGGATTACTTAAGTTCATTTCCCATTTGTAATTCATTGTACCTAGCTCTACTCTCACCATTCCACTGACATGCTCTTAAGAATAGTCAACAACTTCCTAACTGCCATCTCCAAAGGCCATCTTTCAGTGTGCATCTTACTTTTACTTACCTACACATGACACTATTGACTAGTGCACACACTTTTTAAACTCTCCTCTTGGCTTTTACAACACTCCTAGTTCTTCTCTTTGTAAAACCTTTACAAACCATTTTCTCTCCTTGCCTTCTCTCATTCTATTAATGGTTCTTTTCTCTCTTTACAATATCCTCTCCCTATACCATTCCATCCATGTTTTAATTACAGATGATCACAAATATGTATATCTAACCTAATGTCTTCCAAAGTTCCTAGGCCACTAATACACATCTCCATCTGGATGTTCCATAGATATTTCAAAATAACAATCCTAAATATGAATTCAGATCACAGCACCAATATCCAATTGAGACAGATATATCTCAGCTAACAAGAGTTATTCTCTCCTGGGAATACCTGATTGTGATTTCCAAGTTTCATAGTGGTGAAACCCTGGTAGTCATGTTGTACCCCCAACCTCAAATGATTGGCCCATGGATTTTAGCCTGATTTAACCATGGCCAGAATTTCTATGCTAGGAATTGAAACTTAGGGCCAAGCAATCCCAATCCAGCCTGGTCTTTCTAATGGGAGGAAAAACAAAAACTCAGGCAAGGCCATCTTTTATTGCAAAAACTAAGTAGCACAGAAAGTTGGTAAATAGAGAAAGAAGAATAAAGAAGAGTACAGAAAACAGATGAGGATAAAGAGCGCTTCCAGCATTCCTAACAGCTTTGTATTTCCTAGTTCCAATTCCATTCTGAGGCCTATCTGCATTTTTGGCTTTGGCTTATATGAGCTATCCTTGGGTCCTCACCAAAGTTTTTATCTACATCCTAGCAAAATTCTTAATTCAACTCTCCTACTAGCTATATTATCATTTACTGCATAATTTTTCTAAAGTAGTATTTATACTACCTTATACACCCCAGTTAAAATCTTCTAACAGTTCCTGTCTCTATAAGCTCATTCTTGACCATCTAACTACTGCCCTATCACTTTGAACTCCTATAATATCACAAGGTTCCAGAACAAGTCTTGTCATTTCTGTAACCTCCATATTGTCAAATATGCTATTTCCTTTTTCTAAAATGCTTTTATTCCTGTCTGCTTGACAACTTCCAATTCATCTTCTTTTTTTTTTAGTTGTTGACAGATCTTTATTTTATTCATTTATTATTTGTATGTGGTGCTGAGGATTGAATCCAGTGCCTCACGCATGCTAAGCAAGCGCTCTACCACTGAGCCACAACCCCAGCCCCCCAATTCATCTTCTTAATAGCTCATGCAAGTGTCATTCCTCTAGGAAAAGACTATGCTGACTCCATTGGAGGGAACCACTTCTTTGTTTCTACTTCTATCAATGTACATTTTACACTACAATAAAATTGGCTTCAATCCTCAGTAGCACAGAAACAAACAAACACAACAAAAGTTGGGTGGATGAATGTCACTGAAGTGTTGACTTAAGATATGTACCTCCAATAAAATCTTTCACGAACCCTTACCTGTATATTCTGGATAACAGATAGTTAATGGACTCCTCTTTATTTTTTCTTCAAAAAGGTCTTTCTTGTTAAGGAAGAGAATGATTGAAGTGTCTGTAAACCATTTGTTGTTACAAATGCTGTCAAAGAGTTTCATGCTTTCATGCATTCGGTTCTGAAAAAGAAGCAAAGGATGATAAGTCAAACCAGGACAGTGATACACGCCTGTAATCCCAGCTACTGGGGAGGCTTAAGCAGGAAGACTGAAAGCTGAAGCCAACCTCAACAACATAGCAAGACTCTGTCCCAAAATGAAAAATAAAAAGGGCTGGGGGTATAGCTCAGTGGTAAAGCATCCCTGGATTCAATTTCCAGTACCTCCTCTCCCCCCAAAAAAAGAACAGGACAGGGGCAAAAAGAGTAAAAGTGGACTAATTTAATAAAAAAACAGACCAATGGGTTTTAAAGCAGTGGATGGAATTCATGGAAATATGTCAGGCACTAATAACAAACTTATTCAGTCCTCATTTTTATAATTCTTAGTGGGAAGAAGGGCTGGCCTAGAAAAGGGCTTAGCTTTGTCCATGTACTCAATGCGGGCTATTACATCTCTCCAAGAGATGGAACAATTAATTTTAAAAATCTACTCTCACTGACAGAGAAAAACTAAGGATCTGAAGTTTTGGTTTAGTGAACAAATGGATACACCCAGTCTTCCTGGGAGTTATTTTCCATTTCCTGGCTGCATCAGACAGGCTTTTAACTAGAAGCTTCAACATACCATCTCCTCGTCCTCAGCCAAAACAAGGTCATAATCACTGAGGGCCACACAGAAGATAATTGCCGTTACCCCCTCAAAACAGTGAATCCACTTTTTTCGTTCTGATCTTTGGCCACCAACATCAAACATTCTAAGCAAGAAAAAAAAAGCACAAATTGAGTAAGGTCACATTTATACCACTCAAACTGTAATGATTAGAAAACTTTCCATTATTACATATTCAAAATCTTACTTATAATAGCAAAGATAAACAAGGAGCAGATAAAATGTAGTCAAAATGATTATCTGTGACTAAAAGTAAACAAAGGCAAAATGAGAAAATAAAATTTAGGAATAATTTAAATTCTCATTTAGATAGATAGTTGAGCTTCTTCCCTATCAAAAACTTGTATTGGACATGCCAAAAGTCAAGAGAATAAGCACAGAAATGGATTAAAGGAAGGAGGGGGGGAAAGAAAGGAAAAATGAAGAGCTGAATAACACAGCTTAAGATAATAGCAATCATAATAAGAGCTGAATAACACAGCTTAAGATAATAGCAATCAGTATTTATTGAGTGTTTACCATTGTGCCAGACACTACCCTAGACATCTTAAAGACATTTATTCACTTCACTCTCCTAACACCCCCGAAGTACTATTATTATCATCCTCATTTTACAGATGAAGGAATTAAGGCATAGACATGTCAGATAATTTTCTCAAAGGCACACTACTAAAAAGACAGGGACTGGGGATCCAGACCCAAGCACTCTAATTCTAGCCCCAAGCACTCTTATTTCTAGCGTCCATCCTCATCCACACCACCACTCTGCCTCTCAGAATGTCTCTAAGTCTCCAACTTGTATTCTGCTTTCCAACATCTTCCTACTGATTCCCAAGTTTGTTTTCCCTATGTTAAGTCAAAATATTTTAGAGAGAAATTATGAAAAAAATTAATAAATTATATTTTATGGTGGGACTCTAAGAACCCAGTATCTTTAAAAAATCCTTAACCAGTATTTCCCAACTCCAAGTCTTACTTGAAACTAATTAATAATAACATGATGTCTCAATTATTCAAGCACTTTGTTTCACTACAAACTAGTTTTAGTTCACTCTCTAGTCAAGTGCAGAATTTCTGTGAATAGTGTCCTCACCTATTTACTATAATCCCGGGGACACCTGAACTCAGCAATATCTTTTAGCTGATACTTGGGTCTGATGAGATATGCATGTTAAATGGATAAAGAATCTTAAAATCTGTATTTGATAACAATGATAAAAATTTTAAAGGCTAAACTCTGCTAGTTTATTGTGTCAGATCTATAACAACCAGGGGCCTAAATTCCCAGAGATTATTTACCCCCCAGAGACTGAGAGAGATAAGACACAGTTGGTGTTTTCTAGATGTATATTGAAAGGGAACATTCATCTTATCTCTTCATGACCCAATTCTTCCTTTTGATTCATCTTGCACAGTTCTTTTTTTTTGTACAGTTCTTTATTCAACCTTTGGTTATGCATGACACATGAAATGATGCAATTACAAGCTGGCTTTAATACAGGGTCATATCACAGGTTGTAAGAAGGTTAACACCATGTATATCACCCTGGAAGTCTTTCAAGGGGAGACACCAGTACACCAATAATTCCAGTTTACTCCCACATTTTATTCCATAAAGTCCATAAATCTGGTAGAACACTGTGAAGTTCCAAGGTGGGCTCTTAGTACATATTAACATTTACAGTATCATTCACTGACAGATCAACATTTTATAAACATTACCTCATAACTGAGAGGCAAGTAAGCAATTACACAATGCCTTGCATATGGTAGATGCTCAATAAATGTTTGAATAAATGGATAGTGGTTTTGCCTAGAGAGAAGAGGAAAAGGAAGAAATGATAGTACTTCATAACAAGATATCTCTACAAGCCAATAATAAAGTGGTGTGGCACTTTAATTCAATCTGCTACTAATCCCAACAGACAGGATTTACCTAACTAAAGAACAATCTATGATGTCAACAAGTTTACCACACTAAATAAATAATGGTCAGAACATTTAATTACAAAAAATTGCTAATTTTATAATACACAAAGAGACATCTCATTCCTACAGTTTCACTGGATAACTCGTGGTTTTTGCTGCTCTTCTTACAAAAATTCATCATGGTCTATTCTAAAAACATTCAGCTTAACTATTAATATACTATACCAGATTTCAAATCTGTTTGATGTATTACGATTTCAAGACCACAACTGGTACCTAGCAATACATACTATCTGTGGATTTCACAAATTTTGGAAGGCAACTATTTCAAAGATAAGAAAACTGAGAGGATCTGTGGCAGTAGTTATTTACCTTTGTATGCAATAATGCTATCACATTCTACATGTAAGCATGAAGAAACTAAAAAGTACATCATGTATTGAAGGGAAAAAGTTTATTCCTATTCTCAAAGGTCACAAAAGCAGAAAATGGGAACCAAAAAGACTGTTCTATTATTTACAAAAGATCATTAACACAGAGACATGCTGCAGCTTGTCTTAGAATTAATTACTGATGCTATGAGAACATTCTTTGTTTTAGAATACTAGAATTTTCTCTCTAAAACAATCACTGTTTATATGTCTCATATTGCCCCAAAATACCTCTATCCTCAAGCTCATTTTCCTTTCTGCACTATACTAAGAAGTCAGTTGTGCATGATTCTATGCACACATCAATCCAAGAGCCATGACAATATTAAGTCTATCTCCTTAAGTAAAATGGGAACCAATAAGAAAGAAATGACACTGGTATTTCAAATTTAATATAAAAATAGCAGAACAAAGCCATATAACTAATCAGTAAGTTTTGTCCATTTAGTATTTTTATCATTCTAAAGATTCAATATCTGTTTTCAAGACTAACAAAAAGTGGCTGCAAAAAACAAAATTAAAAACAACATGAATTGGTAATCAAATGATTGATTTTAATGGTAGGTCAACTACAATTCTGAATTTAATTTCCTCCAAATGCACCAAATATTTTATTCTACTTGGAGAAAAAAAGAAATGGTTGGGCTCCCAATCAGTTAAAACATTCAGATAATGGCTGATAATATAATGATAAATTTCTAAACAAAGGAATATTGCCTAGAGAAATTTTAGAGCTTACTGAATGTAGAAGAGGCTAATGTTTGTGTTAGGCTTATCTAGCAAAAAGGCTAATAACTTACTTGAAGTATAAATCTTTGAAGGTGAAATGTGTTTCCACAATGCCTGTGGTCTTCACTCTTGTCCGAAGAACATCTTGCTGAGTTGGAATGTAGTTGGTTTGAGATATTCTATCCAGATCATTTAGGTAACTAAAAAAATATACATTTATTTTTACCTGATGAAGCCAATCATGTGCACAGCAAGCCAACAAATTAAACAATCCCTTGCCAAAAGTAGATTGTGAACCTGTTACTAAAGTGGCAGAACAAAATCAGATCTTCAGTATCATGGAATGGTAATGAGGAAAAATGTGAACCTAGCGCAGGACAGTTTCAGGAGGTTATGTATACACTAACAAAAGTGGTTTCAATTCTACAGAATTATACTGTGAAGGCCAATTTAAAAAACATGATAATGTTATTAAAGAAAAATTCCTGAAATTTACAGTAGAAAAACCAAAGTTCTTAGACATTTGAGCCTAAGAGGTCATTTGCATGTTTAACCTCTTGATGGAACATTAGACAATGGCATTTGAATTACTCAAACTAAGAAAACTATAGTAAGAATGAATATTTCCTGTTTTCATTCAGGAAGCAGGATTATAAATTTGTAGGGCTGTTTTCAAACCAAGGGCTTCATGCATTCTAGGCAAACACTCTACTACTGAGAAACCGACGCTACTTAAGTCTAAAACAAATTGTAAAAGAAAAACGTTATTTTTGCTCAGTGGAATAATTAAAAGACTGCTTCAAAGCCAAATTCTCCCCAGTGGCTCAGGAGGCTGAGGTAGGAGGATCACGATGAGTTCAAAGCCAGCCTCAGCAAAAGTGAGGCGCTAAGCAACTCAGTGAGACCCTGTCTCTGAATAAAATATAAAATAGGGTGGCCCAGTGGCTCAGTGGCTGAATGTCCGAGTTCAATCCCTAGTACAAAAACAAAAACAAACAAAAAAAAAGCCAAATGTCCACTGATTTCCAGGTTGAAAAACTGAAGAGCAGGTGGCATCAATATAAGTGAATCATTAAAGATCTTCTATATAACCAAATATTACCTTTAATATTAAGGAGTTAAGCTTAAGCCGGGTGCAGTGGCACAAGCCTGTAATCCCAGCACTTAGGGAGGCTGAGACAGGAGAATCGCGAGTTCAAAGCCAGCCTCAGCAATGGTGAGGTGCTAAACAACTCAGTGAGACCCTGTCTCTACATAAAACACAAAACAGGGCTGGGGATGTGGCTCAGTGGTCGAGTACCCCTGAGTTCAATCCCCAGTACCAAAAAAAAAAAAAAAGGAGTTAAGCTTAGATGAACAATTATGGAGGGGAAAATCCAACTTTGTAAATCACATGTAGTTAGAAGATTCAGAGCTTACTGAATCTATAACAGAAAAAAGCAATTAAAATCTACCTTGATGACCATGGAGATAATTATTTAAATTAATATCTCCAACTAAAAAATGTTATTAAAAAGTGGGCATGAATCATTTCCAAAGTCATTTCCATTGAAATAAGCAAGCTTCCCAAAGATCATTCAATTTCTTATAACAATTTATGATAAAATAAGAATGGGGAAAGTAGGAAAATATTGGTGAAATTACCTATGTTTAAGTGCTTTCATCTAGTACAGAGAGGACACAGATAACAAGTACTCATCAAGTTCCCCAAAAAGTATAATGAAAAAAAAATATACTGCCAATACAGATCTTACAAACAAATGTGTACAGAGTCAAAATAGAATGACATATAATAGTGCAACCCAACTATTAATTAACAATTTTCTAAAACTAATATCCAAGAAAATTCCTTTAACAAAAAAAAGGCTTCAAACTTCATTTTATGATTCAACATTCTCTTTCTCTAATAAAGTCTATTATTGTAATCTGGCAAAAGATTTTTAAGTGGTGACTAGTTACAGAGAAATCATAGCATGCAGCCCATACACAGAGAACTGGCTGCATGAAAAGGAGTATCACAATTCTAATTTCCCTCTCCAGAGCTATCAGTGACAAGCCCTTATACACAGGGAACTTATCAGAGGTGGAAGAGATCCAGGACCTAGCTACACTAGATGTTTCTCCTTTGCTTGCTTGTTATAAATATACCATGAAGCTAATTTTGTGGTGCCAAATCTCCTATTTATATTCCGAGAGGGAATCCTTTTCTGCAAATCATATAAATGACCAAGTCCTCTATAATCCTAAACTGAGACAATCTTTAATAAAGGATCCTATAAACTTCTAAGTTTCTTAATAAACATTTCCTTAGGGATGGGCATTGAACTTTCTCTAGGGGCCTAATGTTATGTTCTGTTATGGTTTCATAGAGCAAAATTACTTACTATGAAGCAGAATCATTAAGCTGATATTCCCTGGACCTGCTGAAGCATGCTTGTACCCCACCATCTCGCCATAACCGTTTAATCACTCCTGCTAGTTCTGAAGTCATGACTCCTTCTTCAGCACTGCCAGCTAAAACAAATAATTGCCGAGCATCATCCTGAAGAAAGCAGTTAAGGGAAAGAGATGATTCTCCACTCTTTAAAACTTGATTATAGTCTTATTAAACACACACACACACAATGTCATACTTTAGAGGTGTTACCAAGACCTTTTCTAGCAAGGTATCATGGGAGAATTTACAATTAATTCTTCCCCCCTTCTCATTCCACCATAGTCTTAAGTTCAGAACTGAGCTGAGCAATGATTTTACTGCTCCTTATTTCTCCACACTGCACCACCATCCTCAGAAAAATAACCATCCTGGTTACTCATGATTACTGAAAGAAAATTGGTCTGTGAGACAGGTGTGTGTGTGTGTATGTGTGTGTGTGTGTGTGTGTGTGTGTGTGTGTGTGTGTGAGAAATACATTCCCATTCTATTAAAGGAAGCCTACAATTAAAAATAGAAATGAAAAGACTTGCACATTAAGAGGTTAAGTTTAATAAGCCCTTAGCCAAACTAACCAAAAGAAAAAAACCTCAAATTTATACAATTAGAGATGAGTAAGAAGAAATCACCACAGACATCACAGATATCCAGTAGATTATTAGGGACTACTATGAAAACTTAAATTCTAATTTTGGAAAACCTAAAAGAAATATTTCTAGACAAATACGATCTGCCAAAACTGAATCAAGAGGACACAGAAAATCTAAACAGACAAATAACTTATAACAAGATAGAAGCAGAGAAAGAAGAAAAAAAAAAAAGCCCAGAACCAGATGAATCCCCAGCAGAATTCTGCCAAACCTTTAAAGAACGAATACCTACACTCCTCAAATTGCTCCATGAAATAGAAAAAGAGATGGAACACTTCCAAATTCATTCTATAAAGCCAGCATCATACTTATACCAAACCAGGTAGGGATACATCAAGGAAAGAAAACTACAAACCAGTATCTCTGATGAACTTAGATGCAAAAATGCTTAACAAAACATTAGTGAATTGTGTTTGACAACATAAGACTCTCTATTACAACCAACTTGGTTTTATTCCAGAGACGTAAGGATGGTTTAATATACATGGATCAATAAATGTCTTAATTAACCACATAAAAAGAATTAAGGCCATAAATCAATCAGTTATCTCATTAATGCAGAGAAGGCTTGAAAAAATTCAGTAACCATTCCTGAGAAAAACACTGAAGCAACTAGGGATAGAAGGAACCTAACTCAACATCACAAAGCTAATCTCACAGTAAATGGGGGAAAACTGAAAGCATTTCCTTTAAAATTTTGAACAAGACAAGGATATCCATCCTCACCACTCCTATTTAATACAGTGCTAGAAATTTCTAGCCAGAGCAATTAGGCAAGAGAAGGAAATAAAAGGAATAAAAAATATGGAAGGAATAAGTCAAATTATCACTGTTTTTAAATGATATGATCCTACAGCTAGAAGATCTAAAAAATTTCTACCAGAAGATTGTTTGAGCTAATAAACAAATTTGGCAAAGTAGCAGGTTACAAAATCAACTTACAAAAATCAATAGCTTTCCTGTATACCAAAAATGAATCTGCAAAGAAAGAAATCAGGAAAACAATTCCACTCAAATTAGCCTTGGGGGGAGGTAGGGACCTAGGAATAAATCTAACCAAGGAGGTGAAAAACCTCTACAGTTAAAACTATAGAACACAGCTGGGCACAGTGGCATACGCCTGTAATCCCAGCACTTTGGGAGGCTGAGACAGGAGAATGGTGAGTTCAAAGCCAGCCTCAGCAATGGCAAGAAGCTAAGTAACTCAGTGAGACTCTGTCTCTACATAAAACACAAAACAGGGCTGGGGATGTGGCTCAGTGGTCGAGTACCCCTGAGTTCAATCCCTGGTACCAAGAAAAAAAAAAAAGAAAAGAAAAGAAAAAAAGAAAAAGAAAACTATTGAGGGGCTGGGGTTATGGCGCAGTGGTAGCGTGCTCGCCTAGCACGCGGGAGGCACTGGGTTCGATCCTCAGCACCACATAAAAATAAAATAAAGATATTGTGTCCACCTACAACTAAAAAATAAATATTTAAAAAAAAAAAAAGAAAAGAAAACTATTGAACACACTGAAAAACAAAATTGTAGAAGACCTCAGAAGATAGAAAGACCTCTCATGTTCATAGACAGGCCAAATTGATAGTTAAAATTGGCCATACTACCAAAAGCAATATACAGATTCAATGCAATCCCTATCAAAATATCAATGACATTCTTCACAAACCAGACAAAAAGTCCTAAAATTCATTTGGAAGAACTAAAGACTCAGACTAGTCAAAACAATTTAAGCCTAAAAAGCAAGGCCGGAAGCTTCACAATACCTGACTTCAAATTATACCAACAGAACTATAGTAACAAAAACTGCATGGTAGCAGGGCACAGTGGCACGTGCCTGTAATCTCAGCATTTTGGGAGGCTGAGACAGGAGAATTGCGTGTTCAAAGCCAGCCTCAGCAATGGCAAGGTGCTAAGTAACTCAGTGAGACCCTGTCTCTATATAAAACACAAAATAGGGCTGGGGATGTGGCCCGGTGGTTGAGTGCCCCTGAGTTCAATCCCCGGTACCAAACAACAACAACAACAAAAACTGCATGGTACTGGCGTAAAACCAGAATGAGACTTGACCTTTATTTTTCACCCTGCACAAAAAAATCAACTCAAAATCCATCAAAGAGCTATAAATTAGAACAGAAACTATGCAACTCCTAGAAGAAAACATAGAGTCAACACTCCAGCATATACAGGCACAAGCAACTATTTTCTCAATAGGACCCCTGAAGTTCAGGAAATAATGCCAAGAGTTAATAATGGGATAGCACCAAATTAAAAATCTTCTGCGCCGCAAAGGAAATGATTAAGAATGTGACGAGAAAGCAACTACAGAATGGGAAAAAAATCATTGTTAGCAACTCTTCTGACAGAGGACTGATACTCAGAATATATAAAGAACTCAAAAGCTTAAAACCAAAAAAATCAAATAACCCAATTAATAAATGGGCAAATAAACAGACACTTCTCAAAAGAAGAAATACAAATGGCCAACAAATATATCAAAAAATGCTCAACATCATTAGCAATTAGGGAAACGCAAATCAAAACTACACTGAGATTTCATCTCACAACAAGAATGGTAGTCACTAAGAACACAAATAATAATAAATGCTAGAGAGGATGGAGAAAAACATTTTTACACTGTTGGTGATATTGTAAATTAGTACAACCACTATGGAAATCAGTATGGAGGTTCCTCAAAAGAGTAGGCCTGCAACTACCATATGACCCAGGAATATCACTCCTTGGTATTTATCTCAAAGAATTAAAGTCATTATATTACAGTGATACATGCACGCCCATATTTATAGCAGCAGAATTCACAACAGCCAAACTGTGGAAACAGCCTAGGTGTCCATCAATGGATGAATGGGTAAAGAAAATGTAATATCAATACACAATGGAATTTTATTCAGCCACAAAGAAAAATAAAATTATCTCACTTGCAGGAAAATGGATGGAACTAGAGAACATCATGTTAAGCAAAAAAAGTCAAACTGAGAAGGTCAAAGGTCATGTTTCCTCTCATGCAAAAGCTAGAGAGGAAAAAGGAAAAGAAAGGTGAGGGGGATCTTATGAAAAAAGGAGATCAGTAGATGGAAGTAGAGGGGGAAGTGCTGGAAAGTGATAGTAACCAAATTATATTGTTTTATTGTGCATATGTACAAATATGTAACAACAAATCCCATCATTATGTAAAGCTACAATGTACCAATAAAAAATAAGTATGTGTGGGGAGGAAAAGCTAAAGTTTAAACATGCCACAGGGAATAAAACAATCAAATTTAAGGAAAAAGTTATTTTCTTCTTTCACTTTAGCCCAGACAGAAGAATAGGAAGAGGAGGCATGTAAAAAGCCTGGAAGACGGGCTAAGGTTGTAGCTCAGTGGTTAAGCATTTGCCTAGCATGTGTGAGGCACTGGGTTCGATTCTCAGCACCACATATAAATAAATAAAGTAAAGGTCTATTGACAACTTAAAAAAAAAAAAAAAAAAGCCTGAAAGACTAGAGGGCAAAATAAATCCCTCAGGGAAAATTCAAAAAGTTCATAGATCCCCCCCCCCCCCCAAATAACAATGCCTTAAGAGAAGGGAACAAAGACAGCAGGAGGAATGAGTAACAAAGAGAGATGAGAGCAAAATGTCATGAGTCAAACACATTATTTTATAAGTAACATAGTTTTAAGTCTAAAATATGTGAGAAGTAGAAAGGTCAGAAAGGTGCTATGAGAATTAAGTTTTGCTTCATTCAATCCATCCCTACTTGTAAGTTTAAAAATAAAAAGGGGCTCACAGAATGATTTTCCTACCCAAACCTAGTATTTATCTACTTCAAGAGATTCCAAGCCAGGCACAATGGCGCACACCTGTAATCCCGGTGGCTCGGGAGGCTGAGACAGGAGAATTGCAAGTTTAAAGCCAGCCTCAACAACACCGAGACACTAAGCAACTCAGTAAGACCCTATCTCTAAATAACATACAAAATAGGGTTGGAGATGAGGCTTAGTGGTCTGAGTGCCCCTGAGTTCAATCCCCACTACCAAAAAAAAGAAAAGGATTCCAGATAAGTAGAGAAATGCAGATATTAAAAACAAACACATACAGTATAAAGAAAAAGTAAAGGGAAAATCAGAGCAACCATATTTGTATATTAAGTAGTCATCAAGACAAAATAAACAAGCAAAAGGTATCTCAAATCATAGATAAAAATCATAACCAAAAACTCCTAAAACTTGACCATTATCTGAACTTGTACATCTACCTAAGCAAAACAAAAGTGCCCACAGTACAATTTTGCCCAACTCTGGTTGTGCCTTTGGTCCTAATGCTTTTTGCCTGGTAATATCTCCTCCTTTAAGATCCTGTTCTGTACTCTTTTCTATCTAGTAATACTTAGGGATGAACCTTTTCTACAATATTCATTCCTTCTATTTTTTTAAATATTTTTTTTAGTTATACTTGGACACAGTGTCTTTATTTTTGTTTTACTTATTTTTATGTGGTGCTCAGGATCAAACCCAATGCCTCACACGCGCAAGGCAAGCGCTCTGCCACTGAGCCACAACCTCAGCTCCTCCCCTTCTCTCTTTTCAAAGATTTTTCTTCCCACTTTTTTGCGGTACTAGGTGTCAAACCCAGTCCTTGTGCATGCCAGGCAAGTACTCTACCACTGAGCTACATCCCTAGCCCTCAAAGATGAAAGATTTAAATGAAACAATCAATGGCTGAGGAAATTTAAGCATTACACAAATTGACACACACACTCAACAGTGAGCAAGTCCTTCTATGTACATGGTATAATGATTTATCTAACATTTGAATACTTTGTAATCCCTTGATTTTGAAATTTGACCTATACTCATCATGTAGGTATTCAAATAACCTAATGAAGCATTACTGGTTTTTTGTTTTGTTGTTTTTAAATATGACATTCTATATTAGAAATTTCAAAATAGAGGGAGCCATTATTACCAGCCAATATTTCCAAGATTCTGGAAATACTCTTTTAGGTAGAAACATTTGTCCCTTATCATTTAATCTCTCACCAATCTGCTCTTGCTTCCCTATGATAAACCCTCTTTTTTTGTGATATTCTAAATACTCTCTTTTATTCTAAAACATGCTCCATATTTGATTTTTTTACTTTTTTTTTGTCATATTTCTAAGGCAGATTCTTTATATTGACTGTAGACATTTCACAGACTGAAAAAAACAGGTGATAAAATAAGATACATGGCAATTCTATGGTCCTGCAGGTCACACAAGGCAACCTAAGGGTAAATTTATACTTTAGGGGTTAAGAAAGGGAGTAGCTTGATTTTTTTTTTCAATATTTTTTAGTTGTCAATGGATCTTTATTTTATTTATTTGTATGTGGTGCTGAGAATTGAACCTGGTGCCTCACGCATGCCAGGCAAGTGCTCTACCGCTGAGCCACAATCCCAGCCCAGTAGCTTGAATTTTACTACTTAAGAGTAAAATGAGAATCAGGTCCTCCTCATGAGGCAGGTCAGCAGACTAAGGAGCTCAACAGCTTCCCATTGGACCCCTCCGTTCCTCACTCCAGCACCTCCTTTATAGTACAACCATAGCTTAACAAACACAATTGACTGTCTCAGCCAGCAAAGACAGCAAGTATATCAAACTGAGGGAGGTTCTGCCATTGGCAATACAGGAAACCTCAAGCGCTCTGCATTAGGATGTTTCAGCTACAAATTGGCAGAGTAACAGACCAGAAGTGCCTTAGCAGTAGGGGTTTGTGATGTTATATAGAAGCCCAGTGGTAAAATGTTTCAGGGATATCTTAGCAGCTTCGAAGAAGCTATGAGCACCCCAAGCTAGTCTCTCTTTTTTCTCCACTATCCTTGGACTGTCTGAACTATTTCCTTTCATGGTTGAAAGGGGATGTTATGTTTTTAACTATAATCACCAGGTTAATACATGATAACAGTTAAAATATTCAAAGAGAATTATGGATATTTTCTAATGTGTTCCCTCTCTTTCTCACTCTAATAAACTCTCTTTAGAGTTCTATAAAGAGGCTCTTTTTTATAATGTACAATGAGCTTCCTACTTTCACCCTTACGCAGATACGAAGAAGGAGCCTATCCCATACTCAGCTCTATTCTTTCCACTCACTTCCAAGGCAACTACAGAAAAACTAAAGGAAGAGAGGAATTGCAAATATAAATTCTTACATATGAAAGAAAAAAAAAGAGAAACAACATAATTATACACGACTGTAGTGTAGGATAGGTAGTGCTGGAAAGCTACATGATTTAGGAACCTGACAGGGATTAATGATATCCATCCAGTGAAAGAGTATTAGGACCTAAAAATTAGTGATAACACACTTGATAAAGGAAATAAGTGAAAGGGAGAGGGGAAAAAAGAAAAAAGGAGGAAGGGAAAAAGGAGAATCTAAGAGAAATAAGTAACTGAGATGGAGAAAAAGCCAACACAGAGAGGGAAGAGAATACATACAATATTACTAACTAGTTATTAGATATAACAAATACAAAAGAAAAGCAGAGTGAGGTGATTGGGAAGAATTAGAAAGGGGAGGAAGAAAGTAAGATCCCTGGAGAAAAGTTAGTACAAAGAAGGGGGGAAAAAAGGAAAAGGATTCCTTTAGTTCTAGGAAATAATTCTATACTTTTCTTGATATTTAGCTGATTTTGGCTGATGATAATATGAAAGGTCCCCTGCCTTCATTGTGGCCCTCTCCCCACTGGCATCAAACCTTCTAATTTACAAACTAGACCTTCAATGTCCACTAAGTATTATTATAATTTATCAATACAGCTTTTTAATATTTGACATGTGAAAGACATTAAAGAATATACTATAACTTCGTACAATCCAATTCTATAGCCTATGGTTCAATGTAGTATAGGGATGTAATATTCTTGAATTCCTAAAAATCACCCCCCAAAAATTTGGACTTAGTACTCATGTCTTTTTTTTGGTACTGGGGATTGAACTCAGGGGTACTACACCACTGAGCCACATCCCCAGCCATATTACGTGTTTTTATGTAAAGACAGGGTCTCATTGAGTTGCTTAGTGCCTCGCCGTTGCTGAGGCTGGCTTTGAACTCATGATTCTCCTGTCTCAGCCTCCCAAAGTGCTGGGATTACAAGCGTGAGCCACTATGCCTGGTTAGTGCTCATGTCTTTACAGAGTTTATTCTGGTAAACTGACTTTGCTTTTAATCTCTATACCCCAGAAAGTAGAGCTATATATCATGGCAACTTTTCTTTCAGATTATTTTAATTTACCATTATTATTAACTACTATAAAATAAATGTCAACAGTGCTGTAAAAGAAGCAACTGAATAGAAGTCTTCACAGAAATCTATAGTATATCTACAAAATCCCACTTCCTAGATTCTTGTGGTGGTAATTATTTCCAAAGCAGATGGCTAACACTATTGAAATGAACAGACAGTACTTTGTTACATCTTACCTTGTTACTTCAATTCATTTCCCTAAAACATGACCTAAAAATTTTGCTTAACTTGTACATATTAAATAAAAGCAAGTGAAGAGGAAATGAGAAACACTTACTGCTCTGGCAGTTTCCCCAAAATCAATCTTTAGCCGTCCCATGGCTCTGATGATAGCGATGATGGACTGTATAGTATTGCTGTAGACAACTACTTTATACTGTTTACATTCTTCCTCTGAATAACCATCCTCATGAATGATTCTTTAAAAAGAAAACCACAGGTCAATACCATGGACCTAAAATGAAAAGATACTATGGGCTTTTTTTACCCATTAGGAGGAAATCTAGTCTTACAAAAGGCCACGTTCCAACTTACTTCATCTGTTTCACAATGGTACTTTTACCAGATTCTCCGGCACCTGAAAGAAAACAAAAACAGACTTTGAATTTCTCTGGATTCAAACATAAAAGTATGAAATTAACGTAAGTGATAACTCCAAATTAATGAAAACCATAGGTCCCAGGAAAACTAGGTAAGCCTGTTATGTCTATCAGGAAAAAACCATGGAGCTTCTCCACTAAAGCATTTTATTTTCTTCACATAACTCAGCAACGAAGTATAATCTGTCCAAAGTGTCCCAAGGCCTGCTTGCTATAATTTGTGCGAAACAGACATACTCAAGAAGCATGGCAACATAAGCATTTCTAGTAACTCATCATAAAACATGATATGCACATTGAACACAGGTAAAAATGTAATGATTATTTAACTACTTTGTTGACTACCTGCCCATGAACTGAAGGCACATTTCAAAAGCAATACTCTCATCACAGGACTTAAGAAACATTTGACTTCTTGTCAAAACAGAAGCAGAACAAAAGCATTGCCTCCACCACCTTTTCACTGTATATCTCCTCCAGACCTTTAAGACCACATTTCTCTCCTTGCAGAACGAGAAATACTTTGAGCTAATGATTACTAATGTCAAATAGGCCTTCTGAGCTCCTTGACAATCTGCCTGCTAGATCTTCCCTAATCAATTCCCACCTTCCGAAATGACTCAACACCATCACCTCTCTTTCCAACATTACACCCTGATGATTCTGCCCCTCTTAGAAAAATTGATTCATTTTCTCATAACCAAATCTACCAATCTATCTGCACTTCCGTTAGTACTCTTGAGCTTTATCAATGGATGAACTAGCTCTCTAATTAGAGACTAACCCCTCTCCTTACACACTACTTCATTCTACCTGCACACAGTCACGACTGCTGCAATTTCCTATGTTAATCAAATGTCATAAATTTTTCTCCTCTTACTGGGTCATCCTCATCAGCTCATACAAACCGTATACTGTACTGACTTCCACCTTTAAGTCAACACACGCACACTCATCTCTTATGTTTCCTTGACCCCACTTATTTTCCTCTAGCTACTACTCCATTTTTCCTCTTTATAGCAAAATCCCTCTAACATGTCATGTATACTTGCTGTCTCCAATTTTGTACCTTTAATTCTCTCCTTTACCCATTCTAATAAGGCTTCTATCCTCACCAACCTACTAAAACCACTTCTCAAGGTCTCCAACAATTTCCATCTTGACAAACCCAATGGTCATTTCTCATCTTAGCTTCTCAAGCAGAATCTGTCTAAGTTGTTGACTTCTCCCCCTTGAAATACTTTCTCTAAGCACGCTTCTAGCTACCACACCTTTCTGGTTTTGACTCCTCAGTTTCTGTTCTCCAGTTTCTGAATTCTAAAAGATGTATTGCTTTAAGACTCCTTCCTTGGTCCTTTTCTCTCTCTATACCCACTTTCAAAGTTATCTCCTCTAATCTCATGGTTTTAAACACCATTCATAAGCTGTGAATAACACCTAACAAATACCATATGCCAGCCTGCTCTAAGAACTTACTGCTATTAGCTCATTTTAACTTCACAACAATCCTGTGAGGTAGTATTATTACCCTCATTTTACAGACAAGGCAAGTGAAGCAAAGAGATATCCAATAATATGCCCACAATTATACAGTAAATTGCATAACTGAAATGTACATTCACATCGTTTGGCTCCAAAGTGGTGTATGCTGCCTCCTTTACTCCCAAATGTAGATCTGTAATCCTGGTTTCTAACCTTGG
The DNA here is from genome assembly GCA_028644305.1 of Xerus rutilus. Lineage (NCBI taxonomy): Eukaryota > Metazoa > Chordata > Mammalia > Rodentia > Sciuridae > Xerus > Xerus rutilus. The sequence continues at coordinate 85,170,045 of CM053400.1, read as the reverse complement.
CTCTGAACTCATATAGTTAAATCACCTACTTGATAAATCACAATAGATATTTAGTAAGCATCTCCAATTTAAAATGCTCTCTAATGAGTTAAAATTCCCCAGCCCCACCTCAAAACAAACTCCACTCCTCCTTTCATCTTCTCATCCCAGTTAAGGGCACCAGCATTCATCCAGTTGCTCAGGCTAAAAATGGCAAGTGAACTTGTAATATAACATGCAGATAGAATGGGGGCTCCAGTGCTGATCTATACATTAAATATTAGTAAAGCTTAGTTTTTTAAAATAAAAACATATAAATACAGTTTTAAAAGTTTGTTCCTTGCACATTGGAAAACATGGCCTAGATGACAATGAAAGCTTCCTAAGTGGGCCAGCGCTCCAGATCATGCTTTTCCTATAGTTTTCCACCTAGTGGCTGGAATAAACCGCGTAAGAAGTAAATCAGATCATGTCACAACTCTGACCAGAGTTGGCCCATGGCCGCCATTTACACTTAAAATGCATGGCAATAAGGTTCAATAGCCCTTCCCTACTCTCCTCACCCTCATCTCCTTGAGTCTCCACTTTGCTCTCACTGCTCTTGTCAGACCAGCTTTATTATGTTTCCTCCAACATACCAAACTGGTTCTCACTGAACCAGATCCTGAGTCAGGATCTGCATTTATTCTTCCCTCTGCCTGAAATAATTTTTGCTAGGTTTTCTTCTTCACTCACATTTTTGCTTCCTTCAATAGCCTTCCTTGACTAATCTACCTAAATAGCTTCTACACCATCACACACTCTCTCCTTAGCCTGTTATTTTTTTTCACAAAATTTATCATTTCTTTTTTTTTAAAACATTTTTTTAGATGTTGATGGACCTTAATTTTATTCATGTATTTATATGTGGTGCTGAGAATTGAACTCAGTGCCTCACACACATGCTAGGCAAGTGCTCTACCACTGAGCCACAACCCCAGCCCAAATTTATCATTTCTTCACACAACAGATTTGCTTATTTCCTGTCTTCCCTACTAAGATATATGCTTGGTCAAGGCTTATTTATCCCTATATTCCCAGGGCCTCAAAATGAGCCTGACAAATTATTTAAATACTGTTAAACAAATGATTGACTAATATTCAGTAAACATTATACTTTACTAAATATTTCTCAACTTCATAAACCAAAAATGTAAATTAAAACATAATTCAAACCATATAAAAATTTTAAACAACTACATTCTTGAAGAATCCAAAAGTATATTTATTTATGATTTTATCTGTTATTATTATGGTCAATAATCAGGGATAGTACTACATAGTTAATATTCAGCAGCACACAGTGACTTTCTTATAACAGTATTAGAAAGAAGTGAATTCTCATATATATATAGTTATATATATATGAATGAGAATTATATATATATATAACTATATATATATATCTAGGAAAACTAATGATTTAATTTCAGAAACAAGAATATAAATGCATATGAGTTATACTCTAAATTGCATAAAACTGAATTCCCAGATCATTCTATACTAATAAGAAGTAATATGTTAAGAAAAGTATAGGTTAATAAACTAATGTACCATTTTTGAGTTTTGGGGTTTTTTGGTACCAGGGATTGAACTTGGGGCACTCAACCACTGAGCCACCTCTCCAGCCCTATTTTATATTTTATTTAGAGACAGGGTTTCACTGAGTTGTTTAGTCCTTCACTTTTGGTGAGGCTGGCTTTGAACTCATGATCCTCCTGCATCAGCCTCTTGAGCTGCTGGGATTACAGACGTGCGTCACTGCGCCCAGCTGTACCATTCTTTTCTATATTGAAAAACAGCATTTCTGCCCTTTATGTTGGACTATTTTGAATGACCATCAATAATTTTTAAAATCTCAGCATCAATTTTCACCTATCTCATTAAGTTCTACTCTATTAAAGTGCTGACTTTAAAACAAAGTATTTTCCAGGGATCCCTCAGAAAACGTCACTGGGGCTGGGAATACAACTCAGTAGCAGAGCACTTGGTTAGCATGTGCAAGGCCCTGGGTTCAATCTCAGCACCACAAAACAAAAATAAAGAGAGAAAGAGAAAGATGGAAACAGGAAGAGAAAAAAGAAGAAAAGAAAGTATCAGCTTGTCCTTCCCTTTATTATCACACTATATAACTCCCTCGAGCTTTTATTAGGCATTCCGTTCCATCTCATGAAAGAAGGCACCTCTTATTGCTCACAGAACTAAATACAGGATTTATTTCAGTGGGTATTCCTGGGTTATTTTATACACAAGAAGAGCAAATCATTGTACACTAAACATCTTTGACTCATTCAGCTTCTAGATCACTATGAAAATTACTACCATTTTGGGCTGGGATTGTAGCTCAGGGGTAGAGCGTTTGCCTCGCATGCGTGAGGCCCTGGGTTCGAGCCTCAGCACTACATACAAAGCAATAAAGACATTGTGTCCGTTTATAACTAAAAAATAAAAAAAAAAAAACAGTACTACCATTTTATCCATCTCCCACGTACAAAATGTAAGAGTCATCTGGAACCCACTTGCCCTTTTCTCCTCACCAAGCTGTAACAAAATCTTCTCTTCCTTTGTTTCTTTTTTTTTTAAATTAATCTTTTCTACTCACATGTCTGATTGAGCCTGACAGCCTATTATGTGCTACTGCTGTAATTTTCTCAAACTTCGAATTCAAAGGCCTTCTCCCTTCAAATTACTTCCAAATAGCACTACTAAAAAAGTATTATTTAATAATTCTCCAAATTCTTCCAACACTTTTCATAACCCTTTTTTATTAGGTCTAGGCTCTTCTGTTTTACCTCAATCCCTCATAGTCCACTGTTTCAGTACGGTCTCCAATAACACCTCACTCTTAGGTTTTCTGCAAGCTGTTTTCCTATTCCTACCTCCTTTCTCCACACATATGTGGTGTTTGAGACTTCCTAACTCCATCTACATCTTTTTGCCTATACTCCTTCAAAAATTCATCAGAAGTTTAGGAGGAAATTCAATTGCCCATATTCCCACCAAGGGAAATAGTATCAGGATACAAAGAATGGGGTAGATGCAAAGACTCCTTCAGAGACAATTTATGGCTTAGAGAAGGAGGAAATGAAGATGATTCTGTAGGCAGAAGGGATGGTACTGGGCCAGATGTAGGGTGTAGGGTGTAGACTATATGCAGGAGAAAACATTGGGAAGGTCTCAGAAACAAAAGGGAATGGCATCGAACTTAGAAGCATTATCCTTAAAAATGTATCTACCTAAAGGGAATCCCATATAAATACAAAGAAAGGATGAGATAAAAATGACAAGATTTTTGAGAGAAAAAGGAGGGAGGAAGCTATGTTAGATGGTCTCATTCTCAATAAAAGAGGCAGCTGGGTGCGGTGGCGCAAGCCTGTAATCCCAGCACTTAGGGAGGCTGAGACAGGAGAATCGCAAGTTCAAAGCCAGCCTCAGCAATGGCGAGGTGCTAAGCAACTCAGTGAGACCCTGTTTCTACGTAAAACACAAAATAGGGCTGAGGATGTGGCTAAGTGGTCAAGTGCCCCTGAGTTCAATCTCCAGTACCAAAAAAATAAAAACAAACAAACAAATAAATAAAAGAGGCAAGGTAATCTGCAGAGAATCAAGAGAGAAAATTAATTTAGAAAATCATCTAATGAACAATAAATGGAACAAGAGGAACATTCACTATTCACTATTTAGATATATAATCACCACGACTGATGAAAAATAATTCATCAGTATATACTCTACTGCAGAATCACTGTATTTACCTAAATATATTCTTAATTTTATTTTTAAAGAAATTCCTTAAGAACAAGCACCATATTATTTACCTCTTCCACACACATAATATTATGGGTTTAAAAAAATCAGTCTGGTTTTTTAAATGCCTAATACTCAAAAATACTTTTTTTCTTTCACCTGACTAAAGCTAGTTCAAGATGGTACATGAGTATATTATACTCTTCCATTCATGTGTCTTCAAGCACAAAACAGGGACTAACAGAAAATGCTCAAAAGTGCTTGGCATGTAGTAAATGTTCAATAAATGTTAGCCTACTATTATGTTAGCCTACTATTAGCCTACTATTAAGCCTACTAAATGTTAGCCTACTATTAAATAATGTTAGCCTACTAAACAGTGTTTTCACTATTCATAACATCATCAAGTAACATCAAGGCCTGCCAAAGTTTCATTTAATAAAACTCTGATATTGATGTTGGCTCAAAATCCCAGTAGAAATGGCATAACTATTTAGCAGTTGTTTCATAATAATAAAACCCTAAATGGGATCTGGATTCACACACATAAACAACTTATAACCTAAAAGCTACAGCAAACTACATCAAAGCATCAGTCATTTTCTCCACCCCACTCTCTCCCTCCTTAAATGTATTTTTAGCTCTGTCTACTGCCTCCTATCTCACATTTTTCTAAGCCACCTTTGTCTCTATTGCTTTTCCTTAAAGTTTCCTCCCAGGTCTTTATACCACTACCACCTGAAACAGAGGTATTCCAGTGGCACCTGAAACACCTCCTTTTCCTTCTAAATACTTGTTTCTGTGGAGAAATCCTGAAATTTTTAATAACACAGGATCATAAATGGAGCACAAACTCTCTTCCAGATTTCTGCACAATGGAGTCCCAAAATGACAATATTTTTGGATAACCTAGCCAATGCTAGACCAAGATTCTCTCTTGTACAGGTCCCATTATCATACATATGGAAACATATAACTAGAATAGGTATGGACAGCCCCTCCTCCAAAGCAAATTGAAGGCTTGATCAACAAATAAACTGGACTTTTTTGCCTCTAACATATTCTCACTTTTCATTTACAACACAGTTAAAAAGATTTTTTTTTTCTTTTTTTGGCTAATGACACCATGTAGTAATAAACTCTAACAGAAGAGTGAAATTTAGTCCTAAACCTGCCAATTCTACTTGTGTGACCTTGGGCAAACCTAACTTCATAATGGCTATCTCCTTATATATAAAAGATGGAGGCCTAGATGTAATCTATAGTTGTACTCTAATATTCCATTATTCCTTTACTATAACATTAAAAGCTGACCAAATCTCTTATTCTGACACACAGAAGTCTGAAATCAAACCAAGACTCCCTACCTTCCTATCAACTCAATTTACAACAGCTATCATAAAGCAGTTGTTAGCATGATTTCCAACATGCACTCCTAGTTCCAGAAAGGGCAAACTGTAGAAAGAATTAGAGTACATGACAGTAAGGAAGAGTTATATGGGATGTCAACACCTATTATTCATGTTCAAGGGTACTCTCTCACTACATAGTCTCAAACTAGCAGAGCCTTCAAGTTAGACTGCTATGGTTACAAAGAGAAAGAAATGTGAGGACCTACAACTAAAGATCACAGGAACACAGTCTATACTATTTCCAATGGCAATACCTACTGCTCTCACTGGTTCCTTCTTTTTTTTTTTTTTTTTTTGGTACCAGGGATTGAACTCAGGGGCACTCGACCACTGAGCCACATCCCCAGCCCTATTTTGTGTTTTATGTAGAGACAGGGTCTCACTGAGTTGCTTAGTGCCTCGCAGTTGCTGAGGCTGGCTTTGAACTCGCAATTCTCCTGTCTCAGCCTCCCTAAGTGCTGGGATTACAAGCGTGA
>CM053400.1:85123113-85164292 GCA_028644305.1 Xerus rutilus | reverse complement strand
GTTCCTTCTTATTAACAAGTAGTAAGCAGCTAACAGTAAAAATTCAGACTAAGGTTAAAAATGACATCTTATGCAAGTGCTTTTCAAAGTACTGAATACAAAAATCAGTTGCTTCTAAATTCATTAAAAGGAAAGGTTAAAAGAATCACAGATGGGGGAAAATGTCACTACGCAAATAAAAATTATTATTCATTTATTTTTTCAACATATGTGCCTCCTACATGTCCAGAACTGCTGGGCATCAAGAGTTCAAAGTTCAAGTTCCCTTAGTCTAAAATAACAGAATAATTTGTTTACTCACCCCACCATTCCTCTAAACATCCTAAGCCTTAAATGTGTAAACATCCCTGATGCCCCTACTCACGTCAAACTCCAACTTCTTGCTGAAGTCTTTTCCACTTCTCCCATAGTTACCACTGCCATCCCGATGGCTGGCAACAATTATTCATTTTCAGCATCAGTCCCAGGGGTTAATTTCCAAAATTAAACTCCAGATCGTCACTCTCAGTCACCTCACCTCAATATTTTCTCTAGCCCAGCTCTGGCTACTCTAAAAAACACTGTGTAACTACCTTCCTAGCTCCTAATTTCCTGTCTTCTCATAAATAGTTACATGTTCTTCTTGATTTTGATTAAAATAATTATGAAATTTTTTCTTGGCATGACCTAAAAACCCTTCCATGCCTGTGTACTTCTCCCTTAGAGTACCCTAACCAGGCCTAACCTGGCATTACAGGATAGGATCAGATACTGTTACACACTCATATATGGTTAATTTTTTGTAATTATTTGAATCTCTGCCTATTTAGAATTCCACCTAGCCTTAAACTTTTTTTTTTTTTTTGGTACCAGGGATTGAACTCAGGGGCACTCAAACCACTGAGCCACATCCCCAGCCCTATTTTGTGTTTTATGTAGAGACAAGGTCTCACTGAGTTGCTTAGCGCCTCGCCGTTGCTGAGGTTGGCTTTGAACTCGCGATTCTCCTGTCTCAGCCTCCCAAAGCGCTAGGATTACAAGCGTGAGCCACCGCGCCCGGCTAGCCTTAAACTTTTTAAAAGGATAATCCTGGAAAACACAAAAAAGTGCCTTCTTTCTGTGGCTCCCTCCTCCAAAACTAGAGCAGAATAGGCACTTAATAATTATCTATAGGATGAATGGCTTTAGTTTCTATGATAGTGGTTGCCCAATCTTATTTTGTAAGTGCCAGTTGCAATGGATGGAATTTTTAATGTGGGCAGTTAAAAGAAACAGATTTCTATTCCTCAGCTATCTTTACTCAGCTCTCCACCCACTCCTGGCTATGCTTTCAACTCTCAACCCACTACTACAATGAGAATAAATTGGAACTCACAAGCCTCCTTTCCTTTTGAACTTACTCTCAAACACTGTCCAAGTTCCCTTGCACCCACCATTCTGTTCCATTAGCATAAACTGCTACAAATCTGTTCTTGTAACCCCAACACTTAAAAGAGTACAAACAATATAGTGAACACTCTTTATTTGCTCAGTGGATGAATGAATGAATATCTTATGGGCAAAATAAGCCAGTGAACTTGCAATTAAGACTGAGGTAATGGGTCTCTCTTCTAAAAGATTTTTCAAGGAAGCAATCACATACCAATCACCAAAAAGGCTTAAAATACATATAAGACAACTTAACTGAGCAGGGTGCAGGTCTGTAATCCCAGCTACTTGGAAAGCTGAGGCAAGAGGATCACAAGCTCAAGCTTAGCGTTGGCAATTCAGCAAGACCCTACCAACTTTGTGAGTTGCTGTCTCAAATATTTTAAACCCAGGCTCAGAGGGCCCCTGGGTTCAATCCTCAGTAGACTCCCCCAAAAAAGAGATGCTGAGAGTCTCATTAAATTGCTGAGGTTAGCCGGGCATAGCAGCACACACCTGTAAACCCAGCACTACGGGAGGCTGAGGCAGGAGAATCACGAGTTCAAAGCCAGCCTCAGCAACAGCGAGGTGCTAAGCAACTCAGTGAGACCCTGTCTCCAAATAAAACACAAAATAGGGCTGGGGATGTGGCTCAGTGGTTGAGTGCTCCTGAGTTCAATCTCCAGTACAAAAAAAAAAAAAGAAGGCTGAGGTTGGCCTAAAAATTGTGATCCTCTGGCCTTAGCCACTTGAGTTGATAGGTTTATAGGCATGCACCACCACATCCACCTAGACAGAATTTCAGAATACCTGCCTGCCCATAAACCCCATTCTAGAAAAATCCTACCTTCCCTCAGTGGTCAATCACCCACATAATCTGGGCCACATTCCTTCCATGATTGATCAGTAATGGGTGTATTATACAGTAATCACTCAGTCATAGGCTGTCAGGTGCTTATACTGTGTGTAACGTACCTCCAAAAGGTGAGCAGGAAAAATATGGTATCTGAGGAATATGCCCTAGAAGATTCGAAAAACATTGTCCTAAACTAAAAGTTCACAACATGTAAAAGAGAAACCATGCTACCTTTACAGAGTGTCATGTACACTGAAGTCATAAGGAAAAGATGCAGGGAAAGGCTGATTTGGAAAGTGTCTAGACAAATGTGCAGAAAGACATGAAGAAGCCATAAGAGAGAAAAGGGAGCACTCCAAAAGAAAATTAGTGAGGAAATAAAGAATGGAGGGACCAGGGCTGGGATTGTGGCTCAGTGGTAGAGTGCTTGCCTCGCACGCGTGAGGTACTGGGTTCGACCCTCAGCACCACATAAAAATAAAATGAAGATATTCTGTTCATCTACAACTAAAAAAATATTTAAAAAAAAAAGAAAAAGAAAAACAGGAGCCTCAGCTTCTGCAACCAGTTCTTCAATTTTTCTGTATTCCCACAAAAACCTCCCTATAATCCAATGTGGGTTTTTTTTTGGTACCAGGGATTGAACTCAGGGGTACTCGACCACTGGGCCACATCCCCAGCCCTATTTTGTGTTTTATGTGGAGACAGGGTCTCACTGAGTTGCTTAGCACCTCGCCATTGCTGAGGCTGGCTTTGAACTTGCGATTCTCCTGCCTCAGCCTCCCAAAGTGCTAGGATTACAGGTATATTCTAACAATTTTTTAAACTGGTTTGAATGAGTTTTCTATTCCTTGCAACAAAATAAATAATTAAATAAAAAGAACTGAAAGGAATTGGCTTTAAGGAAATTAGTGTTACTTTTGGGGGGAACCTTTTAAAAAGTTTGTTGTTTTTACTAAACATTAAACGCTAAATGGGTATAGTTGCAATGTGTAACAAAAATTTTGTGTACTTATTCCTCAATATAAAAAATAAAATATTACCAGTTATCTCTGAAGCCATCTATGTGCCCCTCTCAGTATCAATTACTGTTACATTAAATATTTCTAGAGGGTAAGTATGCAATGAGGGAAGGGCAGATATAAAAAATCTCCAATCAAAATATGTCCATAACTTACATGGCAGCATATGGTTTGTTCAGAGTTTGTTCAGAGTTTCTGCACATTTGTCTAGACACTTTGCAAATAAATCAACCTTTCCCTGCATCTTTTCCTTATGACTTCAGTGTACATGATGCTCTTTTGCCAATTACATGAACATGATCCTGTAACAAGCTTATAAAACTATGCAACAGACCACTAATCAACCATTTTACGTTCATAAATCACTTGAGGAAGCTGTTGGTTTAATTTAAAAAGAAAAGAAACAGTTCACTCAGTACTCCAAATATTACCAAAATGTCACCACTTGAGAATATGAACAAAGTAACTTTAGTAATGACAACTGGCCAATGAAGGGGGAGAAGCCTAGTGTCCTCAATTTTGCAGAACATAAAAATGCTTAAGGGAACAGGCACTTGTGAGCAAGGAGGATGATTATCTTCTGCATGCCTTTTTTTTTTTTTTTTTGGCAGCATGGATTGAATTCAAAGCCAGCTTCAGCAATGGTGAGGTGCTAAGCAACTCAGTGAGACCTCGTCTCTACATAAAACACAAAATAGCCCTGGGGATGTGGCCCAGTGGTTTAGTACCCCTGAGTTCAATTCCCGGTACCAAAAAACAAACAAAAAAACATGTCTCTAAATAAAATATAGAAAAGGACTAGAGATGTGGATTAGTGGTTAAGTGGCCCTGGGTTCAATGCCTGGTACAAAAAAGAAAAAAAAAATCCAAATATCCCATAATTTGACCTTTAAAAATGTCAGAATCAAATCCTAGGACCCAGAAACATTGATGGCAGCATAGAACACTTTTCTACATACCTATTTAATCAAATACAAATTAATACCACACTTTTAGAATGCACCAATAGCAAAACATTACAAACTGAGTTGCCAGGTAAGGGCCTATTTCAATTTCCTTTAAGATATAAATGTTCTCCAATGTTCTCCAATGACACTAGCATACCCACAGCAGAACTCCATGTACAATGTGTCCATTTCAACACGGACAGTCATGGTTGAGGAGTTTAAACAAGGTCTTGCTATCACAGATGAAATTTTGCTGAGTAAGGCAGAGTGGTCCAAACTTTTTGAAGCTCCAAACTTCTTTCAAAAGTATAAGCATTAGGGCTGGGATTGTGGCTCAGCGGTAGAGTGCTTGCCTCGCATGCGTGAGGCCCTGGGTTCGATTCTCAGCACCACATACAAAGCAATAAAATAAAGACATTGTGTCCATCAACAACTAAAAAAATCTTTAGAAAAAAAAAAAAGTATAAGCATTATATTGTACTTCTAGCAAGTGTACTAGTGGAAAAACAATGCCTAGAATGGGTGGGCTTGGTGGAATCAAAAATTTGAATCTTGGTTGGAAGTTTGGAGAAGAATGAATTTATTACATTGGCTCGTGTGAATCCCCAGTCATTTCCAGCACCCAAAGAAAATACTGACAAGGAAGAACTTCACACTATGTGGGTGATGGGGTTAGTGTTTAAAAGAACAGAAAACTCTGAAAATCTCAGTGTCTATCTTACCTATGACATTCAGTCTTTCACACATAGTTTAAAGGCAAGGAATAAACAGCAAGGTGTTTGAGGTGGATATACATGAAAACTGCTGCAATGCATGAAAAAAGAAAGCAACTCCACCAACTACTAATTATGTGCTTCAGAAAAAGAAAAAGCATTCAACAGGAGTCAGATTAACAGCTCTGAATGACAGCAGCCTTAACGTGTCTATGAACAGTGATAACAGCATGTCTCTGCCTTCACCTACTAGTGCTATGAAAACCAGTCCATTGAACAGTTTTGGCACTTCTCAGAGCAGAAACAGTCCTGCTCCAGCTGTGACAGCACCATCTGTGACCAACATACAAGCTACTGAAGTTTCTACGCCACAAGTAAATTCCAGTGAAGGCATTCCTCAAACTCCCACACAACCAGCCATTTCTCCAAAGCCTACAGTCTCCAGAGTTGTTTCCTCAACACATCTGGTAAATCCACCATCTAAATCTTCAGGAAATGCAACAACAAAAATATCTAACCTATACAGTAGGAGTCAAGAGGACATCGTCACCTCATAAAGAAGATAGTCCCAAGAAAACCAAAACAGAAGAGTGGAGATTTTAGGGCCTCTTCCAGATAACATTGAATGAGAACCCTTGAAGGAATCAAGCCTGGGAATCTTATTAAAAGCCTCTCTACCACATTATTGTGTTGTGAAGCAACCCAAGAATGTACTACTTTGGTGTAAATTACACATTCTACTTATTCATGCTGTTTGGAGTTATCAAAGCATTTCAGAATGCAAATTTCTTTATAACCAGTAAATGATACGTAAGCATAACTCTAGACTGAACATTTGGTTTCCTTAATGTTATAAATGGCACCCACAGAGCTGTTAGTAAATAAATGTATACCGGCACAATGTTGGTAATTTTGTTTGTACATCTATTGGCAGAATAATGCTCAGGTTTCTTGTATAGTGTAGAGGAACAGTAGGAATATAAAAATGTTAAATTTAATATGGAAAAATTTAAATATATATGAAAGTAAAGATCACTGAATGTACTGATTACATAGTTGCAGGTTTTTGTTTTGTTTTGTTTTGTACCGAGGATTGAACTCAGGGGTACTCGACCACTGAGCCACATCCCCAGCCCTATTTTTGTGTGTTTTATGTAGAGACGGGGTCTTACTGAGTTGCTTAGTGCCTTGCCATTGCTGAGGCTGGCTTTGAACTCGCAATTCTCCTGCCTCAGGCTCCCAAAGTGCTGGGATTATAGGCTGCTGCCACTGCGCCTGGCTAGTAGTTGCAGTTATAATGAATGCTTAGCCAATCTCTGTACCCTCAATTCGGTTAGACATTTGCATTTCTTCTTTGTCCTTGATTTAGAAGCAAAAGCCTGACATTGTATCATTCAGTAGAATTTTAAAAATCATGCATTTATAAAATGTATAAACAAAATAAGTCACCCTTCCAAAATTAATAGTTCATTAATATCCTCAAATATCTAACTAGTGACTGTTCATACATCCTTGATCATCTCGGTTTTTTTTAATAGTCTCTGTTAAATATGGAACTAAATAAGATACCTATGTTAAAATTACTGGATTTTAGTTATCCTTTAAAATACAGATTCTCCTTTTTGTTTTCCCCACGTAATATTTTTGTCACATAAATATTCTTAGGACTCTGCTTATATTATCTCCATGGAGTTGATTAACAAAGAAGTATAAAATTTTAAGGTAAAGATGAGATCTTAGATTATTTCATAAGCTTACTGCATTTCCTATCAGAGGAACTTGAGGTCATTGGTTTTTCCAGATATAAAGCTAGTTTTTAGTCAGAGGCAGGATTAGAATTGAGGCCTAAAATCTCATGGTACTGGGGCTAGAGTTGTGGCTCAGTGGTAGAGCATGTGCCTACCATGTGCAAGGCACTGGGTTCAATTCTCACCACTGCATATAAATAAAATAAATGTCCATCAACATCTAAAAAATATTTTTTAAAAAATCTCATGGTGCTAAAGTTGGAGAAGTTTGCTACAGTGTGAAAATCCTAATTTTAAAACCTTCCTAAACTGGATCTTTTGTTCTCACTGGTATTATAAGTTTTAGCATATCAGAAGGAACTAACAATCCACTAAAATGCGTATAGATAGGAGGGTTTTAGATATTGTGAGATGGTTTAATTCTGCTTAATGTATATCATATCTTGAAATTTTTTCAGTACATAGAAATGGTAATGTAAAGTAAAATTAGAAGAAAACTTTGCTCTTTCTTCTGGATTATATGGGTAAATTAAGCTGTCTATATTATAAAAACTTTTTTGTGGGGGAAAATTTCAAACATGTACAAAAGTATAATGAACCTTGCTGTTTGCATCACCTAGCTTTAGCAGTCAACTCCCAGCCAGCTTTGGTCTGTGTATCTTCTCGCTCCCTGCTCCACTGTTTTGAAGCAAACTCTAGGCATACTGTTTCAGCTCAAAATATTTTAGTGTGTATCTAAAAATTAAATACTTCTAAAAAATATAACCACAGAACATTTATCACCAATATTATTAACTTCATAGTGTCACATTCGGTGTTCACATTTGCAGAGTTTGAGATATAAATCTGTTTTTAAAATTATGTGCAGAGCACAACTGAGGTTCTTACTCAAATTAGTTTTTATTGTATTAAATCTCTTTTAATCTATTAAAAAAAGGGAGGTAATAAAAACAATGTCTAAAGACTTTGGGATGTTGTTTGTTTGTGTGTGTGTGTGTAATAAAATGTCTTAAAAACAGCTATTAAAATTAAATTTCAAGTAAACACTATTAAAATCTGCATACCTTTCTAGCCTCATCTCCTATCATCCTCTATATTATACTAATCCTTCTAATCAAATCTATTTGCTCATTCATGATGAGCCTTTATGGATACTATTCCCTCTGTCTGAATAGAATTCCTATTTAGGGGCTGGGGTTGTAGCTCAGTGGTAGAGTGCTTGCCTAGCATGTGTGAGGAACTGGGTTCAATCCTCTGCACCAAAAAAAAAAAAAAAGTAAACATAAACAAATAAAAGATATTGTGTCCACCTACAACTAAAAAAAACATTTAAAAAAAATTCCTATTTATCTTTTGAAGTCCATCTCGAATGTCACATCCTCCAGGAGGACTTCCTGATATGGATATCTTTTTCTTCCACCTTACAAAATTGACTCCCTCTCAAATCCCATCACACATATACTGCCGTTTTTAATTATATATCTACCTCTCCTGAACTGCTTAAGAGTCTTGTCTATTTCTTATTTCTATCACTAAGCTATAAAAGTGCCTTTTTCATATATAAGACAATCAGAAATACATAATCATAAATAATAAATAACCCTCCCACTGGATATCACAACAACAAAAATCAAAAAGCTCAATAAAAAGTAGCCTTGACTAAATGTGATGTAGTACCCTAGACTGGATCACATCCTGGAATGAACCAAATATGTGAGAATTCATTAATGTTGCAAAATGGTTTAAAAGATTTACATCATTAAACTAAAGTAGTACTAACATTATTATTCTCAGAAATACCAAGTAACTTAACAGATGTAATTATATCATTACATCAAACAGTGCTCTGATGTGAAGTTAATGATTCCCAAGTTCTAGAGGAAATAAGGGAACAGTGGAGCCAGGTGCCATGGTGCATGCCTATAATCCTAGTAGCTTGGGATGCTGAAGCAGAGGATCCCAAATTCAAAATCAGCCTCAACAACTTAGCGAGTCCCTAAGCAATTTAGTGAGACCCTGTCGCAAAATAAAAAATAAAAAATTACTAGAAACAGGTGCGGTGGCACATGCCTGTAATCCCAGCAGGGCTCAGGAGGTTGAGGCATGAGGATCACGAGCTCAAAGGCAGCCTTGGCAAAAGCGAGGCATTAAGCAACTCAGTGAGACCCTGTCTCTAAATAAAATTAAAAATAGGCCTGGGGATGTGGCTCAGCAGTTGAATGTCCTTGAGTTCAGTCCCCAGTACCCTCCCTCCACAAGGCTAGAGATGTGACTCAGTGGTTGAGTGCCCCAGGGCTCAATCCTGGTAACCAAAAATTAAGATTAAAATATTAAATCCAGTTTGAAAAAATAAAAGGAATTTTTAGTATTTGACCCAGTGTAAAGAGGTTACATAATATTTATAGGAAAAGTAATTATAAGATGATCAGAATCAAATTACCTTGCTAATTTTAAATGTTTGGTTGAAATGATCCCTATATTTCCAGTCTGGTAAGTATAATTAGCAGGCCAGCGGAATAAAAGTACACAAATGTTTGGATCATGGCAAGACATGTCCAATTCAACAGCTGTAGATTTACATGAGCAGCCAGAAAAATATCAGAATATCATCTACTTTTTAAAAAATATTTTTTAGTTGTCAATGGACCTTTTATTTATTTATTTATATGTGGTACTGAAAATCTGAACCCAGTGCCTCATGCATGCTAGGCAAGTGCTCTACCACTGAGCCACACCCCAGCCCCAGAATATCATCTACTTGTAAGTTAAGTAACAAGAATTTTTGTGATGTAAAATACATTATTCAAAAACTTTTTACATGAATATTAAAATTTTATCAATTTAAAAAAATGAATTGATGACAAAAAGATAAGCCCATAGCAGCAAAACAGTAATGGATCAATAAATGATAACATCTCAGCTAATTCTTAACAATCTTTCTTAAACCTTTGTCTTTCAAGTCAAATTTACAAATCAAAGGAAGTTTAGGACTAAAAACTAGCTGCTCCTAAAAACTTGTTTCTAATATCTCTAAGCCATACTCAGGTACAGACAAACAAATTTCGTCTTTTGGTATCCTAGTTCTTGGCTTAGTTTGTATCAGATATATTAATTTCTGTTACAAGAACAAAAATAGGCTATTTCAGGGATGGGGATATGGTTCGATGGTAGAGTGCTTGCCTGGCATGTGTGAGGTCCTGAGTTGTATGTATCCCCAGAACCAAAACACAAGACATATCATTTACACAGAGCACTATATTAAAACTAGAACAATTAAACAGCAATCCCAACACAATGTTATTCAGTTCAAGCAGCTTGAATTATAGAAATAATACAGCTGACTACTAAGCAGGTAACAGGATAGTCTGCATAGATAAAGGCTTAAAGATAACTCCAACTTGCCAAACATTGCAAAGCAGTTATACTAAAATGAAGACAAAATTGAGGGAAATTTCTTTGTACTCTCTTTTGAACATTTACATCATGGGTATTTTCTTTTCTTTTTTTAAATTTTTTTTTAGTTGTAGACGGACACAATACCTTTATTTATTTATGTGGTGCTGAGATTAGAACCCAGTGCCTCACGCTTGCTAGGCAAATGCTCTACCACTGAGCCACAACCCCAGTCTCATCATGGGCATTTTCTAATTTCAGTTTTTAACTATCTTCTCAAGAAGCTCTGTAAGGTTAAATAATTTCAGTAACACTCAAGAGTAAGAAAAATCACAAAAAAATAGCCCTATTATAACTTATTTAAATATTCCAGCTGGTCAATCATATAAACTTCACCATCAAGGGGCCCCTAAGATCATTTTAAATCCCTCACCAACTCAGAGAAAGGAAAATGAAGTTCAAAGATTAGGACTAATCTCTCAATTTTCAGGCTCTTTGCCCTGTATTACATACTATGTCCTATTTTGAATTGTGTTATCAGAGATGTGTTTTAGTTAACATTAGTCTATTATATTCTGTTGGCTAAAAAACACATTTTAAAATAAACATCAGTAATCTGAACAAAATTAACGCCACTGCTCTAGGCATTTCTTATAATGAAACTTGCAATATTTTTTTTTTTGGTCTTTACTGCTAATATTCTAGTTCCTGAGTATTTAAAGTACCTCTTCCTCCCCTTTTCCCCCAAACTAACTAAATATAACAGTACAGACAGCTAAAATCTATCTACACCAAAATCTACTTTATGTTTTTACCTACTCCTTACGAAAAAACTAGAAACAAGGTATAAGCAGCAAAATAATCTGATTTCTTACTTTTGGACAATTTTTTTGGTGCTCATAAAAGGTTTACAGAGGGGAAATTAGCAACAAAAAACAGGCATAAACCCCCCAAAATACATCTGATTATGTATATTTTAACACATTCCTAAAATAAAATAGAAGGTAATTAAATTCAGGTTACATTAAGTATTCTGAGTTGAATATGTTGATAACAGGAGTTTAAACTGAATCCTGCACCCCACCTCAAGATGAATTTAACTGTTATCTCCCAGCTATGCAAAATGACAATATTGGGAAGGAGCAGACATGTTCTCATAAATTAATGAGAAATTAAAGCAGTGACATTTTAGTTCCTCAATATTTCCATCTAATTCTATCATATTCAATTTATATTTAGTGAATGTCTACTAGGTAGCAGGCATTGTCATCTATTAATTAATTGAGCCATGCCCCCCTTTTTTAAGTTTTTTTTTTTTCAAATTGCCAATGGACCTTTACTTTATTTATTTATATGTGGTGCTGAGAATTGAACCCACTGCCTCTCACATGCCAGGCAAGTGCTCTATCACTGAGCCTCAACCTCAGCCCAAGCCATGCCTTTTTAATAGTGTGACCCACCCCAGCACTTACAAAAATTATAAAATTTACAAAAATTCACCCTTATAAAATTCACAATACCCCATCAACCCTGCCATACTTCCACCACAGAAGACTAGACTGGTGGGTACCTGACAAGGCTGGACCAATCTAATATTCTTTCCCAGGATCCCCCTATTCCAGGATCCTGGGAGCATGTGCCAGATGACACAAAACACTTAGCACTACCAGGTCAGGCGGCATATGAGCCGTAGGTGTCAGAATAAGTCAAAGTTGAATACTGGTGGAGTTGGGAGGGTATCAGAAATGATCAGAGAAAGCTGATATGAACTGGTGACTTAGCCAGCAGAGCACAGCAAGTGGCCATTCTGCTCTAGGAGAAATGGGGGTGGGGAAAAGTATCACAGTCCATGAGAATGCAACCTGCTTGTATTTCACTTCTTATCTCTCCTCGGATGTCTAATGCCTAAGAAGTCATCTACTGTGTCCTGTCAATAAACCTCTCCTTTACTTGTACTGATATGAGTGCTGTTATTCCTTACAGGCTCTTAGCATTATATTAGGTCCTGAAACACATATAGATGAGAAATACCTAGTCCTCCTGAACTAAGAACCATATATAGTTAGAAGAAGCTACATATATAAATAACCATGCTATAAGGCAGACACTAAGTGGCAAAAAAGTACCATGAAATCTCAAAAAGAGGGACACCATTCATTTCTCCATCAATCAGGAGAGATGATGGTGTGGAGGAGAGTAACTGCCATGGCTTCTAGCACTCTGACAAATTCTCAGATGTGGGGTCTTCCGGCCAAGCATCTGGGGTTTCATATTGCTGGAGCATTCACAGTCGCCCTGGGGGTTGCAGCCCTCTACGTTTGGTGTGGCTGAACCAAGAAAGAAGACATATGAAAATTTCTACAAAAATTATGATTCCATGAAAGATTCTGAGGAGATGAAGAGTGCTGGTATCTTTCAGAGTGCAAAGTGATTTTGGAATATAAAGAATTTCTTTGGATTGAGGTCCTTAGAAGTTGCTGACTTCTGCTCCTAAATCATAAAACATGAATATGTGACCTAAACAATAGTTTTTCTTGGTAAATAAACAATTAACAAATGAAAAAAGAAGAAAGAGGGACAGATCATATCCAATTCAGAATATCAAAAAGGTTTCACGGGAAAAGGAACCAATGGTAATTACAGTGGACAACAGTGTGTGAGACATTTTTTTAAACACTTACAAAAACTGGAATCCTAGGCCTAGCAATTTTTTTTTTTTTTTTTTTAATTTTGCTGGTCTGGAGAACTTGGAATCTGGTAATGACTGAGTGACAGAACTGGGCAACTGACTGATAATAAGAGATACGAGCAAGAAAGGAGAAGAAAACAAATGCAGTTTTCCGTCTAGATAATGTTGTGAATGCTGGTGTTGGAAGAGAAAAGTTCACAACAGGTGGATCTGAAGGCAAGTCCTCTGTGGGAAGTCCTGACTTGGGAGTAAGTAGCAGCAAGTTTATTAATATACTGGAGGAAGAGGAGAAACCTGAGACATCCCAAGTACAGACTTCTCAAAAGCTCCAAGTTTAAAAAATTGTCCTCTAAAAAGCAAATAAGACTCCTCATCTAGACTCTTCACAATGTCTGGCATTTTTTTCTTTTACATTTTATTTTTTTTTAATTTTTTTGAATTTTTTAGTTGTAGATGGACACACAGCATCTTTATTTATTTTTATGTGGTGCTGAGGTTCAAACCCAGTGCCTCACACTTGCGAGGCAAGTGCTCTGCCACTGAGCTTCAGCCTCAGCCCCTTTCTTTTACATTTTTTCCCCCAGCTACTCAGTTTCCTGAATATGTCTCTTCATATTGCTTTATCTTGGTCACTGATGAGGGACTTTTTTAAGAAGGGAAGTTAGGCAGTACTATGGAGGAACCTGATGGGAAAAAATAAAATGGTTCCTTTCCTCACAAAAACATATATAACCATAAATTTTGTTAGTAATTGTTTTCAAAGTTCATGGATGCCCTAATGAGTGGCAGGGCATCCCTAGTTTTTAGGTTTTAGTTTTTTTTTTTAAAGCATGCTGAGGAAGAAACCAAGGAAGGAAGAGAGAAGAAGGTAGGAATAAAGGAAATATCTCAGAGACCCACCAACTCCCTTTTCCCAAGAAACAAGAAGGTGAAGCAGCTCAGTTGTTTGGAGGAGGGACAGAGTAAACAGCACATTACTTCAGGTTTCACGAACCTGCAAAAGAGGACTCTTGACCAGGAGCCACTGTTATCAGAAACAAATGCCAAAAAGCCAGAGTTTTATAATAGTGCAAGTACTGAGCTAAAATTATTATTATTATTTTTAAAGAACTCTAGTTGGCCAGGCACAGTGTTACACGCCTATAATCCCTGCAGCTCCAGAGGCTGAGGCAAGAGGATCATGAGTTCAAAGCCAGCATCAGCAACTTAGTGAAGCCCTAAGTAATTTAGTAAAACCAGGTCGCTAAATAAAGTATTAAAAAAAGGGACTGGGGGCTGGGATTGTAGCTCAGTGGTAGAGCGCTTGCCTTGCATGCGTGAGGCACTGGGTTCGATCCTCAACACTACATAAAAATAAAGACATTGTGTCCATCTACAACTAAAAACAAATTTTTTAAAAAAAAGAGTGTTTAAAAAAAAGGGAGGGGGACTGGGATGTGGCTCAGTGGTTAAGCACCCCCGAGGTTCAATATTCCTGGCAAACACCCCCCACTTCAAAAAAAGGAAATATAGCTGTGGCCCTGATTAGAAAGTCACATGCCCTATCAAATCTAGATACTGAGCACTCTATTCTATGGTCATCACTGTACTACAAGGACAGCATTGTCAGGGAAGATCACATGTCCTAAAAAGAACTATATTTCAGTCTGCAAAATTGAAGAATGTACTTATGTAAAAGATACCAAGCAATTAACCTTTTTTGCAACACCTATTTCTATTTGTTATGGTACTTTCTTTCTTTCCCCCATATAAGAAATCCTCACAAGAAATTTAACTTCTATAAACCTTATCCCAAATAAATGGCAAATGTTATAATGAATATCCTCCTATAGAATATAATAGCATATGTATCAAATAACAGTCTTATTTCCAGTAATAAACACACTCAGCCAGTAATATGCAAATGTAAACAATTACATAATACAAGATTAGAGATAAATTCAAATATCCAACAATATAGGTTTTAAATGCAATTATCTGCATGCAACTTAATTATTGCCATAGATTTAATTCCTTTCACCACAAGAATATAAAATTCTTTGAAGATCTTGGAAAAGAACATAGTAATATGAAAAATACTCAAATATTTTTCTGAAATATCTCTGAAAAAAGTAGCTAAAATGATAAGCCTCACAAACATGATAAAAGTTGCCATTCACTGAATATTATTTAGAAGACAATAATGCTAAGCATTTTTACATACATTATCTCACTGCCCATTATATAACAAGTATTCTCATCCCTACTCTACCTAGGTGAATATAATGATTCATATGGTTAAGTTACTTGTTCTAGATCTCGTAAATAAAGGTGGAAATTTAATTCAGTTTTATGTCTATTCAAAAGCAGTGCCTTTATCCATCATGATACTGGTGCTTCCCAACTTCGGTCACATCAGGGTGCACACTGAAAATGATAAGTTGGTGGTGATGCATAACAACAATCTCAACCATTGAGGCCAGCCTGGACAATTTAGCAGGACCCTGTCTCAAAAAAAAAAAAAAAATGTTTAAAGCAGGGATGCTGAGATATAGCTCAGTGGTAGAGTTCTTGGTTCAATTCCCAGTGTCCAGGGGCAAGAGGGGAAGGAGTATTTGTAAGGCTCAATGGAATAAACTGGAGAGGCTTGATGAAAAATATTCTTTGTTATGAAATTATGACATCAAAAAAATACAAAGTTTTACAGTTGATTAAATTGGTATAAATCTAATAAATTTTTTTCAAATTACTAACTTCAGGAAGTTTAGAGAATCACACCAAAAATGTTCAAATATTATTTCAACTACTGTAAAACTCTGATGTTGTAAAAATAATTTAAAATTTCAACATTACAAAATTACAAAAGCCAATATCGTTAAACAAAATTTGCAATCAACTCACTTGTATGCCATCCTATCTACTATACACTGATTAGGAAGCTTTTCAGAATATAATTCTTTCAAGAGAAAATTGTGATTAAATACTAATTTGGCATATCTATTTCCAATAAGAAAGGAAATTCAAACCAAAAGTAATCAAGGAAGAATTACAATACTCAAGCCTTAGCTAATTTAGCCCATACTAGTATCTTTACTAAAATTTCAGTGTTACTTGTAGTCTGTAACATATACTTTAATTTCATAATAACAGTAATAGCTAATACTCACTGAGGTAGTACTATGTGCCTAGCTGTGTTCTGCCTCACGTTGTTTTCAAGAAACACCATGAAGTTTCTCTATTTTCTCCATTTTAAAGAAACTGAGACAGAGTGAAATTAAGTAAATAACTTTTCCAAGTTTATAGCTAGCAAATGGAATTGAGATTGGAAGCAACCAGGCACTATGACTCAAGCCGGGCACGGTGGCTCACGCCTGTAATCCCAGCACTTTGGGAGGCTAAGACAGGAGAATCGCGAGTTCAAAGCCAGCCTCAACAATAGCGAGTTACTAAGCAACTCAGTGAGACCCTGTCTCTACATAAAACACAAAACAGGGCTGGGGATGTGGCTAAGTGGTGGAGTACCCCTGAGTTCAATCCCTTGTGCCAAAAAAAAAAAGATTGGAAGCCCATATTGTTAATCATTATTCAAAACTACATCCCTGTAAGAAAGAAAATCTATTGTGAGCTAGGAGAGACAAGGGTAAGTAGATAGATTTCAACTTAAACTAAGTTAAATAGTTTCACAGTACTGAAATAAAACTAAAAAATGGCTTGCATGCACATCAAAGGAAATACTCTACAGCAAAAAAAAAAAAAAAAAAAAAAAACACCAAAACTTGGATACTGTGTTGGGTGTACTCTGCTTATAGAAATAGCATGAAAGATGATTTTAATTCTGAATGTATATTATGATATGGCTCAAGCAAGAGCAGCTATTTTTGCAACCTATTTGAATTTGCTGATTTAACTTACTCAAGAATATTGTATAAAAATCATTCTTTATATATGTTTTTTAGTTGTTGTGGACCTTTATTTTATTTATTTATATGTGGTGCTAAGAATCGAACCCAGTGCCTCACGCATACTAAGGCAAGCGCTCTACCACTGAGCCACAACCCCAGCCCCAAAAATCATTCTTGAAAAAACAATGAAGCTGGTAAAAATTAAAAGCAAATGTTTTAATACTTTGATTTTTACTTATTGCTTTTCAAGTTCTGTAAGTCACCATGTGTTTAATTTTGTTTTTAATTAAATGCACTATTTATGAAGTCCTAAATAAAAATTTTTCCAGACATTTGGAAAAGTTCTGCTTGCCCAAGTTCTGACTGCCATATCCTGCCATTTGAAAGAAAGTCTCACAGTTTACAATTATATTAAAATAGGCTAGTGTCCTGAGGGTATCTCTGATGGTCCATGTAAATCAAATCACTCACAAAAGATGAGAATACACCTTTAATTTCGTAACCAACTGATCAATAAAGAAAATGCTAATGCCTTGGATGTTGTGCTTTGTATCAAACTTCTTAGGGACCCCGAAGACAAATGTCCAACATTAACTAGTTCATGTTGGTTAACAATGAATACTTAAGGAGCATCTACTATGCTCCAAGGAAATGCTCATCCATAGAAGATTCCTGTTGTACAGAGACAGTCCAAAACTACAATTCAAATTCATGCCTTTTGGAAGTTCAGGTATTCAAACTGGAAGCTCAAGTTCCAATGCACAACTTTTTTTTTGTATCCAAAAGAAATTGTCACTAGGATTTCTACAATCTACTAACAAATACATTAACATAAAGAGAGCAGGGCTGTAATCCCAGCAGCTAGAGAGGCTGAGGCAGGAGGATCATGAGTTCAAAGCCAGCCTCAGCAAAACAGAGGCACGAAGCAACTCAGTGAGACCCTATCTCTAAATAAAATACAAAATAGGATTGGGAGTGTGGCTCAGTGGTCCAGTGCCCCTGAGTTCAATCCCCGGTACTCAATCAATCAATAAAATAAAAATAAAGAGACTAGGAGAAGCACTTGGCATATAATGGGAGTACAAAATGAATCTTGGGTTATAGTGTTGTATTCTGTCATTTGGAGTTTTACTTGTGAAAATCTGACACTTCCACGACTCCTACTTACTCTAACAAACCCCTAGAAAATTTTAACAATTAAGAAATGTGATTTTATTTATCAATAAGTTAATGCCAAAGTACTTTATATGATTTATAAGGTCTTTCAAAAAGTTTAAAACTAAATCATGCTGAGTAAAATGCATCTGACTGTACATGAAACCAGTTAAAATGGATCAGGTAACATGGAATAGTCCTAAAGCTAGTATTTTTTCTTTATAGAGAACAAAAAGTTCATCAGTCTTACAAAAGTTTATCAGTCTTACAGTAAATATGGCCAATTCCAAAACTCCATTCCCATTGCACACTACCCATAGCAACTATTCAGCAATTTCCAATGTGTAATCTATTGTCCACTAGACTGTCAAAAAACTCAAACAAGCCATTCTTTGAATTTCCTCAGTTCATACCATCCCTCTCCTCCTCTTATAAAAACAGAGTTATAAAATCTTGAAAATGAAAACAGTATAAAAAGGTAAAAATGCATAGACGGCCTCTGCGCCCAAGCTCTTTTCCTTTATACCTAAGAATGTGCCATTTATCTCAACATGTAGATATCTCCATGTTTGAACACGTTAACAACAGTTCAAAACGCTCTAACAAATGACAAGGTCTTTATGTGACTACTCTCCATTTAATCATTCAAGTCTTGCAGCTTTATCCTGTGATCAAGTATCACCACGCTTAAACTCCCAAACCATTGTACAAGTCCAACATATACTCTTTCGCGTCCTCCAACACGCTCCAACCCAATGTAAAACCTTCCCTAATATCAGTTCTTCCTTTATGAGCTTTTCCCAAATTCCTAACACAGTCTCAAAGCTCCGTATTCCCAAACTCTTAAAAGCCATACCAGCCTGGAGTTACACCCTCTCCAGCCCAATTCCTACGACCTCAAAACCCCACCCCTCATCACGCCCTCCAGGGCCTCAGCCACTAACTTCAACACCCCGGCACTCCCTCCAGATCCTTTTGGGTACTTTCCGCCGATTTGGCTAGACCCTTCTCAGGCTTCGGAAATGCCTGGCTCTCCCGACCACATTCCAACCCCGCCCCCAGCCTCTCACCGAGTAGCAGCAGCTTCACTTCTTTGGCCGCTTTCTCCCCGTCCTCCCGCAAATTGCGGTCGATCATCTTGCTCCGCTCCACCGCCGCCTTGTCTTCGGCGCTCAAAGTGCAGCCCATGGCGGCGGCGGGAGAGGGAACCGGACCTGGGCTCACTCACACTCTGCTGAAAATGCAGCTCCGCTGGCTCAGACAGCGTCTACTGCTGGGCGGCGGCCCTCTCCGTCAGCTTCACTAGAGCTTGGAGGAACCGGATATCCGGCGTTTACGACACTTCCGGCGACGCCCTGCGGCCGTTACCACTTGAACCACTCTCGCTTTAAGAGAGGAGACGAGACCGAAAGCGGAAGTCCCCGGGAGGGTGAGAGTTCCGCGGAGCTGTGAGGTTTTGTGAAGCTCGGTGCGCACCACCCAACCTTAATTCCCCCTTACCTGTTGGATAAATGTATAAAAACCGGGGTCTCCTGTTCAAGTCCTCTTCTGAGGTCATACAGCGGGTTTGGAGGATATTGGTTGGGATTCCCACCCAAATAAGAACCCACAGCCAACAAGTGAATTTCTACTGGGGAATTCTCACGGGGCATAAAACCCCTTTGATCTCTGGTTCTGCTGTGGCGACCCAGAGCCCTTGCCCAAGTGTACGACATTTTCCTACATGAGTTGCTTCAGTCTGATCTATCAAGTGAGAACAAACTGTCCAGCCTGAGCTCCCGCCCTATCTGACATCTGAGATCTGTAACACCAATCCTGCCAAAGACTAGCCTTCTCTTCTGGCCCACTGCCTCCTTCTTTTAAAATATATCCTAATCTTTATGGTACTACGTCTGAGTTGCTGTGGACTTTACAAAAGGCCAATTGAAAGGTGTGTAGTTCGTCCATACAATTTCCATGCTTCCCATCTCCGATATAACTGTCCCACATTAGGGGTTTCGGACCAAAATAAACGTCAGCCCCGCCAGGAAACAAACCAGTGCATCCTCTTAATCTCCTAAAATTTCCTGTTGTGATACCACACAAAACGGGAAGTTCTAGTAAAAATTGCCTCTGGGCTGTGTTATCACCTGAAAATAAATCTGTGAAAGCCCCATACTGATACCCTTTCACTGATAACCTAGGGAAGTACTGTGAAGCCGGTTCTGAATTAGCTTTGCTTAACAACAGCCCCAGTTACTCTCATGGTACACTTTAGGGAGAGGGACTTCTTTGCAGCTCCTAAAACCTTTCCCTGTGATTAAAAATTAATTTATTCCCATAAAGAATCTGAAAGAACATAAGGTCCCAACAGGTCTATATAATGATGATTAATTAATTAGAAGCATTTAATTAGAAAATTAGAACCACCTCAAACAGCCTCATGCATCATAACTCTTATGCCAATTCTTAAAAGTCCCCAGTCACTTCTAAATGATGTTAGAAAGGAGCTTTTCGTGATACTTTTCCATTATCAACACTTCTGGGGAAAAAGGGCCAGAGGAAAGGGAAGAAAAACAAATATTTATTGAGTACCTATTTACCAATTATGGCTAGGCGCTTCCATGTCTCATCTCTTAATCCTCACAACAACCCTGTGAGGTAGGTTATAATGATCCCCATTTTTACAGATGAGGAAATAGGCTCAGAGAAATTAAGCAGCTTTCCCAAGTTCAAACAGTGAGTAAGCAGATCTGTCTGACTACAAATTCACCCCTTTTCTACATTGCCCCCTAGAAGATATTGCTCTGGGGACACCAGACAACAAAAGGTCTAAGGTTTCACTTAGTATTGGAAGTCACCCAAGTATCACCAGAATGTAAGACAAAGTAATTGACAGGATGATTGCCTCAGTCTGCTGATTCTTCTGTATATTAGGGAGGTCAGGTTTTACCTAGGAATAGCTTTCAGAGCTAAGGATTACATACTGAACTTTACCAAGCCATCCTGGTGACTAGAAAACTCCTGGAAGGTGGTCATAGCAGAAAATGTTGGGAACGTTCTCATCATAATAAAAGAGAAACTCTTAATTTCCTTCGTGATCCATTCCTACAGGGAAAAACAAATTGCAAATGAATCTACTTATGTCAAACTCTGTAGTAAATGTCAGTGAGTTCACAGTGTCGGGTAATTTCAGCCTGAATTAGAGAGATCTTTGCCCTTAAAACTTTTCTTCTTTGATGTATGTGAAGGAAGGGTTGGAGGACAATGTCAAAAGAAAAGGCAAAATAAATTAACAAAATGGCTGCCAAGCAATATTCAATGCCTTCCCTTTTCCTCCCTCCCCACACATATACCTTTCCTATTTCCACCAGAATCACACTGCCATCTGCTGGCAATACCTCAGGCCTACTAGATGATTAGTGATTGAAAAGTTTTTACCCTATCTAGGAAGGAGATTCCTCCTATGACTTTATCTTAAAGGAAGTAGAGAGAAGTAAACAGGTTTTGAATCACAAAGGACACTCCTTTGCTGTATATACATTTTTTTCCTTAGGGATTTCCTCAGTGTAATAGGCACTGGACTAGAATGATAGTCTAGTGGTAGGAAGACAGAAACTTGCAAATTTTCCTAGTTCAAAAGGGGAAAATCTAAGTTTGCCCAATGTCATTTCATTTACAACTCCCATATTTTCCACAATCTTCCAGAAACCTCTATATATTACTGCAATGAACTCTCAGAAGCACTGTAGATATAGTCTCTAACATATTTTGCAAGCATATTTTATAATGCTTTATCAGATTCAAATGCTCTATACATATACAAAGTATCTGATTATGAACTCCTTGAAGGCAGTGACCCACACATTCTCTGTGTGGGTCCCAGGGCATAATGGGTGTTAAACTATTATGTACTGAATTGAACTGAAGGAGTCAATGTTGGTATCAGTATAATTTTTATCATAAAAAATATTTATTGGCTGTTCAAAGGGGAAACAGCCCCACTCCCACCAACCCATTTTCTCCCTGTGATGCTCAATAAGACAGAAATTTGTTCAAATATAGACCACACCACCCTTGAGCCCTGCCATGACCCTTTAGTGTTACCTGATTCAACTGAGGGAAGTGAGATAGACAGGTAGTCCCAGATTCCTGTCCAGTTTGAAATTATTCCCTCTCTGTTGAAAATACCACCACCAAAGCCAATCAACACAGTTCCTACAGTTTCAATCAGTAAACAACTGAGCCCAACTCATATGCCCTCTCTCCAACCCAGGGCTGCAAACAGGAAAGAGATTTAAGTCTTTGTCACTGAAGCTAATTTTGAGAGCGATGAATGAGAGTAGGGAGGCATTTAATGGACCATGGAAACCCCACCCTTCCCATGCCCAACCTTAGTCTCTTGTACCCGATTATCCAGGGGGCTGGAGGTGGGTCACTGCCATGAGGAGAGAGATCAGGGAGGCCAGTCCTGGAAAGAGAAGATTTGCAGTATTATTGATCAAGGTAATTTACCTGATCTGTCTGTATCCAGCCACTTTACTAATTCAAATGCTAACCCCCACCCTCAACTATCCAAACTAATCATTCTAGTTATTCATCTGAAAAGACAGGGAGAAAAAGCCAGACTTATTCTGTCTTATTCTTATCTCTGCTGAGATCAGTCCCCACGCTTGATCTTCTACATGCAAGAGAAAGGCAGAAAAATCAGAAGGGCTTTTCCTGAAGAATGGGAGAAGGAGAGCTGCAGTCTCCTTTCCTGTCTTCTATTCCACGTACCCTAATTGCTGTTTCCCCTTGTTCCTAGCTAAACTCAGAGGGAAAAGTACCCTGCTTGTCCTCTTGTGTTAAGGAAACTTCAAGTATAAAACTACAAAGTGATCTATTAACTCATGACCCTTGATTACAGTTTCAGTCTTTTTAAACCTAGTGGGGAAATGAGACACAGGTTATTTTCTTACCTTTGCTTGAGTGAAATTACTGCCCTGGACAATTACATTGAAAGGTAAAATATCCTCAATGGTCCCCAGAATAACTCCAAACCTTCCCTGCTTCCCTAGTCCTCCAGCTCTACACTTAGAGTTTCCCTGTTTCCTGAGGCATGGAAAGTTCACTGGTTGAGAAGCTTCACCTCACCTTTATGACCCTTTTCTCTCGTCATCGTCTCACCATACCCAGGTTCCCTCCCCCAGTAGTCAAAGATCACAGCCAAGTCCAAGACTTTTGCCACATATCCCTTCTGTTGACTCTGGTCCTGACCCAGGAAACGAACGCTAAGCAAAAGCTGTGTGTGGAGACCCCAGTCCCAGCCTCAGCTGGGAAAAAGGTAGTCCCACAAGGCAGTAACTGGCCTCCAGCCCCATCTCCCTCCAAGTGTCCAGCGGCCCATCATGACTCCAGCTGAGGTGAAGGGGCAGGGCGGAGGTAGTTGTCCGACATGATGATGTCACTAGTGAGTTGCTGCTCCAGGAACTCAGAGGTCTCCTCAGCTATCTGGCCTGGGATTCGAAAGTCAACAGCAGGTGGCTCCTGCTTAGGGCTGGGTAGGGGCCGGGAAACCCAGTTCTCAGAAGGACAACCAGTCCCCTGAAGGAACTGCAGGAAGTTCTCCTCAATGGAGCCCTCTCGGCTAGGCAGCCTCAGCTCCTCCTCTGGAGCTGGCTTGAAGAAACAGACGAACTGCTTGCTGAGTTCCCCCCGGATCTGCCGGTTGAGACATCCATAGAAGAAAGGGTTGGAAGTGAAGCAAAAGTAGCCAATCCAGGTCACCACACTCTCCACTTGCCCAGTCGAAATAGGCTGAGCACTCAGGGCAACGTATAGGTGGAAAGAGAAGTAGGGCAACCAACAGAGCAGGAACTGACCCCCCACAGCCAGGAGGATCACTGCTGCCTTCCCTCCCCCAAACGTCCGGTGTGGAGTGGTCTGGGGTGCCCCCGAGCTGGTGACCATAGTGGAGCGACTGCTGAGAGACTCGGAGCGCTGCCGGGGTGTCTCCATCCATGTGGGCAGCGGCCCGTGCTGCATCGCAGCCACACGAGCCACTCGGAACATGCTGCAGTAGACCACAAGGATGAGGAGCAGGGGCAACAAGAAGTAAAGGACAGCAAAGACTACCACAAAAAGCTGGCAGTAGGCACTGTGGCTCCATTGGAGTGAACAGCCTGGGGGTACATTGGGACCTCCTTCTTCCCAGGAGACTCTTCCCAACACTGGTACAGAAGCCATGGCCAGGGCCTTCACCCACACACCCACTAACACTGAGGCCACAAGCCCCAGAGTCATGCGCACCTCGTAGCGCATGGGGTGGACCACGTAATAGTAGCGCTCCACATTGATGGCGGACACGGAGAGGATGGCCAGGCTGACAAAGCATACACTCAGGAACAAGTAGAGGCGGCAGGCCACCTCCCCGAAGAGGGCATGGTCAAAGAGGGCAGAGCTGGAGAGCATGGCCAGGGGCATGAGGGTCAGGGCAGCCAGCAGGTCCACCAGGCAGAGGTGGAAGACAAATACAAATTTTCGGAGGGCAGGTGTCTTGGCGATAACGGCCATCACAGCAGCATTGCCAGCCACAGCGGTCAAGTCCAGCAGGAGCATGAAGAAGAGGGCCACAGATTCTGAAGCTATGTCCCTCAGCTCCACCTCTGGGACCCCACTGGCAGTAGAGGGACCTGGAGTTTGAGGGACCCTCCCCAAAGTGGAAGAGTTCCCTGATGACTGAGGGATGGATGAGGACTCCATGGGGCCGAAAGAGGACACCCAGGGCACCTCCTGTCACAGGCCCATCCCCCATTCTAGTCCACAACCCTGGGATGGTGAGCCCAGACCCAGGCTTTCCAATATTGTGGGTAAGTGGAGCTCCTGCTGGAGCCTCTTATCACCAGCCTTCAAAGTTGGACTGCTCTGTGGCCAGAGCACCAGGCCAGAAAGATGCAGTCTTAGGATCTCCTATCCCTGTTCTGGCAGGAGGTGGCTCCCAGCTTGGCCTTGGCGACTGGGAAGAAGCAGGAGACATGAGAGAGATGGAGCCTTGACCACTCAATAGTACTTGCCCTCCTGAGTGGCCTCTGGCTCTTCCTTTTCCACTTTCCTTCCTCCATTCTCCATACCCTTCTCCCCTTTCAAGAGATGTTATCCAGAGATTCTGAATCCTCTGTCTCCCTTTCCCAGGTCCTGCTGAGTTCTGGGACAGTGTCCCAGTTTTAGGGCTGCTTATGTGAATTTCCCGATTTCTGATCTCCAAATAGGGAGTAGAAGGAGAATAAGGTTAGGCTTCTGGTTCCAGGTCTGGGCATTACTAACTCTGCGACTCTTCTGGACTCATTTCCTCATAAAGGTATCTGAAAAATGAAGGGAATAGTACCTACTTCACAACTGTGTTTACAGGCCCAGCGAGATTCATTAGCCGCAGTACTAATCACAAGCTTCCCATGTGTCCAACCCTGTTCTAAGCTCTTGATGAACATTCACTCACTTTAGTCCTCACACAACCTTATAAGATGAATAGTATTCTTATCTCCATTTTGCCAGGAATAAACCCAAGGCTAGAGATGTGAAGGAGTTTACCCAATCACACAGCTAGTAAATGGCAAAGTCCATGTACCTACCCAGGCAGTCTGGCCCCAGGGCCAGTTCTCTTGCTCACTGTGCCCTGCTGTGCATGAAGGTGCCCTTTACACCAACTGAAATACAGTAGGCTTCTAGTGAGTGATTGTTGAATATGAACTATCTCTAAAAAATGTCTCTCACTGCTATAGCGCTGTCACCTGAAAAGGGGAACTGTGCTTTAGTCTTTTCTGACATCACCACTCCCAAAACAAAGAGCTGTCACTTTGGAAATGTTGAAAAGGAGCAGTGAAAATAGAATGTCCCAGCTGGAAGGAAACTGGTAGGCCAGCTTATTCAGCCTCTGGTGCTTCCAAGGCCAGAAGAGCATAAGTCTTTTGAAAGCTGTCCTCCCCTACACACTCTAACTTCTCAAGGCCACTGTGCCACTGCGGGTGGGAGAAGAACTGCTTCTCACCTTCCTGGCTTCCCATATCTGGTCATTGGACTGACACACTGAGGATCCCTGGCCCAAGGGCTTCTTGTTTCTGGACTGTCACCATGGTCATAGAACAAGGGCTTGGAGTAAGTGCTGGGGTAGGCATGAGGTGAAGGTGCCCAGGTAGCAGCATGATCATGAAGTGGTGAGCATAAAGCAGACAAGGAGACTGGAAGAAACCAGCATCTCTCATTTCTATTGATCAAACATCAAGATCACATCTGTTTTATGTGTGTCATTATCCATATTGAATTTTCGTATAATTGAAATGGGTTGCCCAATGTAATTAAAATTTTTTTCATTTACACATACCATTCTTGCAGTGCAGATTCCCTCAATATAGTGTGATGACTTATGCAACCTAGAGGCAAACTGCAGCAGGCCCAATCTGATGTCTTTCTGTAGACGTTAAAAGTTTCCTGGGCCACAGTTTCCTTATCTGTGAAATGGAAGGCTGGGACCTCCAAAATCCTATACATGATGACATTTGATTACTTTTTGAGTTCTTTGCTACAGAGGGCCTGGTGGTTGCTAAGTTTTAAATGTACCATTTCTATAACTTCAACGAAGACGACAACATGGCCTCCAGGGTCCACTCAGTTATCTTAAAATCATCATGGGTTTTGGTGTTCCCATGAAACTCGCACTAATCCAACTTCTAACATGCTATGCAATAGGTGTTCAATGCAATTTTGTGAACTGAATCAGACTCAAGTTGACTCAAATTAAATCCCTACCTCCTAGTACAAACTACAAGAATATTCTGTCAATCATATGTGTACCAGCCAGGGGACTCTTCTGGAAAGGATAACCTAGGCTCTTGGATTAAGCTTCAGTTAGACTGCCCTAACTTTGGACATCTGCCTAGAGACATGCCTCTCTCCAGACATAGCAGAAAGCTTTTTTCACAGTTGAGAAGGCCACATAGACTCAGGGTCTGCAGAGAAGATGAAGAGAGGGCAGAAAAGTGGAGATTTTAGCTTCTCTTAAGATGATCTACCAGGAAAAATACCTGAAATACTAGAGGAAGCATCCTTGTCCCTTATGCTCCAAGCCACAATTTACCCCTCTCTTCTACCTATGAGGGGCCCAGAAGATATGACTTTGATTCCGTGGTAGCTAACAGAAGGAAGATCTACCATAGGTGGATAGGCAGCAAGAGTCTAATCTACCAAGGCTCAGCCAGGGGCCCTGAATGAGAGAGGCAGACATGGCTTCCATGTGGAAATGGAAGGGTGCATGTAGCCATGATGGAGCCCTAGGTAAGAAGCATTGGGCATTTCTCTTTCTCATAACCCTTTCAGTCTTGCCAGTATTTCCACAGTGACTCCCAAACTCCAGGACTCCAATTTACCTTCTAGCAGGCAGAGTAATATACCTGGCAACTGGGCACTCCCTCTGACTGACTGCCTTATAGAGAGGGGGGTCTTGGTGTAATGCTTTCATAGGGGTAGTCCAGGGAGCCTTGCTCCACTCCCAGCTCATGTCATCATGCCTTCTACCCCAACAGATGCTCTCATCCTCCCACTGCTTCCTTCCAAAAACACCCACCTCACCTCCAGGACCTCTTAGTTCCTGGAGGGTTTTGCCACCATAGGGACTGAGGTCTGGCCTCTATTAGGGGCATAGTCAAGTAACAAATACCCTTGTTTTAGGACGCAGGATGCACACAAGTACCCAGCCCAAGGCTACAGAGGTGCCGTTGAGATTCATATGTACCTGTTTCTCAGGCACAGAGCTTCCATCCCAAGGACTAGAGCCCAGTCTTCCTTCAGGCAAGCTCATACCCCTCCTAAACCAGGGGAGATTTCCAGGAAGCTTCAACACCTCTCCCAAGCAGAGTTGCCCACACCCAGGACACATTTGCCCATCAGCAAAGGACCAGTTCCTAAGATGTGAGGAACTCATCTCTATGACATGGAACAAGACAGATGGAGAATGCTGTCTGTTGCAGAATGTGGCTACTCCCACCAGCAGGAGATCATCAAACCCCCACCTCTAGGCTCTGGAGCTGCCGACACCCCTTTACCACCTTTGGGATACCTGGGAGCCCATCCCCTAACAAAACTGCCCACCATAGAGTAAGATGAGCTGGTTCTTGGAATGGTACCCTTCCGTAGCGTGCTGCAGCACTCACCACCAGGCCCTGGGTCTGGCCTGTTCCTGGCCTAGTCGGCAACTCCTACCTTTGCTGAGCAGCTCCCGGCTCCCATGTGATAGCTCCTCTCAGCTGATGCTTCTCCAAGGCTGCTGAAGCCTGAACCACTGCAGTGAGCGTGAGAGGCAGCCGGCAGAGCAGGATGCTCCAAGTGCTTCTGGGTCCTAATGGCCTCCTGCTTCCCACCCAGCCCCTTGGAACCACTTCTGAAGCAAACAGCTGGGCATCGATGCCCCAGGTGAAGTGCTCAGGAGTGAGCCCAATGCCTCTCACTTCTCTCAGGTTGCTGGACTGTTTGTTAAAAGTTTCCTGGGGCCAGGTGATGACAGGCAGGAGAGATCTTCCTGAAGTAAAAAGAACACTTGGAGTTAGAAAATTCAGATTCAAGGCATGGCTATGGTACTCACTAGCTGTGTGACATTAGGCAAATCATTTCTAGTTTTGGTCTTTGTTGCTTATCTGTTCAAAAGGATTATAGGATAGATGATCCCTGAGGTTCCTGACACCCTTGTCATCTCATGGTTCTGTATGACATCAGACCAAGGTGCTTTTTAGCAGGTAGGTCAGTGCAGACATAGGACCTTAAGGTTAGGCCAGGGAAGGGGAGGCTCCAGAGAAAGGTTCAAGGTTTCATTCCTTTGGAAGATGCCAAGTGTATACAGTGGACAGATTGAGGGGTAGCAGTCAGGCTCAAAGGGGAGCTGAAGGCCTTGTATTAACTGTACGTTTATCCCCTCCCCCAAAAAAGCACATTATTATGTTCCTAGATTTTATGCTTATCTGGAGTGAGGCTGTCAGGGTTGATGGAGACAGGGGGATCTAACATTCCTCTGAGAATGCACCTTGACAATACTGCTTTCTAGAGGCAGAGTGGAGGCCAGGTATTCAGGAAGGATCAGATTAGTCTAGATTCATAGGACTGGGCAAAGAGGAGCACCATCCATGGAGCATCACTATCCATGTGATAGGCTTTAGAGATGAGATAGGGGCATGGCCTTTCACTAGCTATGAAGAAAACCACAGTTTTTCAGGTACATGACTGATACCAAAGATAGGATTCTGATGCATCAGAGCTGTCAAGCATTCTACAAGCCAAAGCATCCACAGCTCCACATAGCAGAGCCATGAGCCTACACAGGAAATTCAGACATGCTACTGACTCCAGAGCCTTGTGCCTTGATGTTTGCCCACCAGAACTCCTTCTGTCTCCAAACGGAAGAACATGAATTCTAGAACTGTTTACTAAACCCAACTCAAAGAGTCATGAGAACAGCAAATTACCCAGCAAACTCAGAAGGGCAGGGTGGCTGCCCCAGGTTCCAGGTCAACAACCAAGAGGCCACTGACCAGCCCAGAGCTGACAACCATTTTCTGCTATCCCCAGTTACATTTCTTGAGCTCTTATGAGAGTCAGTCCCTTAAAATACAGTATTTCCCACCCCTACACCAATCTTTGAGGCAACCATTATTCACCCTGCTTTATAAGTACCAGAGATGAGGTGACTTTCCACAGATCAAATATGACCAGATTCAATATTCTCTTTGAAATCAAAGTGTTTTTTTCCTTACCCTGGCCCCATGACCTCCATGGAGTCCTGACATGACACTCCAGGTGGAAGCCCAGGCTGGCATGGCCCTCTTCCAAGGGGTTCAGGGAGAACTCGAGTAGACAAGGCTCTTTGGAATAGGATGATAGAAAAAGCACTGGACTGTGGTCAGAAAATCTTTGTTTTAGTTTGACTCTGCTCTACTGGTTGGATGGAAGACATGTGAGTTGTCTGGCTGTACATTAGTTTTCCTATCTAGAAGATGGGCAAAATTCGTCACTCCCCAGCATATCTAGTAGGATGAGAAACCCTATCACAGTTGCTGCTCAGGGTTAGGGGAGATAGTATGTTAGCCATAGCTGGCCTAACAGGTGGCATGGTGGCCAGCAGCCAAGATCATGAGACCTCTCTCAGAGGAAAGTGGTACTAAGGAGGTGGTGGTTCCTAAAGTTCCTCTTGGATGCTGGAAACAATCTTGGTTCAGGAGAGAGAAAGAGTGAGATAAAGAGAGGTGGGTAGGGCTGGGATTGTAGCTCAGCGGTAGAGCGCTTGCCTCGCATGCGTGAGGCCCTGGGTTCGATCCTCAGCACCACATACAAAGCAATAAAATAAAGACATTGTGTCCATCAACAACTAAAAAAATATTTAAAAAAAAAAAAAAGAGAGGTGAGTAGACATGGAGAGAACTGCCTCACCAAGGCTTGGTGGCAGCTAATACTACTACTACTAATGATGATGATGATGGTAGTGCTAGTTTTTGTTGTTTGTTCGTTCATTCTTCCTTCTCTTTTTGTTTGTTTGTTTGTTTGTACTAGGGTTTGAACCCAGGGGTGTTCTCCTACTGAGCTACATCCCTAGCCCTTTCTATTTTTTATTTTGAGACGGAGTCTCGCTAAATTGTGAAGGCTGGCCTTAAACTTGTGATCCTCCTGCCTCAGCCTCCCGAGTCGCTAGGATTACAGGCATGCAGGTTGATGCTACTTCTTGAGGGCCCAGTCTGGGGAGGTACTTCTTATGCTATACCTCATTAGATTATCTCAATCAGAGTTTGGAGTAGCTGTTGACATCACATCACCCAACCACCACCATCAGGCTAATCCCTCCTTTTAGAGCTTAGCACAATGAAGAGAGTGAGAAAACCACGGTAGAAAACTGGGTGAGTTCCCTCAAATCACATCAGAGACGCATGGTCCACGACATACACCCAGGTTCCCTGGTACAGGGTGAAGATCAGGACCCCTTCTCCCAGTGTCATGGGGAGGCCCTTGGTGCTGAGGACTGGTCTCTTCATCCTAGACTTGCTCCTTGGAACAACTCTATCCCACCCTTGCCCACAAGCCCATCTGACAGTATTCTGTTCACCTCCCTCACCCTTTCCTACCAGCATGAGACATTGACACTGACCAAGTTTACCTTTCATTCATGTATCCATTTATTCAATATTGAATGTTTTTTATGAGCTCATAGCTCCTTCCCCGGAGCTGCTTGTCTGCCTTCCCTCTGTTCTCTCTGCCTTCTGTCAAAACCTGCTCTGAGAAAAGAGGTTGATAAATCCATTGGTAATAATAGAAGCTTAGTGTGTTCTCTCTCCAAGGAATATTAACAATTTATCAAGAAACAAAGGGAAGAAGCAAGATGTTGGGATTCTAGTATCAACCAGGGAAGCCCCTGGGATCCCACAATATAGCACTCCCCAGTCTGGCCTCATCCCCAGGAGGCCAGCGGCATCCACCTCCATCCATGTGGACAGCCAACCCTCCCACCCAGGAAGCAAGCTCCCAGCTGGGGCCTCTCCGCTGCAGCTTGACACCAGTGGGGCCTGCTCCTCAGACACTCGCCTTCCCCTGTCCTCACCTGGGGGCCAGGCTGAGGCACTTGGAGGGGGGTGCCGGAAGGCAGAGGTGAGAGCCTTTCTATTCCCTTTATTCCCCCACAGTCTGGCCCACACCTCCTGCCAGGAGCCAAGATCCAACAGTATATTCAGCCTGCAGCTGCCACTGGTCATGTGAGCCCATTGCTAGGTTACAGGGACCCAAAAATAAATCCTTCCCAACCAGATTAGAAACTGGGGGCCTCGGATGAACCAGGCTCAAAAGAGCGGCAGGAACATCCACAGTGCACATGTGCAGACCAGACCATGCTGCTCCCCCTCCCAACCACTACCCAGGCTTCAACCCTGGACCCCTGAAGAAAAGTTCCAGACAGTTCCTGGGCCCTAGTGACACAATAAATAAGCTTGCAGGCTGAGTGGCCATCCTCATTGGCAATCAAGGGCAGCTTGAGCAATACCATTGAACCTTCTCATCATTGACCCGTTCCTCCATATGTTCTACCCCATTCTCCCACAAAGCAGCATTCGCCATTTGCCCTGGGGACCAGAAGCAATCAATACCAATTGTCCTTTTCCAGACTCAGGAAGGGAGATCTAACAGTAGGCACAGTCCTGACCATTTCACATGAACAGTCTCACTCGATCTTCTGAGTTAGTTTCAATAACTCCATTGACTGGTGCAGAAACTGAAGCTCAGAGAGATTAAGTGACTTTCTCAGAATCACACAGTTGAGTAAATGTAGATCCAGCATTTGAATCTATGTTTATTCAGACAGAGAATAGAACAAGGGAGAGGACAGGAAGCCCAGCAGAGGAAAGCAGGGGTGGGATGCGGTTGCTGAAAACCATTCCCTAGGGCCTGATAACTTGGCACTTCTACTTGCTCTGAATTAGAGGTGTTGTCCTCACCAGCCACCCACCTCCACAGCCTCCAAGCCAGGGCACAGCTTACCCAGGTTACCTGCCTGCTTCCCCACTGCATCAGGCTCTATCCACTTCTTGAGAAAATGCAATCCAGGACCTGGCTTGGGTAATTCATGTTGCTGAGGCCTGGGGAGGGGCATATCCAAACCCCCAGTGTAAGAATGGCAACACTAAAAGTGTCCTAGGAGGTCAGGCGTCCAACCCCTTATCTTAAAGATGAATAGGCCCAGAAGAGGAAATAACTTGCCCCAAATGCACGGCTCAAGAGTAAAGGATGTGGCCAGGGTTCAGTGGAGCACCTGTAATCCCAGCAGCTCAGGAAGCTGAGGCAGGAGGATTGCGAGTTCAAAGGTAGCCTCAGCAAAAGGGAGGTGCTAAGCAACTCAGTGAGACTTTGTCTCTAAATAAAAATATAAAATAGGACTGGAGATATAGCTCAGTGGTCAAGTATCCCTGAGTTCAATCCCCAGTACCCACCCTGCCAAAAAAAAAGTAAAAGATGTGTGACCAGAACCCACGCTTCTAGGTTCCTACCCCTTATTTTCCTGTAAGTTTGCACAGACCTGTCTCAGGGCAACCTAGGGTCCCAATACCTAGTGCCCTTCCTCAAGCTACCACATCTCCAAGGCCTTCCAGTTTCCCATGCTCTTCAGCAATATTCTCCCCTCTGGTGTGGTTCTGAGGGGGTCCAGGCTCCACATCACCTCCCTGTAGAGTCCTGACCTCCCTATTCTGTGCACACTCCTATACTCTTCTGAAACCTTGGGGCACACTGTTCCCACCTCCTTCTGCTCCCAGAAGCCCAAACTACAGGCCATATTTCACTCACATCCAGAAATATTAATCAATTCTCTGCTACATGCAAAACTTGGTATAGGAAGTAAGGGAAAGGGAGACAGAGGTGAAATGAATACAAACCTCTCCCTCTTGGTGCTTACAATCTAGGATGGGCCAAAGTAGGTTACAAGCTTCAAGAGAGAGTCAAACTTCTGGGAAAATTCAGAGGAAAAAGTGAACCTGCTCCCTCAGGAAGTCTAGGAAGGCTTCATGAGAGGGTCTTAAAAGAAGGGTAAGACTTTATTTTGTTCTAAAATTTTGTTAGTTATTATTATTAATGTGTATTTTTAATTGCCACATAGTAATTGTACATATTTATGGGGTAATGTATGGTATTTCAATACATGTATATGGTGTCTAATGATCAGATCATGGTAATTGGCCTACATCTCGGACTTTTATCACTTCTTTATGTTGGGAACATTCAAAATCTATTAGCTATTTTGAAAAATTCAACTAATTATTGTCAAACATAGTCATCCCCCTGTGCTATAGAACATTAGAAGTTCCTCCTGGGAATGGGATATTAACTCGGAGGAGTAGATGGAGGCTGAGAAAGAGAGTAGCCTGGATCATGGAGAATGGTAAGTTTAAGAAATATCGGTACTATGAATTGTCCAGTTTGACTGAAAAATAATTTGTGCTTAGAGGAGTTTTTTCACAGAAAGGTGGATTTGTGGGACTGTTGGAAGAGCTTGCAGGCCAGACTGGAAAGCCAGACTGGGAAGTCAGCATGGCAAAATGTTTTGAGCAGGGAGTCACAGTGCCGCAGATGTGTCCATCTCCTGTGTTTTTATGAGTGAGTCTTTCAGTGTTTACTGAACCCACAAGTTCCAGAGCAAGGGACTCAACTAGAGACTGGGAATTTTTCTTGTTGTTCAAGCCCAGAGGGAGCACACAAATCTTGTAAGTCATGAAGGAGCTAGGGCATGTGAAAATATGGCAGAGTGAACTCAGAAGAAAGGTCAGGTCAGAGATGAGGAGATACAGAAATCCAATGATACTCATGTTTCCAGGCGGAGCTCTCAGAGCCCCATGCCTGACCTGCATGCCCATTATTTGGGGAGGAGGTGGAGAGGGGTAGAGTGGCAACTTGAGTGCCTGGAAATTCTCCCTATGAGTTGGTGATGTAATAGAAACCACCCAGCCTGATCTGCAGGAACATGGCACCCTGGACCACTCAGCTGGTTATTTCAGCCTGAGATGGCAGTTCAAGGTCAACTTCCTTAGCTCGTGCTTAGAACAAAGAGCTGCACTCCACGGAGTGCTCCCAGGTGCCTGGTCTCAGTCTGGTGGCATCTCTGGGACAGCTGTCCGTAAGTGTCTCATCTTCAGCTAATCCAGCCTATGCTGAGCCCTAGGGCATGCTGACTTTTCCCTCTTTAGGTTGGACACTGCTGGGTCCAGTGATATTGGCTTTGTAGTCCCTTTCCAAGCCGTTCTCCTTTCCTCCAAAGTCCTCTCCCTGCACCCCTGGCCCACCTAAAAACAGGACCTCTCTTTATTCAACTTTCATGCCCATTGGTTCAAGGGAGGGCCATATTCCCAGACTCAGAATTCTTAAGGGCTCCTTAGGGATTGACAGATGGCTTTGTGAGTGACCCATCACAAAGGGGTGAATTAACCCACCGTTCTGCAGCCTGCTTAGAATGGCATGTGTGAGTTGTCCCTCCAGTGGCCTAGCCCTCAAGGGTCTAAATCAGCCTCAGATCCCAGCAGGGGATCCCTGGATGGGGAAGACCTGGGTAGGAAAGAGGATCCACCTGCTCCTACGCAGGCTCCAGACTGCATTAACAGACAGTAGCCACAAGAGGACAGTGTTGCCACAGAGCTGCAGAGAGCATCCTAGTGACAGGCTTCTCCCTGCCAAACCCCCACTTGCTTTCTCCTTCCTAGGGACTTGCCTTTTGTGGGACCTGATCTTTTTACACTGCTGTGGTCTCAGCTGAGGGGGCCAGGAAGTAAGGTCATGGCTCTCAAAAGAAAATCCCTCCTGTTCCTAGGAAATTGTGAGGCAGATCTGGCCAACTGGGGTCCAAGAAGCAGCCCAGAGCAGTCAGTGCAGTGTGCCCATGTGAAGAAGGCAGCACATTTGGGGCTCCTTTCCTAGCTTCACTGATCCCCAACTTCAGATGACAAATTGGGCTTAGAATTCCAGGCCTTCTCGGAGGTTCTTTTCTGTTCTGGATTTTGAGTCTGAGTCAGCAATTCTTGTCCTTGTGTGGCTTCTCTCTCCAAGCCTCTGACAGATTCAGAGACTCAGGGTCTGGGCAGGTGGGAGGGCGCAGGAAATGTCAGTGGGAACTTCCGATCTCTTCAAACCAGGCCAATCTCTGGGAATTATGGTCAGAATAAAATGCTAGGACTGGGTATGGACCCAGAAAGGGATAACTAGGTTTGCGTGGGTACTAGAAAGACCTCTCTAATAGGCTGTATCTGATTGGTTTGCACTCGACTGGGTAGGAGGGCTGGAGCCTGGGTGAAGAATGTTCCTTTGCCAGCCCAGACTACCCAAAAATCCATGAGATCATATTAGGCTGCCCTGCAGTAGAAGCTGGAGAAAGCATAGACTTCTTCCCTCCCAGATCTCCTTACTCCCAGACCCCCTAACAATCCCTTCTACTTCCCAAGCTGCTCTGACTCCTGATCCCAGTTTCCTGACAAACTTTCACCTCCAAAGAGCGGAGCCCACAGCTTCAGTTCCAGAGCAGGTACCTGTCTGGCCTTTCCATTTCTGGACTGCCCTGCTCATTCCCATCCTTCAGATCTGCCTCTGCTTATGCCCTTACAGCTGCTTCTTGTGCCTCTGTGACCCAACCACTCTCTCCCAACTCCTATAATTTCACAGCAGGCCTCTAGACATTGTCTACCCAGCACCTCAGCTTCCCTGGTGGGGCATCTGATCTGGCAACTGGGGCCTGACCTTCCAAGCATAGGGTGTGTCCTGGTTCTTTTATCTCATCTCCTCTTTCTTCCTTGATGCTCCATTTTCTCGCTTTTTCTGCCTTTTATTTGGTGTCCCTCCTTTGATCTCTTTCTCTCTCTCTTTTGCTTTCTGTATCCTGTTCTCAGAGCTCTCCAAGCCTTGGAGCCTCTTGGCCATGGGCCCCTGCTCCTCCCCGCTCTCTGTCTGCCTCAGTGTACACCTTCCGCTTGCCATCTCTCCCCACCCTCACTTCCTCCTCTGCAGTGAGTACACGGAGAAGCTGATCCATCCCTCCCTGGACTGAGGGTATAAATAGCAGAGGGAGGCTGGGCTAGCAGCCAAACTTGCCTCCAGTCTCTTCCTTGCAGCCTTGGGCTTGGGTATCCAGGACCTAAGGTGTGGGGGTCCTGGGTAGGACCTCAAGTGAAGGAAACTGGAGGGTCAGCATCAAAGGCCACTGTACAGTGACAGACACAAGCAGAGAAAAGGGTGTAACAACAAGCTGCAGGGAATGAAGTGGGAGGGGGGCCTTCATATTCAGGTCAGGTTTTCCCCACAGCATGGTTCTGGAGTACTGACTTCTGCTGCTGGAGGAGCTCTGGGCGAGAAACGCTCCCAAGGGCCACTCCAGGGCCCTGCCCACTCCTCCAGGGCGCAGATGCGTGGGCCCAGGTGGCTGCCAGCAGACAGCAGCTGGGGACTGGAGTGGAAGTGGCGCCCTCAGGAAACAGGCTACACACTCACCCCAGCCAGCTCCCCGGCCTAATTAGAGACCGGAACGGCATTGATCGTCCCTGGGCTCATTATGTCACAGCTGGGGAACAGCTGGCCAGTCTTTTCCAGGCCATTAGCTGTGCCATGAAGTGGAGAGAGGGAGGGGGCGAGCAAGCAGGATCAATACCTAGTCTGTCTGTGGGGGAAGCGCCTGGTGGCTGCCTCCTCTGGCACTCTGGGCTGTTTCTCTCCAGGGCTGCGGCTGTAGCACTGGCCAAGCTCCTTGGAGTTCACACATGAAAGCTCAGCTCTTCCTGTAGTGGAGCTTAAAGAGATGAACTCGACCTCTAGGCCAACACTGACCTGGTCCACAGGGGATCCTAGAGACTTCTCTCACAGGGGATCAAGTAGGGCAGAAAAGGCTCAGATTACCTCCCCTGGTCCCAGAGGGGACCTTAAAAGTCCAGCTTCTCTCCACCCCCACAGCAAGATGACACCTAAGGCAGCTGCTTCTCTTGGCCCAGGGCCACCTCTCTGTGCCCCTGGGTTCAGTTGGGTTTGATTTCCAGTGGGGTGGAGAGATGGCAAGGGATCCTCTGACCCTCAGGGAATAGAGGTGCTAGAAGGAAGGAGGGGAGAGGACAATGGTTCTCACTTTCTCCCTCTCCTTTTCTCTGGCCTGGGCCGTTAGATGCTCAGCTGGGCAGCAACCAAGGAAGACATTCACCTGCCTGATCCCCTAAGCCCCACTGTCACAGAGGAGTTTATTAAGTAAACAACCAGATTTTTACTTAAGTGTCAAAGCTGGAAGAGACTTCCAAAATATCCCAAGCTACACTCCTCATTTTAAGGAGGGAGCCAGTTCTAATAAACTTTAAACTCTGCCATGCCTGGCTAACTCTGCTACCAACCACACATTTCAGTTTTCTCTGTTCCTTTCCCCTAATCTCTGAATTGAGTTTTAATATAGCTCTGAGGTTCCTTGGGGCACAGGTCCATCCTCAGGCCACTGATGGAGGTTTTGCTCTCCAAGAAAGCAGTGGGGCCTGCTGGTCTTCTCCCTATTCTACCTCAGGACCACCAGGGGAAACAGCAGTCACTGGAGCATTGATGGCTTCAGCCATATCCCTACCCTATTGAACAGAGGCCAGGCTGGGCACAGTGACCTCTGCTCCCTAAAATTCCTGCAGTGGCCTCCATTCCAGAATCAGCAGTGAATAAGGCTCAGGAGCGAAAGGTCTGAATTCTAGACTTGAATTTCACCTGGGCCCAGCTCCAGCCCTGAAGAGTCAGCAGACA
The DNA here is from genome assembly GCA_028644305.1 of Xerus rutilus. NCBI lineage: Eukaryota > Metazoa > Chordata > Mammalia > Rodentia > Sciuridae > Xerus > Xerus rutilus. The sequence continues at coordinate 85,126,240 of CM053400.1, read as the reverse complement.
AAGATAACCAGAAGTACACAGAAGGCAGAAGGGCCCTTAACATTTATGTCTTATGTTATATATGTTGAGGTGGTTTATGAAGACTTTGCTCAAGGATATGCAGAGACAGATTAGAGATTAGGGTTCCCAGTTCCCAGGTGGTCAATGCTGGTCCATTCACCACAGGTCCTGGTCTCTAAGATCTGCTACAGTGAACCAACTCCTTTCTCAGGGCTCTCAGAAGAGAAGGGACCTGGGGTCAGTCAGAATCACATTGGTCACACCACTGCCTCCAGAGTTGCCCCTTCTCAGGTGAGCCTCTGTTACATCAGGAGCAACTGCTACCCAAGGATGGAGCAGAGACCACTGGCTCTGCTGTGTCTGATGTGGAGCCATCTTCTGACTGGGTCCAAGTGGTGCTCAAGACAGAAGGAGCTTAATGGGTACCTGGTATTTCTGGAACTTCCTCTAGCCCGATGTACAGGGATGGAATGAAGTAAAAATGCAGTTTTATTCCTTCTGCTGGCATTGGGAGGAAAGGAAGGTTCTCCACGGCCTGGAAGATAATATGGCAGCTGGACTGGGAATCAGAGAGGGCACTTAAGTGAGTCCCTGAGGCCTGCTTCCTGAGGCCATTGTCAGGGCAGCCTCATCCCAATTTTCTTCTCTTGGCTCCAGAACAGGGAGTGACAGCCTTAAGCAGCAGGGACTAAGATGCCAAACCCCCGTGGTTTGAGCTGGAATGTGAGGCTGGGGAAGGGGTTGCCGGATAACCTGGAGAAGGGACCCCAGCATAGGATGCTTCAGGACCAGAGATCAGGAGGTGAGGTCATTGTGGAAAGAAAGGGGAGCTCTGAGAAGCCAAAAACACAGGAAACAGAACCCTCATGGCAGGAAAGGGGCCCTGGAAATGGAGGGAAAGAGATCAAAATGTCTGTGGTACAGAGGAACATTGTTAAAGTCTTGAGGGTATGTCCCTTGGGTGCCATTTATTATCCCTGTAGACTGGCAAGTCCCAGATCTGGCAAGTCTTGATCTGTGAAGAATGCTAAGGGCAATATTGGCCTCCCAGGTTGCTGTGGCTCTAAGGCTCACAGGAGGGGATGTGCATGAAAGGCTCTGGAAAGTGTTCAAACCATAATGACAGTTTTCACTACCCCACACTGCTGTCTGTCAGCTCATCCGCAGTGTGTGCTGTTAGGACCCTGATTTCTGAGTTGCTAGAGAATGGTTTGCATCGTAACATTGTGTACACAAGTATTTTTGTCAGAGTGAGAGAAGCGAAGGGGCTTTCCTTCTAGAAGGGACTACCCAGGCCATATGAGCAGATGTTTATGAATCTATAACAGCATGCGTCAGTCCCCACAGGATCTCTGCTCACAGAGAAGGCGCTGGAAACCTAGGCTTCTAAGACATGTGCACACACATATGCACACACAGACATAGACACATGCGCCATGGCAAGCCTTTCCAGATGCCGGGCTTTCTCATTTCTCAGTCCATAATACTGTTTTTCTCTGAGAATAATAACATTGAGATGGTAACCAGACGAGGAACTGAAAGAGATATGGGAACTGAAGGGATAGTTTTGTATTCATTAGTTGTGGTTTTCTGGGAGAAAGAAGGTAAGTACTATGATTTATATTTGCTGCCATGCTTTATGACTTACAAAGCTCTATCACATATTTTATTATTATTAACATTATTATGATTATTTAAACCACATGGCACTTTTGTGAGATCAGTACTATTACCTGAGTCCCAGAGAGTTGAAGTGCCTTCTTCCAGATCATCCAGGTGGTAGGTGACAAAAATCAGGAATCAAGCTAGGTTATTTATTCCAAACCCTCCTCACTCTCTGACATTTTGCTCCTTCTCACCTCTCAGTAATTCCTAGTTCTTACCAAGCATCTCTCCTGCCAGAGTTGGAAGGTGCAGGCATTCTCTTCCACCAACTTGTTTTGTAACTTTTTATTTTGAAATAATTTCAATTTTATAGAAAAGTTGCAAAGAACTGCATACCTTTCACCCAGTTTCTCAGTTTGTTTTATGTTGAAATTTGGCAACACAACTTGACCAGTTATGTCTTCTCTCTCTCCTTCCCTCCCTCTTGTATATACATATTTATGTAATTTCTTATCCATTGGAGAGTAAATTGTAGACACAATGCCCTATTACCCCATGGTACTTCAGTGTGTATTTACTAAAAACAAAGACATTCTCCTACAGAACCCCACCATATCCCCACCAGGATATCATAATCAGGAAACTAACCTTAATACAGAACAACCATCAGATCTGGAGACCCCATTTGAATTTCACTGCTTATTCTAATAACATTGTATGTAGGTCCAGGATCATGTGTTGTTTTGTCTTTTTAGTATCCTTCAATCTGGAACACTTCCTCAGTCTTTCCTTGTCTTTCCTGTCCTTAATATCTTTGAAGAACACTTCACTTTGTTACTTGGTAGATGTCATTTATTTCGTGCCTCGCGTGGGTTCGCTCGACGAGTTGGGGTCCCGCAGGACAAGGGGACCGAGGAATGGGGTCCCACAGGACGAGCTCTGGGATCCCGGAGGACGAAGGACAATGGGGTCCCACGGGACGAGGTCTGGGGTCCCGGAGGACGACATCTGGCACCAACGTGCTTTAGTGGCCTGCTCGACCCCTCGGACTCGGAAACTCGGAAAGTGAAACTCGGAAAGTGATTTCGTGGTGGTCCCCTGTCTTGTCTTGCTGGTGAGGGTAACATCAGCCTTTTTGTGGTCTTCTGTGTCTGTTTGTCTTTGTGTAAAAAAGTTAGGTCAGGGAACATACCTCCACTCCCTGGTTCGTCCGGCAGTCACACATAAGGGTCTGATCAGCCCCGTGACTGGAACCACCATAACGCCTGTGGCGTATGGTCCTCCGAGACATGGTGTGAGCATACGGCTGTGGCCTAAAAAACCACAAAAGTCCCTCACAAGGCGCAACATACCCTGATCCTAAACATTTCTGTGTTTTTTACGTCTCATGAGACCCCAAACTTACTTTCTTCTCATAATCCTCAGTTTTTTTTCTGTCCTCTTTGCTTTCGATTTCTTTTCTCTAGCTTTTCCTCCTGCTATCATTACTATTACTTTCACTTTAAAGTTTCTTGTCTCCACT
>CM053400.1:85055291-85122613 GCA_028644305.1 Xerus rutilus | reverse complement strand
TCATGGGGAAGCCATCACATGGTCCAGTTTCATACCAAGACCCTCCACAATAACATATTAAAACTTAACAAGCTCTTTTAGTTCATATCATTAAAGAATTGCAGGAATGCAAGAAAATGCCTGCCACATGGATCGCAGACCTTGAGAACATAAGCAGCTCATCCACCCCCTCTTTGCTGGAAATGCAAGGCTTCACAGCTTCGGCCGACCCTAACTCCAAACCTCCTTCCTTTCCAACCCTACCCAACCCCATTACTCCTCTTAGGAGAGAGCTCATTTTGGGCACGTGCATACAGGCTGGTCAGCCAATGACGAGTAAGATGCCCAGAGGGGCACAGCCTAAGTCAGGCGCAGTCTTGTTTGCCCTTCTCTTGCGCACAAGCTGCTAATTGATGACGGGTAAGTGCTCAGAGGAACACAACCTAAGACAGATTACAGCTTTGTTAGTGCCCACCCCCACTCTAAAATATGCAGCATGTAGGAGTCTGGAAAATCCAGCAGAATGATTCTCTTCCATGAGGAGTTTATCACAGATCCCTCCAACATGCTTGCTTATGGGCCACACAGGCCCCGCTGACTTATCAAATAAAAGTAAAAAGGGGGAAATATAGGAGCTCTCTCCATGCCTTCAATGCCTCCCCTCCCCTTTCCTTTGCCCTATGCTGATTGGTTACTTTGAATGTTTCCCCTCCTCTTTACCTCATGCTGATTGGCTGCCTTCAGTGCCTCTCCTTTTCTCATCCCATGCTGATTGGCTACCTTCAGTGGCTCTCCTTTTCTCATCTCATGTTGATTGGCTGCGCACCTGACATGGATCAATACTCTACTGGCTGTAACCTAACCTCAGGGCCGTGATTGGTCCGAGGACCCTATATAAACTGTTGCATTAACTGAAATAAACGAGTCTGCTTCTCGCTCTGGCAGAGCAGTTTTACCTACCCCCGGGGTCTGGGTGAGTGACTCCGCGACCGTCCACCCCATAAACCCTCGTCCCGTGGGACCCCATTGTCCTTCGTCCTCCGGGACCCCAGACCTCATCCTCCGGGACCCCAGACCTCGTCCCGTGGGACTCCATTGTCCCTTGTCCTCCGGGACCCCAGACCTCGTCCTCCAGGACCCCAGACCTCATCCCGTGGGACTCCATTGTCCCTCGTCCTTCGGGACCCCAGACCTCGTCCCGTGGGACTCCATTGTCCCTCGTCCTCCGGGACCCCAGACCTCGTCCCGTGGGACCCCATTGTCCCTCGTCCTCCGGGACCCCAGAGCTCGTCCCGTGGGACCTCATTCCTCGGTCCCCTTATCCTGTGGAACCCCAACTCGTCGAGCGAACCCACGCGAGGCACGACATAAATGACAGGTAGAGTGTCCCTCAATTTCAGTTTGGCCATTACCTTAACTAGTAGATTCAGGTTATGCACTCTTGTGAATACTACAGAAGTGTGCTGTGTTCTCAGTTTCTCTTAACAGGGGGTACACGATGTTGGTTTGTCCTGTTACCTAGGATGTTAACTTTTATCACTTAGTTAAGATGATGTCAGCCAAGTTTCTTCATTGTAAAGTCAATTAAGAAGTATTATGGAGGGGCTGGGGTTATGGCGCAGTGGTAGCGTGTTCACCTAGCATGCGTGAGGCACTGGGTTCGATCCTCAGCACCACATAAAAATAAAATAAAGATATTCTGTCCACCTACAACTAAAAATAAATAAATAAATAAATATTTAAAAAAAAAGAAAGAAGAAGTATTATGGAGGGGCTGGGATTGTAGCTCAGTGGTAGAGCGCTTGCCTCACATGCGTGGGGCCCGGAGTTCGATCCTCAGCACCACATACAAAGCGATAAAATAAAGACATTGTGTACATCTACAACTAAAAAAAATATATATATATAAAAAGAAGTATCATGGAGACAGGAGAATCACAAGTTCAAAGCCAGCCTCAGCAAAGGCAAGGCACTAAGCAGCTCAGTGAGACTCTGTCTCTAAATAAAATACAAAATAGGGCTGGGGATGTGGCTCAGTGGTCAAGTACTCCTGAGTTCAATCCCTGGTACCAAAAAAAGAAAAAAAAGTATTATGTGTTCATCAACTAATGAGTATTTGTGGGGAGATATTTGAGACTGTGTAAATATCATATTCCTTATCAAACCTTCTCTGCTAGTTTTAACATACCCTGGTGGTTCTTGCCTAAATTATTTATTACTATGATGGTTACCAAATGGCAATTTTCTAATTTTATCCTTTTTTATAGATTTATCAATTGACATTCTAATATAAGATTAAGGCTTCCTTCTCTCCACTCAAAGATAGATATAGTAGGTATATACATATACATGTACACATGAGTATAAATTCATCTATTCCTCTTTTATGCAATGGTTTGCAACCTAACACTAAAATTACTTTGATGCCTAAGTTGTCCAAATATGGGCTGTGAACACCCCTTCAAGCTAGGTTCTCAGTCCTTTTGTCATATTTCCATTATTCTTTGAGCAGTTTCTTACTTTCTAGCACAACAAGATGTTCCAGACTCAACTAGTAATTTCTAGGCTGAACAATCATGATTTCTTTTTTTTTTTTTTTTGGCACCAGGGATTGAACTCAGGGGTACTCAACCACTGAGCCACATCACCAGCCCTATTTTGTGTTTTATATAGAGACAGGGTCTCACTGAGGTGCTTAGTGCCTCGCCATTGCTGAGGCTGGCTTTGAACTCATGATTCTCCTATCTCAGCCTCCCTAAGTGCTGGGATTACAGGCTTGCACCACTGCGCCTGGCTCAGTCATGATTTTCTTTCGTGTGTGTGTGTAAGTGTGTGTGTGTGTGTGTGTGTGTGTGTGTGTAAAATTGTATTTAGAAGCCAATATTTAGTGCTTGATGTGCTAGCTCCTACTGCTTCTTATGTCTTTCAGAGAGGACGTGTGAGTTTCCTCATTTATGCTATATATACACATATCTACATCTGTTTATATTAAAAACATGAGTTCAATTCCCCTTTTCTCATCTTGTACTACAGTGTTTAGTTTCTTTCCACATATGTAACTCCTAGCACCAGGAGAAATACAGTTTCCATTATCCTCAATCTTTTACCCATTTGCTCAATCTTTCTTTTTGTAACCAAACTCCCAACCACACAGGCCACCTTCACTGCTCCAGGCTCACCAAACACGCTGGTCATGGAGCCCAAATCTTGGTCCTGGCTACACTGACCACTCCAATTATGCTGGCTGAACCCTCCATCTAATCAAAGGTAAGGAAGAGAGGAAGTGCACATTCTATAAGTTTTTAAAGGATTGGCTTTACTGAAAAGTTCATCTTCATCACACATTGAAATCAATTCCACCATCATTCAGACAATTGTCACATAACTCAAATATGTTTGTTTCACAATGGAGTGCTTTATTGTTTAAGAGAAATAGAGCCAGTATTTACGAAGTTAATTCTAGGTTAAGCTAAGAAATACATTATAATAAGTGCATATTCACTATGTTTTTAAAGCTCTCTCATAATCTATTTTCCTATTTATTTACTTATTTTTTTGGTACTGGGGACTGAACTCAGGGGCACTCGACCACTGAGCCACATCCCCAGCCCTATTTTGTGTTTTGTTTTATGTAGAGACAGGGTCTCACTGAGTTGCTTAGTGCCTCACCGTTGCTGAGGCTGGCTTTGAACTGGTGATTCTCCTGTCTCAGTCTCCTAAAGTTCAGGGATTACAGGCGTGTGCCACCGCGCCCAGCTTTTCCTGTTTTTTATTATGCCATTTTATATGACAAAGAAGAGGCCCTTTGCCCTACTTATAAATTGGGAAACAAAGTTTCAAATAATGCATGGCAGAGATTGATTGGTTGTTTACCAAACCATTTCCTCTCATCTCCTGTGTGCATACACTTGACTACATTTCCCAGCCTCCCCTGCAGTCAGATGTGGGCATATGATTGAGTTTTGTCCAACAGTATGTGGCAGAAATGATGAATGCCCCTTCCAGACCTGGGCCATAAAAGCTTCCATATAATCCTGCATGCTCCCTACCTCTTTCCCCATCTGCTGATTGAAATACAGAGGATCTGGTAGAGAATTCCAGAGCCTGAATTAGTGAGCAGAGCCACAGTATGGATAGTTACTGGGTGCCTGAATTGTTCTGTGGAAATCCCTCAACTAAATACCTGCATTAAACTGTTATGTGAGGGCTGAGGTTATGGCTCAGTGGTAGCGAGCTCGCCTTGCACGCATGAGGTACTGGGTTCAATCCTCAGCACCACATAAAAATAAAGACATTCTGTCCACCTACAACTAAAAAAATTAAATTAAATTAAATTAAATTTAAAAAACTGTTATGTGAGTAAAATATTGACTTCTACTGAAATTAAGCCACTGAGATTTGGGGGTTATTGGTCACATCAGTTAACTGCTTTAACCACTGCAAAAAGCAAATGAATCGCCCAAGTTTACCCTTTAGAAATTATGAAGTATAATGTCGAAGGTGACCTTCTGATTCCCACCTGAGGGTTTGTCCCATCAGATTAGGCCAGTTAGCATGGACTTGTTATCTTGGGAGGCCCAAACCTTCTTTCAGAATCTTTCACTATTCCAAAAGTAGCATTTTCCTCCTTTGCACAAGTACAACATTAATCCTACCTTTTCCCTTTTCCCTTTCAAAAGGGGTCTATGACCCAGGTTTACTTTTTCATAGATTTGTTTCATCAGATGAAAACATCTGGTTTATTTGACAGCTGACCCCCTGGCAGAGGGAGGCTTACCCACTCATCTTATTTTTTATTTTTATTTTTGGTACTGGAGATTGAACTCAGGGGTAATTGACCACTGAGCCAGCCTATTTTTGTGTTTTATTTAGAGACAGGGTCTCACTGAGTTTCTTAGCTCCTCACTGTTGCTGAGGCTGGCTTTGAACTTGCGATTCTCCTGTCTCAGCCTCCCAAAGTACTGGGATTACAGGCGTGTGCCACCGTGCCCAGCTCATCTTATTCGTCTTACCCATCTGTAGAGATGAGTTTCCCCAGAGAAAAGGGACAGCCCTTGACTTCCTACAAGTGGACTCTGCAATTGGTGTGAAGTTGGTGGCAGGGCCCACACTCAGGGATGGGACAAAACGCCTGAAAGCAAGTTGATTTCTTTCTCTGTACTCAATAGGCCACAGAAATTACTGCTCCACATCCTGTCTCTTTGCAGGCTGGTAATTACTGGTTCAGCAAGTTAGCACAGTCTAGGCTGCTAGAAATGGAAATCTTCCTAAAGAGGGTATTCCTTGCCCTTCTCCCTTTAGGCAAGACCAGGAGGAAGGTAGAGAACAATGCAATAGTACAGGTAAAAGGAAAATCCATTCTGGAGATGTGGCCACAAGACACACTGGCAGCTTTACTAGCCTGGGATTCCAAGGGGACACCACAGTCAAATTTCAGAGTTAGAGTCACAAAATTATGTTTCTAGGACTGAGCAAAGTGCCAAGGGCATCATGCCTCATTTCATAAAGAGGGAATGGGGGACCAGAATGAGTAAGGAGCATATCCAAGGTCACAGAGGTAATGGTGGCAGGACTAGAGTCTGGACCAATGCTCTTCGCACTTTCCTACTTTGCTTGCTAGTCTGCGGGGAAACCACTCAGTTCAAGGAGTTGGAGAAGCAGATGTAATTAGGATACTAAGTGCTGGAGTGTGTGGTCCCTAAGGACCCCTCACATCATGTCCTTGGCCAACCTCTAGTCTCCCTGAAAGCCTTTGCCTGTTTCTGTGAGAAGCCAGCTCCTGTCACCCACCAGGGACTGACATAAACAGTCAGTTTGGGGTCAGTCTCTCAATTCCAAGGTGAAGCAGGAGAGGGAATGTTTCCACTCAGAACTCTGGAGCATCTGGGAAGGGAAAATGTCTCCAGACTGGGAAGGCATGGAAATTTCCCTGAACCCAGAAACATGCTTGGAATAGTATCAAATGCCGCATCATTGCTCCAGCCCAGCCTTGTTGGTGAGGCAAGCCGCAATCAGGGAGATAATTAGCTTGCTGTTATTTATTCCCCGCACTAATCAGCAGCCCACTGCTTGCACAGTGTAGAGGGCTCCCGCCCCCAGAGCTGTGGGGGTTCTCAGGGACCTTCAGTTATCAGCCAGGAAACAAGTAGCAGAAGACAAAGGGCTGGGGAGAGGGCCAGACTGAGGAGACCGGGACAGGACCCAGGCTCTGTGAGGCTTCTGAACAGTGCACAGATCCCAGGGGAGAGGCAGCCTTGGCATCACCAGGAGCCCAGGGCAGCGCTACTCTCCTCTTGGTTTTGTTCTTGGGGCTGGCCTCTGGTCGATAAAGGGCGGCTGGTGCTCAGCTCCCTGTTCTGCCTCACTGCAGTCAAATTGCCTTTTTCCAAGGCGACTTTCAAAAAAAGATGACATTTATCAAAGCCTGCTGAGTGGTGACCTTGGTAGGAGGGAGGAAGGACGGGTGTACTGTCTGTGGAAGCAGGCACAGAAAATGGGGGAAACCTGCAGGGAAGGAAATGCTTTCAAACCTCAAAGTTGTTGGAACAATCATGGGAAGATGGCTGTGTTCTGGGGACAGCCACTCCATGCTCCACTGTACTCCATCCTGTGCCCTTGTCTTCCTCACCAGCACATTCTCACTGGCAGTCCTGACTTTCCAGCCTCAAGAACTGAAGAAGCTCAGGCTGTGGTTTGATAACTTTGTAAAATATAGAACCTTATGATCAGTAGTGGTTCCTGAATTTCCACATAGCACAGGTTAAGGGGCTGCCTTTGGTTGAAAGACATGAGATTGGAGGGCATGGCTGGAAGATTGTCCTAGAGCTTTGTTTGTATAACAAGTATATTGTTGTCTTAATAGATATTGAACATCTTTTTGGAGTAGCATGGCTAAAGATCCTTTGCCCCACCACTGCGTTGGATACTAGACTTGGAAAAAGTCTTGGGGTCATCTGCTCAACCTCTGATCCCCTGTGGGACTCCTCCACAAGTTGGCTCCTTTTTCTTCTCTGGCCTCATAGGCCTTTTACACACAGGCTCTCACTGTCACCATACTTTGTGACCATCTGTGTCTCTGTTTCCTTTACTATACCATGACACTTGCAAACAGAAAGTTTCTCATGTGTCTATCTTTGTATTCCGCTTTTCTACTCCTATATACTCCCTAGATTTCTTGCTATGTGTGAATGCGGGTGTGTAGAATAAAAATAAATGAATGGACATCCATGCACACTGGTCAGGCACTGTGATGGGAAGTTCACTACCTCAAGATGGAAATGCTTCATTATTGTACAAGTGACATGTCAGAAGACATTTCTGAGCACGGAATGGAAATTTGTTTCTCTGGCACTTCCACTCAGTAGTACAGTTCTGCCCTTTAGAAGCCCAGAAATTCTCCATCTAGACATCCATGGATGGGCCTTAAGAGGTCCATGTCTCCCAAGAGATGTATATAAAATCATATGTGTCTCTGTCTATGTGCTTAGGGGAATGGAATCTGTTGGTTTCACAAATGGGTATGTATTATCAAATTTCAAAGCCATACTTCATGTCTTTACTCCATCTTTCTCATGAAAACCAATACTAGACAAACCAAGAGGCCTCAAAATGCTTACATTTTTAAAAATTTTCCTTCTTTACTTTTCTCAAGAAAACAGACTCTCAGGGCATGATATACCCTGAGCAAAACCAACTCTACTACCATAGCCACAGGTGATTGGATGCGATTAGTCCACATATTAAAATTAACCATGTGTGGGTGAGGCACACAGAAGCCAAAGGAAATGACTTGATAAGAATTCTGTTTAAAAGAATGCTCCATATTGGATGATAATGCAATTTGACTCATTCAAAACCACTTTTGAGGGAAAGTAAATATCCTGCTAGAAACAAACAAACAACAAAAAACATAGGTAACTTTTGGGTTGCAAGCATCTTCTGTCATTTGAAAACACTATTTCAATTCCTCAAGTTGTGGAAACCCTGGGCCCCACGGTGAATACAGCTAGTGAGGCAACACCCCAACCCTGGTGAAGCCTATTAGGTATGACTCTTCTTTTCAGCTTCAAAGATTCTAATATATAGCACTTCAACTTTCAGAAATGCTTATAATGACTTTCTCCCAAAGTTAAAGGCTTACATTACTCAGTCATTTATCATATAAGAGCTATGGATATGTCCCCATACATTTTCATTTAATCCTTACAAAATCCTATAACAGTGGTTCTATAGTTTAAGGTCACAAAGAATCACCTGGAATCACCTTAAAAACAGTTTCCTGTTGGGCATGGTAGCATACTCCTATAATCCCAGGAGGCTGAGGCAGGAGGATCGCAAGTTCAAAGCCAGCCTCAGCAATAAGCGAGGCACTAAGCAACTCAGTGAGACCCTGTCTCTAAATAAAATACAAAATAGGGCTGGGGATGTGTTTTAGTGGCTGAGTGCCCCTGAGAGTTCATAAACTTAGTACCAAAAAACAAAACAAAACAAAAAAAACAGATTCCCAGGCCCCCATCTCCAGCATTCAAAGCAAGTATATGATGGATTTTGGAATCCTCTTTCCAAGTTGGAAATCTTCTTGGAGATTCTGATGTAGGTAATTTGAAGCCACAAATGGAGCACACTGTCCTAAAGGATAGTGTTTCCAAACTTTCCTAATAATGAAAATATTTCCCAGGCTTCATACACAAAGATTCTAATTCAGTGGCTCAGGGGCTCTGGAATTTAGTAGGATACATATTGTAACTTGCACTTCATGTGTGAAAAAACTGAGGCCCAGTGTAACTTATCTATAGTCACACAGCGATCTGATAATGGGTGAGACTAGCATCCAGCTGTGTTGAAGTCAATCCAATGTTCTTTCTACTGGGCCTCAAAGGCCATACCACCTACATAGAATTCAGGCAGTTGATAGATGCTTGCTACATAGAGTACAATCCTATATCTTACTATTTAAGTCCTAGAGGAAGGAAATTATTTCCTAAGCAAATTTGTATCCCACTCCACCCAGCCTTACCCCAAGGTATGTAACACAGTATTCTACCATAGAGGTTCAACAGATGTTTGTGAGCAAATGCATATGATATATTTACTAGACTGCACACCCCTCTATTGACTACCTCTGGCTGTGTTTCAGACTGTAAATGAGCCGTCCAGAACTGAACTTGATACTCCAGCTATGGTCTGACCCAAACTGAATACAGCAGAAGCTCCTTTGCCTGTGTGTTAATGGATCTGCTCTCTGGAGAGCCATGCCTTGCTCTTCCTGCGGGTCTGGAATGTACCCTCACAAGAACTGATTGCTCTAATTGCTGGCCCTGGGCCCCCTCACTCACTGAGCCCTTACTGTGACTTCCTTATGTCTTCTTAATCCTAGCTTCCCACTCAACACCTAGAACTCTGCTCTGCCCATAAACTGGACCTCGTATCCTAGAATGCAGGTTATAGGCCACAGTTTTTTCCCAGTTCTATCTGCTTGGCACTATCCCTGGCAATGGTACAGTGAACTGAAAAGAACGCTGACCAAAGATGCAAGAGAAAGGCCCCTTCTACCTCCTCACATGTATGCAGTAAGTACTGCCTGTTAGAGGCTCCATGAGAATGTATGAGCCTGTTAAATCCTCACAACAATCTCATTAGGCAGGTATTCTTATTATCCCCATATGATGGTTAAGTAGCTAGCTCAAGTCACATATAAGTGGCAGAGCCAGGATCCAATCCTAAGAAGCCTGGCTCCAGAGTCTGTGTTCTAACCACAAAGCTACACCTCCTCTCTAGGCTCTTACCTCTGCCACAAACCAGCTTTGAACTTGACTGCTTAGGTCTCTTCCAGCATGGGTAAAGTTTTCTCATTATAGTTAAGGACCAGACCAGCCAATATTATAATCAGTCTGAGAAGCAGTTAAGGACAGTATATGTGGTTGAAGTACTTCAAATACAAATGAGTAGGGCTCAGAGTTACTGGATGAGAAAGTTCTATTAACTCAAAGGATCCACAAAATTGCAAGAGATCAAGGAGGGGAAAAAATCCTTGACTATAAACTTAACAGTTTAATAATAATCCCTCCCCAAGTCAGAAAAGGACTGACTTCCTAAACTTGAATCTTGAATATTAACTTTCCAAAGAGAACACAAACTAGTCAAGGATTCATATAATGTGAAAACTAAGAAGTCAGCATTAGCTAGGATTTAATTTTAGATAAAAGCCTTTAGAAATCAAAAGAAAAGGTTGCATGTACAGGAAAGGAAAATATTGTCAGATCTATAACAAAGTGCCTTAAAAAAGAAAAAAAAAAACCCCGCCAAGCTTCTTTTGAAGGAGTGCATGCACGGCAGGAGCCCCCGGGGAGTCTTGACTATAACAAAGTCTTGGAACCAAAGTACTGCATCTCCAGGATGTCTGGTCAGGAGCAGGTAGGCTGTGGTAGTGGAACCTGGCCCCTGACTCCGAGGGCTGAAATAACATATTAAACCATGAATTTGTCAGCCATATTTCAAAGAAACATCTATCTGATGACTCATTTCAGGACTATTTTGAGATGTCCATATGTGAATGTCAAAAGTCAAAAAAATGTTCATGATATAGCCATCTGGAATCATTACCTTTGTGAAGGCAGGAGAGCCCTGACTCTGGGAGTTATATATTTAAAAAGGTAATGTCAGATTTTTTTGACAAACTTGAAAATCCCAGGACACTGAAAGACATCCATGGCACTCCTAAACTACACTGGCAATTCCTAGTTAGTATGCATGTCCCTAGAACTAGGGTTGTGGCTCAGCGGTAGAATGCTCACCTTGCGTGTGTGAAGCACTGGGTTCGATCCTCAGCACCACATAAAAATTAAAAAATAAAGGTATTGTGTCCATCTACAACTTAAAAAAAAATTCACGTCCCTGTGGTTTCTGTGAATCAACTGGAGCTTCCAGGAAGTGTACAGAGTTGAGGTGGAAAAGGAGTGGCAAAAAAAAGGAGTCTGATGTCAATGTCTAAAAAGAGGAAATATATAACTTCTAGATGGGACTAAGTCAATGCATGTGCACACTAAAGGACAGGTTAAAAGTCAAAAGAGCCAGTGAAACAGGTGATAGCTTATGGAGGTGAGGTGGAAATGGCAACACTTTCAGGGACCAAAAAAAAAAAAGGAACAAGTGAACTGTTAGATATAGAAAGAGTTCAACCCAAGGGTGAGGGCTAAAGCTTTCATACTTTAAGCAATTATTAACAACATTCATCTTTTTTTGCTACCCACTCCAAAATGGCCTAAGTTTGGAGCCCCTAAAAGCTGCAAAAATTATTGACATTAGCAACACTCCTGAGGTTCTCCACAAAAAAACAAGAATAAAATGTTTATAAATTTTTATATTTAAATTTCTATTTAAAATTTGTAAATATTTTTAAATTGTAAAATATGGTTAAGCTAGAGAAGGAGAGCTTGAAAATATGAATGAATGAGCCAAACAGGCAATACCTTAAGTACTGGTAATTGTGCAAGGTAATTGTGCAGAGTCATTGAGACCAGAGTACCTCCACTGAGTTCAAAAAATTATAAATGATAAAACATTTCAAAACTATTAGCTCTCTTGATTCTCAAAATAGTCTACTGACATAAGCTCAGGTAAAATGTACTGTTCCCATTTTCCAGGTACTAGAATAAGATTTAGTAGAGTGAAATATCCAAATTCACATCCACTGTACAGCTGTGACTTAACCAGTCCAAGTTCTATGCTTCATCCTCAACCCCATGCCAGGCATTGAGGGGACTAATATATAATAAATATGCTAATTTGGTGCCATTATTTTTAAAAATTTTTTTAAGTTGTTGATTGACCTTTATTTATTTATTTATTTATATGCGGCGCTGAGGATCGAACCCAGTGCCTCCCACATGCAGGGCAAGAGCTCTACCACTGAGCCATAATCCCAAACCTTTGGTGCCATTTTTAATTAATTAATTCAACAAACATTTTGAATGCCTGACTCCAAGGGCTGAAATAACATATTGAACCAGATCTGTGGCAAATCCCTGTTTTTGAGGAGCTTACAGTCTAGTGGGGAAGCAGGTAAGTAAATAGACAATTAAAATAGCATATGAAAAGGTCTATAAGGACATATTTGCAATGTGAAATGGAATCACAGAAGGATAAACCTATAATCCCAGTGATTTGGGAGGCTGAGGCAGGAGGATCACAAGTTTGAGGCCAGCCTGAATACTTTACCTAAACTCTTTATCAAAGTAAAATTTAAATAAAGGGCTGGGACATGTAGGTCAGTAGTAAAGCACTTCCCTAGCATCCATGAGTCCCTGGGTTTGATCCTGAGTACAAGGAAAAAGAAAGGAAGGAAGGAAGGAAGGAAGGGGGGAGAGAGAGAGAGAGAGAGGGAGGAAGGAAGAAAGGAAGAAGGGAGGGAGGGAAGGAAGGAGGGAGGAAAGAAAGAAAAAGGGGGAGGGAGGGAGGGAGAAAATACAAGACCAGACCTAAATGTGTCCATCATGTTAGACTACATTGTCCTAATAGAAACGTAATTAACCTTAAGTAGTCTTTTAAAAGGAGCCAAAAGTTAACTTCTTAATGGGGTATCTTTTCCCAGCTTTCTCTGCTCTAATAGCTGATATTAGTTAATAAGAAAGAAAAAAATACTTCTAGTGTGGAAAAACGGAATTCATCTAGTCTCCTAACCTGGTAAATATAGCTAACCTCTTTTGCTCAAGTGCTGAGCTACCAAACAACCTTGTATTTAAGAACACTGGTTTGATCTATTCCAGCAAGAGAAAATAAATACTATAAATAACCTATTGATATTTATCCTGTGCAGGTCCTCTTTTAGTGTGAGTTAATAGTTGATCTGGGGCTGGAGTTGTGGCTCAGTGGTAGAGCATTTGCCTCACACCTGTGAGGTACTGGGTTCAATTCTCAGCACCACATATAAATAAATGAATAAAAGAAAGGTCCATCAACAACTAAAAATATTTTTAAAAATAGTTGATCTGGTCTAAAAAGCAGCTGTGGGAGAGTTATTATGAATCAATTCTCCGTACCAGAGCTATCCAATGGAATTGTCTGTGATGATGTATTATTCAGTTGGGTAGCTAGCCACATGTGGTTATTGAGCATTTGCAATGTGGCTAGGGAAACCAAAGAAGTGATTCATGATGTTATTTAATTTTAATTCATTTAAATAGCCACATGTGGCTAATGGCTACCTATTTGGGTGGCACAGCTCTAGACACTTGCTGTTGTGAAGTCTGTAGACTATTGGTATTGCATCATTTCGCTAGCTTGTTAGCAATGCAGAATCTCAGACCCCACCCTAGACTTACTGATAACAATCTGTATTTGTATGCACATTAATTTTTTTAAAGGGCTTGGTTACTTCCAGATGAGCTGAATAAGAGACTAGGGACCATATTTTTGGTGACCTCTTCCATATTATAGACATTCACTCTGAAATTGGCATAAAGGGCATTTTGCTTTCTTTGCATTTGCCGCTCCCCTACCTTTTAGAGTTCATAGAAAATGGAAAAAGAGAAGAAGAGAACCAGGAACGCTGGGTTCGAGAGATGTAGGTAATGAGGGGTGGGATGGAAAGAGCATCTATTTTTCACAGATATTTGTTCAAAATAAAATGAAGATATTTCCTCAATAATTATTGAATGTGGATAATGAGTAATCAAGGGTTCATTGTATTATTTTCTCTACTTTTGTGTATGTTTGAAATTTTTCAAAATTAAAAAAGAGACGTGACTTCAGAGATGACATGTATGATAGCCAGTTCTAAAATGGCCCTCAAATGAGCCTCTCTTCCTGAAATTCATGTCCTGTATAGTCTCATTCCATGTGAAATCAGGGATTGTCTATGACCAAAGTGGAAGTGACAGGTGTAACTTCAAAGAGTTAAGTCATATGACTTCTGTCTGGCTTTCTCTTGGATCTGTTGCTCCAAGGGAATTTGGCTACCATGCTGTGAGGGCACTCAAGTAGTCTTGAGGAGAGGCCTTCATGGAGAGATGCCAAGGTTTGCTGCTCACAGCTAGCTATGTGAGAGATCCATGTAAGACAGCCTTCGCTAAAGTTGATCTCTGGCTCCAGTAAAGCCTTCCAATGACTGCAGCTCCATGACATGTATTTGTATTCAACAGCATGAGAAACCTCAAACTACCCATCACGTTGCTTCCAAATCTCTGACTAACAAGAACTGTGGGGGAAAAAAAACCACCTAAGAAAGACAATCAGTTATATTGTAGTAAGCCACCAAGTTTTGGGGTAATTGGTTATGCAGCAATAGATAACTGATGTGATATGATTTTAAGACTCTTCTCTCCCCTCTCACTGACACCTGGAATGAACAGAAAAGAAAACCCTTCTCACACTATGCATAAGGTTAACATGCTAATATCCCTTAAAGAGATAATACCTCTACTTAAATTCCTGGTAAAACATGTGACAGATATAAATTCTTTCTTTGTAAAACTCTTAGCAGGCTAATCTATTGAGACATTAATTTCAGTCGTGGTCTTGCTGTTGTAAGAGACTAGAAAGAATAAAATGGTAATTTCTCTCTCAGGGTCTCAAGAATAGCTAAAATCTTGAATTATAAGATCTTGGCTTTTCCTACATCCCTATCACCCCACTCCCAATCCTCAACAACATGCACTGGTTAACAGCTTCTTGTTTCAGGGGCCACCCTGGAAAAGTCACCCCCACCTCCAACCCTGACCTTAATATTGAGGATTAGGTAATAGAGAAACTGCTGGAACTGCTCTATAACCAGAGAGGAGAGAGCTAGTACTAACTAGTTCTGGAAGGCGGCAAGTGGCCAGACCTAAGAGATGAATTACTTTCTTCAGGCTGGAAAGGGTTTTGGAGTTTCCAGGAATGGAAACTTGTCCCTGGCTCCCATGCACTCCACGCTGTGTGTTTAGCAGGTGGAATGGGAAAATCTACAAGGGATGTCTAGGGCAGGGGATCCCAGGGCCCAAGGCAGGAGACCCCAGGGACACTCCTCCCTACCCCTACTCCTGCCCAGTTAGCTTGCCGGCTACAGAGCTGTGCCTTTCAGGGTACCTCAAGGGTTATGGGCTAATGGCATTGAGACTAGCTCAAGGGAAAAACAAAAAACAAAAACAACCAAACAAAAAAACCTTTTTCCAAATTGTTGGGACTTCATAGCCCCAGAGAGAAGGGAGGAGGAATTTCAAAACGTGACTAATGAATTTCCCGCCAACACTGACAAGCGGGAACTGAGCCAGATTTCTTTAATTTGGAAAATTAAAAGACATGCGATGCTTCTTGCCCCGGAGTCAGCAGCAGCGAATTCACTCCAGTTAGACTTACTTTTCGGGTTTGGGAAGGGAAAAGGGTAGTAGTGGAACGAAAGGGATGGAGGAAGGTGGAGAGAGGGAAGTAGGAGAGGGCCAGTGTCTCCCACTGTGGCACCAGTTGAGCACCCAGGACAGGTTCACAGAGAGAATGGCCAGTCCGGTTGACACCACCAGACTGACACCACCAGACGACCCAGCGCGCAACCGCCCGGCCGGCTCCGACACAAACACACGCACGTGCGCCCCGCCCCCGCCGCGCGCACGCGCCCCGAAGCTCCGGCGGCGGCGGCGGGCGCGCGCGCGGGCTCGCTGCCCCCACGCTGCTCCTTCGGCTCGGATCGCAGCGTCTCCCACTTCCCGCACCGCTCCACGCCAGGCCCGCGGACCCGGAGGCAGCGATCGTGCTTGGTGGGCTCCGGCGGGCACAGCGGTCGAGGCAGCAGCGCAGGGGAGCAGAGCGGAGCCTGGGAAGTCCCCTGGAGGCGATGTTGCCGAGCGCGGGCCCCTGCGTAAGACGGGTGCCGTGACAGGCAGGCCAGTGAGGCGCCGCCGGGGGAGGCCGCGACGGAGCTCCCGGACTGGCCATGGGCTGAGACGCATCCTCGCTGAGCAGGTGCAGTGACCAGAGGTCCCCGGGTAAGCCCGCCTTACAGGTCCAGGGGACCTTCAGCCCCATCAGGACGCGCCCTACTCAGTCGGGTGCCGCGTTGACCTTCCTTCAGCTCCTCCCAAAGGCCCTGCTGACTCCACCTCCAAACCCTGCGCGTGCAATCCCAGTGACCCCTAACAGCCCTGGGCATCCTGTGCATACCCCTGTCCTATACCCCTGATCCCAGCCCAGCAGACCCTGTGCCATCTCCTCTTACTCCGGTATTTTGAGCCCATTGCCTGTCTATACAGTGCTTGGGAACCCAACATCTCTTCCTTTCTCTTCTAGCCGAACCGGGGTGGGGGCAGGAGTGGGTGGGGAAAGTGGAAGTGGTGGTCCTTGGCTCCAGAATCCTTGGTGACAACAAACCTGTCCTCTCTCTCTAAAGCCTGTAGTGAAAGTGACCCTTCTGCACCCCACCAGAACATGCCGGGGTGACTCCCTCCCAGATCTTCCTTGTGGCCTTCTGGCCCTCCCTAGTGACGCTATGCAACCCCAGCTTGACCTGCGAGGCCTCTGGCTCCTACTGCTGTCCTTGTTCCTGCTCCTTTTTGAGGTGGCCAGAGCTGGACGACCTGTGGTTAGCTGTCCAACTGCCTGCCTGTGCGCCAGCAACATCCTCAGCTGCTCCAAGCAGCAGCTCCCCAATGTGCCCCACTCCTTGCCCAGCTACACTGCACACCTGGACCTCAGCCACAACAACTTGAGCCGCCTGCGTGCGGAGTGGACCCCCACACCCCTGACCCACCTGCACTCCCTGCTACTGAGCCACAACCACCTGAACTTCATCTCCTCTGAGGCCTTCTCCCCAGTACCCAACTTGCGCTACCTGGACCTCTCCTCCAACCAGCTGCGAACACTGGACGAGTTCCTGTTCAGTGAATTGCAAGCGCTGGAGGTGCTGCTGCTCTACAATAACCACATCGCCGCAGTGGACCGCTATGCCTTCGATGACATGGCCCAGCTGCAGAAACTCTACTTGAGCCAGAACCAGATCTCCCGTTTCCCTCTGGAACTGGTCAAGGAAGGAGCCAAGCTACCCAAACTAACGCTCCTGGATCTCTCCTCCAACAAGCTGAAGAACTTGCCGTTGACTGACCTGCAGAAGCTGCCAGCATGGATCAAGAATGGACTGTACCTGCATAACAACCCCCTACAATGTGACTGCGAGCTCTACCAGCTCTTTTCACACTGGCAGTACCGGCAGCTGAGTTCTGTGATGGACTTTCAGGAGGATCTGTACTGCATGAGTTCCAAGAAGCTGCACAATGTCTTCAACTTGAGTTTCCTCAACTGCAGTGAGTACAAGGAGAGTGCCTGGGAGGCTCACCTGGGCGACACCTTGACCATCAAGTGTGACACCAAGCAGCAGGGGATGACCAAGGTGTGGATGACACCAAGCAATGAACGGGTGCTAGATGAGATGGCCAATGGCACTGTGACAGTGTCCAAGGATGGCAGTCTTCATTTCCAGCAAGTGCAGGTTGAGGACGGGGGTGTGTATACCTGCTATGCCATGGGGGAGACTTTCAACGAGACACTGTCCGTGGAATTGAAAGTGTACAACTTTACCTTGCACGGACACCATGACACCCTCAACACAGCCTACACAACCCTAGTGGGTTGTATTCTCAGTGTGGTCCTGGTCCTAATATACCTGTACCTCACCCCCTGCCGCTGCTGGTGCCGGGGTGTAGAGAAGCCTTCCAGCCATCAAGGAGACAGCCTCAGCTCTTCCATGCTCAGTACTACACCCAACCATGATCCTATGGTTGGTGGGGACAAAGATGATGGTTTTGACCGGCGGGTGGCTTTCCTGGAACCTGCTGGACCTGGGCAGGGTCAAAATGGCAAACTCAAACCAGGAAACACCCTGCCAGTGCCCGAGGCAACAGGCAAGGGCCAACGAAGGATGTCAGATCCAGAATCAGTCAGCTCGGTCTTCTCTGATACACCCATTGTGGTGTGAGCAGGATAGGTTGGTGGGGAGATTCTGCCCCAGGAGAGGTAATGCACCCCTGAAGGATAATGAGGGGATGGAAGAGAGGGCTGGCTGCCCAAGGGAGTGGGTTCCTCCTGACCTCCAGGGAACTGGTCACGGGTACAACAGCAGGCAAGATTCCAATGAGGGTGTGGCTGCCGTGAGTTTCAAATATGGATATATTAATCTTCAGGCAAATGCTACACCCCTACCCAAAGCCCTGGCAATTCTCAGTGAGGCAGAGGAAGCCGAGGGTGCCGGAGCTGGATGGGAATGAGGAAGGGGTAAGGGGAAGAGCACATTCCCTAAACTTTTTTGAGGTCATCCCTAGCTCCTTAAGAGAAAACCATTTGAAAAACAATATTTTTCTGTCTCTTCCCACCCACACCTATGAAGTTGTGTGTGTTGGGGGAGCCTCCATAGGAGCCACACTAGGAAAGCTGCAGTATCTTCTTTGGTTAGGAAGTCACACTTCACAGCTGGGGAATTGGAAACCTTTGGAAAATGAGTCAGGAAAAGGCTGAGACCTGGATCAGTGGCACTCCCCAAAGCGCTGTGAGACTTCCCACTGAAGTCTTCTTTCCCCCTGAGCCCTGGGTGGACAGATCTTTGCAGGAGGCTGGCCTGTCACCTGTTTGTTATGGCAGCAATGTGGGATGTGGTATCTGTGCCTTGTCCAGGGACTAATGGCACAGACAGCTGTAAAGCATAAACTAAAGGATCCCTGTTACAGAAATAGGTGCCAGCCCAAAATTTGTAGATGGGGTGAATTTCAGATAGGCTAATTCTCTGGATGGGGAAAGCCTTGGTTAACATTTGATTTCCAGCCTGTGTGTGTCAGACCAGGTTGGGGACTGCTGAAGGCAGAGCATTTACAGATGCCTGCCATAGATGTAGTCTGTGGGCCCACTGTCACTAGAAGGATGAGGGTAAACCAGCCTCTATAATGTAGCAGCCAGCTGGACCTACCTGATTTTCTGTGTATGCCATCTCTTCATTCAATCTCCTTATCCAGCTCAGGCAGGATTCTGAGTTTTCCCTAAAATGCTGCTCTGCAAAGGGAGGAGTCTAGGAAAGTCTGGCCCCAGCCAGGTGAGACTAGGCTTGAGATAGAGGGGACCCAATATGTATCTCCTCAAATGTTGACAAGGCTACCTCGCTCCTTTCAGAGATTCAGAGATCTCCTGCTGCAAAACCAAAGCATGAGGTTTTGTCATCTGAGGGGTTTGGAATTGGGTGGTCTCTGTCCCAGAATGTGCTTTGGAATTCAGCTTAGGTGTCTGCCCTCCAGAAGGCTGCAGGCAGTCCTGCAGCAGAGGCAGTGGTACTAAACTTCCAGAAGGGAAGTTCTACCACCCTCGTCCTCTCAGCCAGAGGTCTGTGCAGTTGTGGTTGTCAGTCCAGAGGAACATAAAAAATCCATTAGGTTCCAACCAGGGTTGCAGAAATCTTTGAGTATGGAGATGACTGCTCCTTTAACTTCTCTCTTTGACCATATTGCAGGCCCAGGAAGGTGGTGGTTCTGAGCTTTGGCAGGGGGATGAGCAAGGCAAAGGTGAAAAAAGATTCTCCGACATGGGTCTTTATCAGTGTCTCTTCTCTTCCGTGTTTCCTGTCCATTGGAAGTTCTCCAGGTCTTCTAGTTTTTTGACCTGCTTTTTAAGTTCCAAGAGGTGTTATTTACCTGAGGGTGAGGGCAGCTTGCTAGGAGGGCCTGACTCTATTAAGATGCCTATTAAGATGGGGAAGGGGACTAGAAGTTGACATCTTCTCGTCTGTTCCTGGGATCTCAAGGCTGCTGTCTATCCTTTAATATCCTAGTTTTGTCAAGAGAGAGGTGCAGCAATTTCCCTTAAGTAGTTGCATGCTCATAGGTATGCATGCTCATAGGTATGCATGCACACCAGCACCTTGACCTCCACCAGGACAGTGAACCTATAGTCCCCACTAATGGTCTACACCTGTGTGCACAACATCATGCACACAATTTTCTTGTGCTGTAGGAGAGACAGTGACCACGCCAGGCTCCTCAACTATACAAATTTGTACTTTAATTTCTGGACTCCCTTTATCTTCACCCATATCCCCATGGCTCTGAATCACTTGCTTGCAAAGGCTGGAGTTAGGGGGACTATGGATTGAAGACCTTGGGAGAAGGATGATGGGGCACTAGCTGGTTCTTCAGACTCCTCAGAAGCTTCCATAGAGACAACATAGAAGGCATTAAGCTAGAACCAGGACAGTGAAGGGCCAGAAGGAAACTGGCAGGGGGCCAAGCAGCTGTGACTTGCTCTTCCTGTTAACTGCCCTAATAAGACAAGGGGAGGGGAGGAAAGCTACCTGGTTATATTTTAGAGCTCTAACTCTTTAAAGTGAATATCAAATGAAGCAAGCCTTCTGGGGCTTTCTAGATGACCTTCTGAGGACGAGGAGAGCCCTTTTCTTCCTAAGTCCTTCCTATGCAGCTCTGAGTCTCCCTGCTATACCCACTAGTTTGGCTTCTAATGTGAGACACCTGGAAGATGTACCTGTCTGCACCACCAAAAGGTTTAACTGATTATCATCTTGCAGTGGTTTCAGTTGATAGAATCCAAAGGTAGCTTTCCTCGTAGGAGATTTACCTATGCTGAATACTCAGCATAGGTAAATTTCCTAGAACCCTGGGTAGAAAACTGCCAGGTGTGGTTATAAGAAAAGGATGAGAGATTACCTCCTCCTCTCACCCTCCCCTGCACCCATAAACCAGACATGTCTCCCAGGAAGCAGGTGTCCCTGGAGACAGAATATGATAGGGCTCTACAATCTATGTAATCATTTGTGATCTTTTTTCTTTGCCTGTATTTGTGTCCCTCCCCACCCCCAACACACACAAAGGAGCCAGGAGAGGGTACACCCCAGCTGGGGAGAGCAAAGCCAACTGATTCCAGTTTTGTGTGTGTTCTGACCTCTGTACTTCCTTCTCTTATGTCCAGGACCCTGTTCCTCCCACTTGTGTACACCCAGGCTGGCAAACCTCATAGCCTCTAGACTCTGAAAACTAGACAATGACGATTAAACCTGGCTTGAGTCTCTGTTTTGGAATAGTCTATGGCTGTTTATTTATCTTTTCAGCCTGTGGGTGGGATTCACTGTACCTCAGAAGGATGTGGCTTGTCTGGGGAAAGTCTTTAAATGCTGTTATAAGGACACAGACAAAACATCTAAGTATTATGAAAGACTAGGGGAACCAGACATGGTGGCACATGCCTGTAATCCCAGTGACTTGGAACATTGAGGAAGGAGGATCACAAATTTGAGGTCAGCCTCAGCAACTTAGCAAGACTGTCTCAAAAACAAATGCATAAAAAGAACTGGAGCTATAGCTCAGTGGTAAAGCACTGAATAATCCCGAGTACCAAAAATAAATAAATAAAAGACTAGGGGTCAGCAAACTTTCTGTAGCAAGTCACATAGTAAATATTTTAGGCTTTGTAGGCCATATACTCTGTTATACCTCATAGTCTGTTATGCCACTATAGTGGGAAAGTGTCCACAGACAATAGTGAATGATGTGGTTCTGTTCCAATGCATTAGCCAATTTTCTGCTGCTATAACAAAATACCCAAGACTGAATATTTTACAAAGAAAAGAGGTTTATTTAGCTCACAGTTTTGGAGGATGAAAGTCTAAGATCACATGACTCCATCTTCTTGGCCTCTGGTGAGGGCCTCATGGTAGACAGAATCACAATAGTGCAAGTATGGGTAGAAGAGATTATGGCATGAGACAAGAAGTCAGATTCAGGGACCAGCTTGCTCTTTTGATAAAACTTGCTTTCATGGGACCTACCTGGGGTCTCTTCTGAGGGCAATGCCCCCAATGATCTAATTACCTCCCACTAGGCCCCACCTCCTAAAGGTTCCACCACCTCTCAACACCACACTTGGGACCAAGCTTCCAGTACATGAACCTTTGGAGGACACACTCAAACCATAGTCCTACCATGGCATCCAATAAAACTTTATTTATGGACACTGAAATTTTAATTGTTGATTTTTTTTTTTTTAGTTTTTCAACCATTTGAAAATGCAAAAACTGTCAGTGGCTCAGAGGCTGCACAAAATTAGGCAGTGGACTATTCTGACCAGTAGACCATAGTTTGCCAAACTCAGACAGATTTTCAAAAGAAATGTCACAGGCTTCTGAAGGCAAGAGTTTAGAAATCCCATTACCTGGGATTATCTAATTGAAGGTTTCCTGGGTCCCTGCATCTGGATTGAGCTTACTAATAGTACCAAAGGAAAATGACTATGGATTGTTTTTTTTAAATGGTGGAAAATTGCTCATTTTCACAATTTTTATTTTATTACCAGCATATTTTCATGTTGCAACTGGTAGCCACCTTAATTAGGATAAAGGTATATTCACCTAATGGACAGGTTAGTATTCATTGACAGTTTGGTGTGTTCTAGACATTGCATGGAATGAAAGAATGCAGTCCTCACTTTATTGATCAGACATACTTTCCAAAATTGGACTGGATTCTAAACTCTAACCAGGCAAATGCTTTGGCTAGTCTCTGGATACTTCTGGAAGGGGACTGTCATGATAGATTCCAAAAGAGGAGAAAACATGTTATAAGGAAAAGAGAAAATCAGCACCTGTAAACACAGGGGCGCAGGAGGTTCATGAGTTCAAAGCCAGCCTCAACAACTTAGTGAGGCCCTAAGCAATTCAGTGAGAACCTGTCTCTAAAATATTAAAAAAGGGCTAGGGATGTGGCTTAGTGGTTAAGCACCCCTGGGTTCAATCCCTGATACCAAAAAAATCAGAATTTGTATAATTACACATTTTCTTATATTTACAAAATCCTAATCATTGTCTGGAAAGTTGTCTTTTTTACTTCAGAAGGAAGTAAAGAGCTGGTGAATCCCCAGTACCAAAAAAAAAAAAAAAAAGAGAGAGAGAGAGAGAGAGATGGCTCTCTGAACCAGCCGCCTCAGACACATCAACCTTATCAGTTGGTGAAATGACAGATGTTCCTTTCAGACCACTCCCATAGTCCACATGTATACAGTGTTTCATCTTTGCAAAGCAGTCTTAGCTCTGGCTGACAGTTGGTCAAGAGAAGCTGGTAGAGAACAGGCTGGAAAACACTAAGAGTTCTTCTCTCTACTGTTGGCCTGTGCCAAGGCTCATGTCTGAGCCTGAGTTTTGACACTTCTCTCTCCGTTACTCCAAGGAAATCCATTTATCTTTTCAACCCTTCTTGCCTGGCCCCACCCGCGAGCCACAAGAAGTTCCCTAGGTAGATCCTGGTCAAGAGGTGTGATTTTGTTTGTCTGGTCTTGCAGCACTTTCCCTTGTTCCTCTTGGGTCGCACTTCTGGAGCCTAGGGGAGGCTAATTAGTAACAGGTGCCTTTTAGAGAATGCATGGGCTAGCCTAGTCTTTCCTCCACCTGGTCTCTCAACTTCTCCCCTTTTTGTATTTGTTATCACTTGTCTCCTAGGAAAGCAGTGGTGAAGCTTCACTTTTCCCCATCCACCTGGCAGAAAGGGCTCAGGCCCCTGCGGTAGGACTGCTGGCTTTTCTGGTCACGTTACAGTGAGTCTATGCTGGGTGCTCCCTATCCTATAGCTTAAGAGAAAGGTAAAGCAGCTGCCAGTCAAGCTCCATCATTAGGCTTATCCATTGACAGGTAGAAGATATCAAATGGTAAAGACACTGAAACTGCCCTGAGGCTTTCCAGTCTCCATTAGCCTGGTTATTGTCCCTGGAGCACAGAGAGTATTGTCTGAGAGAACCATATTCGGTGAGCCAGGACATGGGAGCCCTGTGGTTGGACTGCCAGATGCCCTTTGGCACTATCATACATAGGGAAAGAATCACTGCCCCCAAATATGTGTGTGTGTGTTTGTATAAATGTGCCCTCAGTTGTGAGGACTGGAATTGGATAGTATCTGTACTGTTTTTTCCTCACTTCCCACTGCTCCCACCCTTGGTCGTAATTTGCTTTTGGTATGGGCCCAAGCAGAAACAGCATCCTTAGGATGCACTGTGAGAGCCAGGTGTGGTGGTGCACACCTATAATCCCAGCAGCTGGAGAGGATGAGGCAGGAGGATTGTGAGTTCAAAGCCAGCCTCAGCAACTTAGCGAGGCCCAAGCAACTTGGTGAGATCCTATGTCTAAATAAAATATTAAAAAGGGCTGGGGATGTGCCTTAGGGGTTAAGTGGCTCTGGGTTCAATCCCCAGTATCCCCTCCCGCCCAAAAAAAGGTACTATGAGGAAACTGGGAATCTGCCTTCAAGATAGGAGCACTAGGGGGCCATGCATGTACACTCTATGAGAAAAGGGTTGACTCCTTGGATACCATAGAATAGCCTGAAATGTTTCCTTAATCTCCTCCTAAGAGAGGTTAAAAACTCATCTGGGGGGCTGGGGTGTAGCCTAGTGGTAGTGTACTCATTTAGCGTGTATGTGGCCCTGTGTTCCAATCCTTAGCACTGCAAAAAATTGGGAAAACAAAACTCATCTGGGAAATTCTGACAACAGCTAGTGGATTAGAAATGGACTGTTATTTTCTGACCACCTTGGTGATTAGCCAAGCCTTCAGGGTGGTGGGGCGGGGGTGTCCCACTGGAGGTAGTTTGTGTCTGCTTTAGCCTAGTTCAGTGCTGAAACTTCCAATCACCCTCTAGGGCAGTTCTGTGGCACAGCCTTCCCATCTTTTAGCTTATGTCTTCTTTGTGCCTGTGTTGGAGAGAATGGCTGAGGCTGATGCCCTCAATGCCTAACTAGTATTTCTTTCTTGGATCCCAGGACAGAAAAAACAATCCAGACAAAAAAACAAACATTTGAGCCTCCACGCTGCTATTGCTCCTGTGTCTCTGTATCTACTCCAGGCAGATTGCTACCCATTCTCAGACAAATGGAATGGAAAAGTATCCTTCATCTAATTTAAAATTTAAACAAAACTGCTTTCATGGTGTGTGTGTATTCCAATAAAGCATTCTGAGGAGGAGGATATCATGATCCAACTTCTAGAGCCTGAAACAAGGAAGGGAAACCAAACCACAAGCCCCTGAAGCCATTACAGTTGGATTTAGAACTCTTATAGTTCTATATCCCCAGTGTTGGGCACAAGGGCCCGAGGCTACAGAGGGAAAACCACAGGGTTGGGGTAGCAGTGTGGTGTTCACTACTACTGCTCCTCCTCCTACTGGCTTGTGTGCCCACTTTTCCCTCTGAAGGGTAGACTCGGGAAGGAAAGATTTAGATAGACTTGTGACCAGCAGGTCCCGAATAAGACCAGCTCCAGGCACTTCTGGTTAAACCCAGGGGCAATTATACTGACAGAGAATTGCAGTCAGCCCCACTTAGGGCAAACCTCACAAGTCATGGCCTTGGTGGCATTTCTGGCAGTAGTGGCTAAGAGCTAGAAGGAAGAAATGTGCATTCTCTTATGGTGGTCAGCACAACCTGAGACTTGGTCCCCCAAGCATCATTATCCACAACTGTTAATTGCCTCCCTAGGAAGCATTAAGGACCAGAGCCAGGCCCAGTGAGACAGAAAAGGACACAAACATAGTAATATCACCTGTTTACATTTGTTTAACACTTTGAATCTTCCAATGCCTGTTAACATTCATTTTATCATCTAACCCCACAACATCCCTGTGAGGCAGGTCAAGTAGCAAGTGATTTACAGACAGCCACACCAGCATTAGGGGCTGAGTTAACCCATACAATAGCTTTCCCAGCTCCCAGGCCAATGTATTTTTGTTTCAAGACACATTGGCTCTTTATGCCAGCCTGCACAGGAGCATCAGGGGCACTGAACCAGAAACCTCCCTGCTCCCTAAGCTTGAAGAGGGACACCAGAAAAGCTGCAGTTGGGGCATCCAGACCAGGGGTCCCATGGAAGCCAAGCAGAGAAAACAGAAGGGCAGGAGTACTAGAGGTTCAGGGTCCTCAGCCAGCACTGCCACCACATCTCAGCTGAGCACACACTATGCTCTGGACATATCTTGACCTTTGTCAAGAGCTTGGGCTTTCCTAGTTTACTGAGCAGGCAGACTCTCAGTGCCTGCTCCAGAGGAAAGAAGCCTCAAGGTACAGCTAGGAGGCAAGACGCCTGACTCCTTCCTCTCCCACAGTGCCTTCCTATTCTGTTACATTCTGCAGCCCAAGAAGAGGGGGAAGGTAAGGGCTGGCTGACTCAGCCTGCAAGTGCTTAGAGATCTGGAGCTGAAAGGCCCCAGCACCATTCAGCTAATGATTATTAACTCTGAACAGGCCTTGGCACAGCAGCCAGCTGGCTCTGGGAGGAGGCCTGGATCTCCCACAGTGAGGTCTAGGAAACAAGACCCAGGGCAGCCATGCATGGGGGTGGCAGGGTGGGACAATGAGAAAGGATGGACAGGCCAGTGTCAGGGAATGGGGAAGGGTGATCTGCCTTGTGAGGGGGTGGGGAGAAGGTACAGGCTGGCAAGTGATAGCAGCCTGTCTTGGATGGAGCTGACAGCCAAGGAGGTGAGGCTGGAAGACTGCCTTAGACGCAGAGCTCCTGCCATTCAATACCACCCCCAGTCCCTATGGGGCTCAAGGGAAGGGGTGGTTATAGGGATGATGGGGGCTTAGGAGGGGTATGCAAACCCAGAACGGTAATCCCATTACCATTTGCACTTGGATACAAAACCATCTATATTTCTAATGTCCTCAAGGTTGAATCTGAATATAATCAAACTTGGAACACTATCAAACATGGAATCAGGACTTAGTGAACCCACTATGGAAATTTGTGCAAATGACAATTTTTTTTTATTTTAATCTGAGCACCCTGGCTTTTCTTTAAAAAAACTAAATAGGCTGACTACTAGCAGCTTTCCCTAGTCAAGGAACAAGGGCAAAAGGGCAGCCGTTTGCTTGTCCCCTGAGGTCTCTGCCTGCTGCTGAGGAGCACAGCTAGTGCCCCAGACAAGAGCAGATACAGAGAGGCGGGGGAACAGAGGGTGCAGGGAGGAAGGAGCACACAGCCAGGAGGCAAAGGCAGCCAGCAGCCACTGAGATCCCAGCTGGAAGACGAATGCCCTGGCACTGAGTTCTCATGGTTGTCCAGCTGCTACCCAGGATGTGAGGGCAGGTGGTGATGAAGGGAGAAATGGGAAGATGGGAGGGAAGTCCCCCCCTACACACCCACAATCTAGCCTGCCAGAAAGGACTCCTCCTGGTGACCTCCCTATACTGTAGTTAGACTGGCTAAGCAAGAGGAAAGTGTCCTAATTCTCTCTGCCCTGCCCCTGCCCTCCAGGCCCGCTGGTCAGAGAGACAACAGCTGGGTCCTTTCCTTCTGCAGAATATATATGATTCCCCTTCCTCCCAGGGCTGGGAATAGACATCAGATGGCACAGCCCACGCAAACTGCCGGCTGTCAGCACGCCTGCCCGTCCGCCCACCAGCCCCCGCACCACCTGGGTGGAGGCAACACCTCAAGTAGGATTGGGCTTTCCGGCTTTGCCTGCTTGCTCTCAGAGCAAGCTAGTGAACCTTACCTGGCCCTTCCATAGACAAGGTGAGGCCCTCGGCACTAGTTGTGATAAAGAAAAAAGAAGAATCCCTGGATCAAAATGACCCTCATTGAGAATCTCATTTCATGCAGCCCAGTAACATTTCTTCCAAGTTCATACTATATTGGATAGTTTGAGAGGGGAAAGAGGGCACTCAAAGAGACAGGAACAATCACCCTTTGTACAGCATGGGCCTCCCTTGGATGCTCAGTGTCTAGAGAGCTCTTGGAGATGCCATCTCACCCAGGAGAAGTATACTGAGGACCACTGAGAGAAGACTTCTGCCCTTGCAGTCCCCATTCCTTTCCTATTTAATCATACCAGCTTCTTGTTTCTGAACCACCTGGAGAGGAGGCTGGGGCATCCAAGATACTGACATCAAGGACCAGGCCTCCCTGGTCCTGGAAACTGAAGCTCCAGCCCCTATAATCCAGGCCAACCAGAGTTTCCAGTGGGCTGTATCGCCCTGCATAGAAATCTGCATGGCAGATTTCCCAGCTCAGCTGTATTCAGTTCTTGCCATAATCTAGGGAGGTCCCATCTCTGACCGAGCCAGACCACAGCTAACCAGTCTGGCATCCAGTCTTACCACCAAGGGCAGCCTGGGGAGCAACTTTCAGGAGGAATAAGGAGGGGTCTCTACAGGGAAGAGAGTCCAGCCCAGTTGGCACCAAACTCAGCCCCTTTTTGGGCCAAAGAGCTGGCAGAAAATGACAATTAAGGAAAACTTAGATGACTGACAAGGGAAGAAGGGAAACAGGAAGACTTCATTTTCCTCAGATCATGTTTCT
This sequence comes from Xerus rutilus, assembly GCA_028644305.1. Lineage (NCBI taxonomy): Eukaryota > Metazoa > Chordata > Mammalia > Rodentia > Sciuridae > Xerus > Xerus rutilus. The sequence goes on along the minus strand of CM053400.1, from coordinate 85,094,343 downwards.
TGGTCCTTATTTTGTTCTTAAAGCTATGTGCTAAGGCAAAATCCTGAGTCCTAGGAACACAAAATGCTCAGGACTGCTTTGCCCTGAGAATAGATTTCAGGGGAAGGAGCACACCCAGGTTTTGAAGCCTAGATCCTGAAGTGGGCTAAAGGAAGTTCTCAGCTGAGCCAAGGAGTCCAAACAGGAGCCAAAGGCATGTTAAGCCAATGCACTTCTGCTCCTCCAAAAACTTTAAAGTGACTTTAGTGCCTTTGCCATCTTGGAGTCTTCACTTGGGTCCCTTCTCACCACAGTGCCTGACCTTTGTTCCCTGATCCAGGGGAAAAACTGGCATAGATTTCTGAAGGGCTATGAAGGCTGACTTGCCCCTTCAGGGGAGTAAAGGGAGAATGAATGTAAGAATTATATCCTGAGTCTGCTAAGTGGGCCACATGGTCCAGAGCTGGGAGGGGTTCAGTGACATCAACCTGACAGACAATGAATATTAAGAGATGAAAGGAACTTCAGAGATTGTTCAGATACATTCACTTCACAGATGAGGTCCTGAGATATAGAACTTACCTAAGGGTGTACAACAGAGCCTAAGAGGACCGTAACCAAGACCCATGGCTGTCTCTACTATATCACATTGCTTTTGTAAAAGGGACCTAAATATCCATGGCTACCATTCATAAATTACAGGAACCCAACTCTTCCTCAGGCACACAAACAAGAAATCACCACCACCACCACCTAATACCTCTGTTTCCCATCAAGAGTGGAGGCTTCAGCGGTAAGCAACTCAGTGAGACTCTGTCTCTACATAAAACACACACACACAAAAATAGGGCTGGGGATGTGGCTCAGTGGTCGAGTGCCCCTGAGTTCAATCTCCAGTACCAAAAAAAAAAAAAAAAGAGTGGAGGCTTCAGGCTCAAGTTCTCCATCACTTTCCACTTGCATCCAGTACACTTCCCCATTTTGGCCCACTGAGTCACCCCTTAACAACAGCCACTTGGGTTTCTGCAACACGTGGCCCAGCCATGAAGTGCAAAAACCCAACCACTTCTGAAGTGGGTCCTTTGAAGGTCATCAGGGAATGACTGAATCCAAGGCAAGTATTCCAAGCAGATTCAGAGTTCGGAGGCACTCACATATCCATTTTCTTCCTTGGCAAGTAGGAGCTGGAGATCTGGTGCATTATCACCAGGGCTGGGTAGAGGGACAGTGCAAGGCACAAGTACCAGGGTGCACCTTTAATCTGGGCCTGGAACCACACTGAGTACATGCCCAGGATCACTGTAACTGTAGCCATCAGGTAGACCACCAGTCCACATGTCAAATGGTAGAGCTTGAGGCGAGCCACCCTGGAGATCCTGGCTGTTCGGGGACAAAGTAGGCAGAGCCCACATAGTGCCTGGCCACCAGTAGCCAGTAGTGTCAGCACTCCTACCCAGCTGTGCCAGGATACCAGATGGGGCAGCTCACTGCGGATCTTGCTGGAGATGATGAAGCCCAGGCCTAGGGCAGCGCAGAGAATGGCTAGGGTCTGCCCTGCCCAGTGGAGCCAGATCCAGGCTTTTCGGGAGCAGAAGAGGAACAGAGAATGCTCATGTGAGAAGAGGAGGATGGCCTCAGCCATGAAGAGGCAGAACTGTGAACACAGGAGAGGGCCAGTGAGCCTCAGGTCTGGCTTGGAGGCCTGAGAAAAAGGAGGTGCTCTCATGTGTCCATGCAAACAGGGTAAAGGGTAGAGGCTAAAGAACTTCACCAAGACATTCTGCCTCATAGAATCAGCCTTGAAATAACTAAGAATCAGCACTTGAATGCACATATCATCATTCAGGCTGATATCCTCCCCCCATTTCTTGACCAGTGGAACAAGTCAAGATGTTAAACTTCTTCCTGACCTTTGAGGGTAAGGGAGACAATAACTGGATAATGCCCATTCAATTTCCTCCTATCAGGCCCCATTGGAGAAACATGTTCCATATACACCCATCCTTCTCAACCACCTGACACTTTACCTAGGGCCCAGCCCTCCATATTTCCCAATCCCACAGGCTGCAGGGAAAGATGAGGCCCTGGCTGTCTCCTCCAACTCTCAGTGTCTTAGAAAAGGATGAGCCTTCTAAAACCTGGATGCTTCTCCAGAAGTGAAGCTAAGCTTATCCAAACAAATCAGTTGCAGATAGAAGTGCCCAAACTCACCGCCAAGGCCATGAATACAGGGTGCCAGGAGAAAAGACCTAAGAATCAAAGAGAACAGGCTGATGGTTGGGCCCCATTGCTCCTGCTCCTGTGGCTACGTGGACCCCAAAGAATGTGGCCTCAGTGCCAAGGTCAAAGAATCAGAAACTCTGGGCAAAGTGAAGTGGCTATGAGGGCCACACTGAAAACACACAATTTGGCCTGAGTTCCTCATTCGGCACCTCTCAGTTGTCAGTCCAGTCCTCAGCCTCCCGCCTTCACTTCATCCTTCATAAGGATGCGTCTGTTTAATCGCTGGCCTTTTTTCCAGGATTTCCAGGATTCCCTGGGCCCTGTCCACCGCGCTCTTAAAATCCCTCAGCCGCTTGCCCTCCCACTGCTCGTGGGGTCCCCCACTCCACGTCTCCCAGCGCGGTCCAGCGCTGCCCCTCCAGAATCTCGGCTCCGCCCCCTCCCGTGGCCCCGCCCCACACACTCACTGGTTCCTGGCCGGGACAACGCAGTCAGAAAGATGGTGAAGCCCAAAGCTACCAGGTGCGCCAAGATCCCACTGCCTTTCCGTAGCCAGCGGGTCAATCTCGGCTCCCTCGCTGGAGCGGGAACCAGACCTACCTCCAGGGGCTGCATGGCCGTGCCGGGCCGGCCCGCACAGTCCAGCTGCCAGAGGCGTCTTCCGGGTTTGCAATCGCGGAGGCGGTGGCGGCGGCTGCAGGAGAGGCTCCTCCCGAGGGACGCCGCCGGCGGTGAGGCAGAGGCGCCCACAGCGCCCCCTGGGGGTTGGGGGGGAAGTGCGTCTGCCCATAGGGTCCGCTCCCCTGAGACCCCAACAGGACAGCTTGCAACCCAGCTTCTTTGTAGCTGTGTCTACAAAACACCTTCTCTGTATCTGTCTGTAAGGGCCTGTATCTCAAGCAGCCTATGGAAATTACTTATGTGGCATCTGATTTCAGTGAAACCACTTGGTATGGTGACCCAAGAGTGTGAAACCAGTGTTTTGAGCAGCTTTTCAGAAGTACTGGATTGCCCTGGCTGCTCGCTCCCCTACCATCTCCTTTTCTGGTTGGTTAAGGGAACAAGATTCCCCCCTACCTAAAAGCAAGGAGAAATAAAAGGAAAGGACAAGAACAAAAAATAGTGCCTATATGTTGTGAATTTAGGTTTGAAGAGCAAAGGCAGGAGATACAAGTCTCATCCCCCATCTGCACAGTGACTGTCCCCAGAGATACACGGAAGAACTAGGGCACTCCCAGTCCTTGCCGCCCCCACAACAGCTGCTCAGCCCTGAAGAGCAAGGTAATCCTGAGCAACCAGGCCTCCCACACCCCAAACTCTGCAAATGATCTTCTTTCTCCCGTCTCCAAAAAGATGTGGTCCAGTCCAAGGAGGCATACCTGGGAGAGGCTCTACTAAGTCCTTAAGAGAACACCTACAGGCCAGGAAGAGACAAAAACAAGCTGTCCAGTAGAAATCAAGGACATCCTGAGAGGAGTTCCTAACTTAGGTCAAGCTTCTGAAGTGGTTGAGAAAATGAAGTTGCTGTGAGACACAGCGGTACACACCTTTAATCCCATCTACTCAGGAGGCTGAGGCAGGAGGATTGTGAGTTTGAGGTCAGCTTCAGCAACTCAGCAAGACCTTATCTCAAAAGTAAAAAATAAAAAGAGCTGGGATGTAGCTCTGGGCTAGAGCACTTGCCTAGCATGCATGAAGCCTTGGGTTCAATCCCCAGTATGAAAGAAAATAAGGAAGGAAAAGAAAAGAGGCTGCTCGTAGGAAGTGGGAAGGGAAGGAACAGCTGATGAAACTGAGGCAGTTATTTGGAGAGGGATGGAGACCTACAGCTGCTGAAAGTCCAGAAAAGCACCACAACCCAACTCCCATAGATTCAGGGCAAAAAACCTAAGAGTAGAGCCAGAGGAGTGGCTCCTCCACCCTCTAGTTTTCCTTCCTAGTGGAACCAGAGGAGTCTCTTGTGTCAAGATTCAGGGGAGTCTGCTCACTCAGACACACATGCCCATTATCCTATATAGAAAAAAGACTCCCCAGCTCCCCAGTGATACAAACTCCAGACATACACACGTACATGTGTGTGTGTGTGTGTGTGTGTGTGTGTGTGTGTGTAAAAGACACTTATTTGCAGGCAAATACTGGGAGCTAGATTCTGGTTGCCTATCATCTCAGCCTCCTGGGGTGTGGTTGGGGACAGTAAGGATACTTATTTTGCTACATTGTTTTTCTTCCTTTTCTATGTTTCTGTTTTTATATTTTCTTAGCAGCAACAGAACAGGGAGTCAGTCTTGAGGTATTTTAAAGAGTTTTTTTTTTTCTTAAAAAAAAATAATATAAAGTTATAAAAAGCGGCAGCAGCCTGGGGCCCGGATCTGGAAGGGAGGAGGTGCTGGCGGCTCCATTGCAGTGGGCAGGCACTTTCTTGTTAATGGGCTTTTGACTGTAGGAAGACAAGAGGCAAGAAACAGGATCAGGGTATGGGCCTACCAGTTGTCTTACCCAGTGAACTGGGTATACCAACGGGCTAATTCTTGATTTCCTTCTGCTGGTCTGGTAAGTCAAACAGAGCAAAGGCAAGGTAAATGCCAGTTCAACAGGGGTGGCCTGGAAGTGAGGCTAGAGAATACACATGCACACACACACACAGTTATGACTGCAATAGCTGTCAAATGTGCTCTTCTATGGGTGTCAGGGAAGTTAGTATGCATCTGGCCCATGTCTAAATAGGGAGAGCATCTCCCTGTCCCACCTCTCATGGGACCTTCCTGGCAGACATCCCATGGATAGACCAAACAGGCTATTCCAGAGCTTTTATCAGAACAAAGAAACCTCGCTGCAGACTTTACTAGAAACCCTAGAGAACCTGCCTGTCATTACAGAACCTGGAGGCGGGCACATGTACAAGGTGTGCACTCATGCCTCTGTGGACCTTGAGTTGCGTACTTGCCCTTCAATGCTCTAATGCCCAAAGGAAGACCCAAGGAACAAGATCAGCCCACCCACCTGGCTGCTCAGCATGTTGGACCACAGCTCAGGGACCCAAACTCCCTTTCCTTCAGGGAACAGAAGTATTTCCAGGCTCTGGAATGAGGGCCACAGCCAATTCAGAAAGAAGTAGCCCTTTGATTACAGCAAAAACAAGGGCAGGGGTGCGCAGCATGTCCTGAGAATAAGGGAGAGGACTAGGGATGGGAGATCCATCTGGCAAAAGCGAGGATTGCTTGCGAAGGGCTAACCTACCTCTGTCTAAAGTAGATGGCTTAGGAACTCTTCCCCTTTCTTCCCTTCCCCGCATAGTCATCTACCTGACACCTTCTCCATGTCAGGCACCCACTGTGTACCCCACCTCAGCCCTCCTGACCCTTCTTTGTCACACTCTCCGGGAAGCTGGGCTGGTACCTTCAGTGTAGAGCACTTCTCCTCAAAGGCCAGGGCCGGGCCCGGCTTCTTGCGGCGCACAGAGCAGGCCCCTTCAGAAGGGGCTCCAGCCTGACAGTGCTTGGCCTTCACTGGCCGGCAGTAAGTGGCCAGGTTTTTCCGCTTCTTGGCTACCTCTTCCTCAGAGAGGCAGTTAGTTGGCAGGGCCTTGGCTGGGTGTCCAGCTGCTCCCCGGTTCTCCAGCTGAGAAGCCTTGACGGGTGGGGGGAGTGGATGAGGGGAACCCCGACAGTCCAGGGGCCCTGCCCGCTTCACTCTTGGCCCCACAGTTCCATTAAGCCCCATGCCCAAGGCTGATTTAGTCTTGGCCGAGAGGCCCCGGCAGCCAGAGGGTTTGCCTTTTCCAGTGGGCTCCAGGATACATGTCCGTTTGAAAGTGGTAGGGCCAGGGGACAATTTCCGCTTTCGAGATGGGGCCTCCACCTCTGCCCCATCCTTGCCTTTGGATGACTTGCTGGCCTTGGAAGGCGGCAGCTTGCTGAAGGACGGGGATGGCGTATTGGCAGGCAGTGGTGAGGTGATGGCCTGGCTGCCACCCATGCACTCCGCCTGGCTGCAAGCGGCTGCCACACTGGGGGAGCCTGCAGTGTAGCTGGGGACAAGGCTGTCCTTGGTGGAGGGCGTGGAGACTGGGCAGGCAGGTCTGGGGGGTGGGCCTGGAAGTCGGGGGCAGCTGCCCATGGAGGATGGGCTCAGGGGAGCAGATAAAGGGGAGGTGACAAGGTGGGATGGAGGTTCAACCGCTGGTGGGATCTTCCTGCAGTAAAGAGAGAACCCCACTGTGACTGCCAAGCCAATAAAAGGGGCTTCCCAACACACACCAGTTTCTCTGCCCCACCTAGAAATGGCCAGTGGAGCCCCAGAATTGCTGCCATCTGCTGGGAGACACTGGAATTGAGGGCTAGGAAGAAGGCTCAGGGAAATATATACTCAAACTATATAAAATATGTGAACTAGTGTGCAGACTCATGAACAACTACATTTTAAGACTCTACTTGGGCATCCCCTATCCCAAGTTACCCAAAAGGGTAGTGTAAGTGATAGCTAAGGGTCTAGATTCAACCCCAGACCACCTATTCATGCCCTGCTCCAAATCTCCCACCCGCTTCATGCACTCCCCATTTGGGGTCTTCCTGGCAAACAACCAAGGCACACCAAAGAGCATGTGTAAAAGATCTGGGTTTCTGAAGTCTTGTACACCAGGGCGTGGGAAGGGGCATTCCAGGCCCAAGAAACTCACTTCCACATGTGTGAGCTGAGGTGCCGTTCCAGCATGGAGCTGAGTGCTGAGCAGAACCGGTCCAGCCGGCGGCTGAACACGTAGCATCCTGGGCTCACCAGCCGGCTCCCAAAGGTGCAGAACTAGAGGCAGAAGAAAGATCATGGTTGGTTGGGCCTGAGATACAGGTAGGGCATCTGCACGTAAGATCTGACCTCCTCCCCATACTGTGGGCCAGAGGGCTGGCCAACCCCACCCCAGGCCCTGCCCCAGGTCCTTACCGCCTGTGGCCGCGGGGGCCGGGTTGCATAATGGCAGTCAGGGGGGAGGTGGAGGTCCTCAGATGTCCCCTCCTCCTCACTCTCCTCGCTGGAGGCCTGGGCCCCACCCCGGGGCAGGGGGAAGGGGAACAGGCCTGGGTCCCCATCACCACCACAGGGACCTTCATCATCCAACTCACTTTCAGAGGAGGCCCGGGACCTGGAAGGGCCAAAGGGGATGTGAGGGCAATGTGACTAGTGTGGGGTCAGGGTGGGGGTGTCCCTGAACCCGCCAAGCTCAAAAAGCCAGGGCAGACACCCTGCTGGGCAACCAGAGGAAGAGGTAGGAGGATAGGATGGGAGGGCATGACAGAGCTCACAGAATAAGAGACAAGAGCCCAGGGCCACAGCTCCCAAGGGATTCTCTTCCCAGGCCCTGCCTCCTCAGGGAAAAATCTGCTCCAGATTCGCTTCCTCCAGAAAATCTTCTGAGCTTAACTGCACCCAGCTCTGGTCAGCCCAGTCAACTCTCTCAACCCCCTTCTTGCATCACATATTCCTGTGAGCCTGTCTGGGAGCTGAGCCTGTGTTTCGTGTCTGCCCCTCATGTTACAGGCAAAGAGGCGTGTGTGTCTTCGGCAAGGCAGGCTCTCCCCGGGATCCAGCGCAGCCTCTGCACACGAAGGGGCCAGTGAATGAATACATGGTAGGACTGCCTCACCCAGGACCCTGACCCTTTCAGCTCCCCAGTGAAAGTTTGGCCTATTGGAAGTAGCTGGGAAGATGTTCATATCCTGGTAATGGATCTGGCACCCCACAGAGAAGCTAGGGTATTGTGGTAGCCTGGGCAGGAACAGGGGAGTCACCTGCTTCCACACCATTGCCAGGGGCCTAGGTATCCCCCCCACATTCAGGGTGGAGTGTGCACATCTTGCAGGACACTTCCTGCACCTGTCTTCAGGGGTCCCTAGTGCCTTTGGGGCCAAGTATCCCCAGGTGAGGTGGGGGTTGGATCCTGGACATACCTGGGCAGTGCACAGAATGGGTAGTTCTGCTTGGTGCGAGCAGAGAAGGTGCTGCTGGCAGCAGCCACAGCTGCCACAGCCTGGACTGAGGAGGAAGATTCCTGGGAGGGGCGCTCAAGCGCTGGCTCCTTGCGCCCTGGGCTCTTCTCCTTGGGAGACTCTCCTTTGCGGGAGTTGGCCTTCAGCTCTGCCACTAGTACGTCAAAGTCCTTGGCCCGGCCCTGGACCTCCCGGCGCTGGTGTACCGAGTGGATCTAGAATACAGCAGGGTGGAGGGTGGGGAAGGGGTGTGAGCTGAGGAGTGTGGGGCAGCAGTGTGCTCTGGCCTGGGCAAGTGGAAAAAGACAAGGTGTGAGTATGTTTTGGGTGTGTTTATGTGTCTTTGTTTCACTCCTCCATGGGGCCAAAATCCTGCTTCGGGGTGGGGGAACCTGGAAGCCACTCCCTGCCCGCTGCTCCCACCTGTACCACTGGGGTGGCCTCCTCTTCCCTTCCCAGCCTCATCCCTGGATAACATCTGAATTCCTCTCCTCACCCAGGTCCTATGTCTGTGCTGGCCTCCCTCTCCATGCTGTGGAAATGGGGGTTACCTTGCAGGTCAGCAGGCGGGTACAGATCTTTTTGGTCTCTGGATTTATGACCCCACACTGCCTGTTCAGGTCACACTCCTTCCCTGTGGGGAAAGTGGTTCCAGTGAGCATAAAGGCCATTTCTTGGAAGCCCATGGGAGAATCTGGCCTCTTTCTGCCAGGGGCCTGGGAAGAATTGGCTCTAAGGCAGAAGAGCCTCCAGCCCTCAGGTCTGGGGCTACCCCTTGCAGGAAACTCTTCAGAGTATCCAGATCTCTGCAGGGTGTGTGACCCATCCCTGTCCCCAGCCCCAGCCCAGGCATTCCTTTTGGAGATTTCAAGCCCAAAGCAGGGCAGCAGGGCAGCACATGTCAAGAAGCAAAAGCAGCCACAAGAATCTAGAGGTGAGAAAAGAGGTAACGGTCAACTGCCAAAGGGGAGAAGAGTAACTTCACCAGCTTGTGCATAGGCAAGTGGCCGAGATTAGGAGACCTGAGCTAGAGAAGCTTTCCTTGAATCAAGGAGGTCAAGAAGTAATAGGGCTCCTGTACTCGATAAGCTATGATGATCAGGCCCAGTCCTTCCTGACCTCCAACCCATCTGGCCCAGGGACAAAGCAGCCCAAAGGAGCCCCCACAGGTCCGCAACTACTCACGAGCCATCTTGCGGTGGGTTTTGGGGGGCAGCCTGGCCCCACCAGGCTCCTTCTCTGGGGGGCTGCCTTCGGCCCGGTGACTGGAACCCTCACCAGGGATTATCTCGATGCTCTCTCTGCCAGGAGGTTCTTTAGAAGGGAGAGCCATAGGGGCTTTTCCAGGGGAGTCCTTGGGGAGGCTGCCTGGCTGGCTGAGGAAAGCAGAGGGTGGGGCCACCCTGATTCCATGTCCATCGGGCTTCGGGAGACTGGACATCTTCTCCAGATTCACCACAGGCACGAAAAGGCTACACGTGGAGAGAGGGTATGGGCTGGGGGGTGGGGAGGCTGGGCCTGGACCCTAGCCCAGAGCCATCTCCTTCCTGGCCCTGGAACTTGGGTGGGCTCCAGGAGGTATGTTTAACATGGGAAAAGGGAAGCCCACATTGCCTAGAAAACATGGGAGGGAGCTGCAGATGGGGTTAGCTGCCTCCACTGGTATCAACCCCTCCCTGGGTCAGGTTTGATCTTGGGGAGTCTCCAACCTCTTCTTACCAGAGGTTGTCCTTCTGGGTCTTCTCGGGAGGCTGGTGGCCGCGGCTCCGGGACCCCTGGCCCTTCTCCCTGGAGGAGGTTTTGGTGGAACCTGGGGCCCTACAAGCTGGGCCCTGCCCATTCACTACATGGCATTTTTGAGAGCTGGCAGGGGCTGGAGGTGGGGGTGGGGCCCGAGTATAAAGCTTGCTGAGGGGCCCATGTCTTCTTTCTGTCACCAGGAGGTGGAGAGAGTAATCAAGGTAAGTGGTATCAACTGCCTCCTTCCCCAGCCTCCTAACCTCCCCATAGACTCAAATCAGAGAATCTGAGTTTCCATAACTTAAACTGTGAATTTGCCTCCTTTTCTTTTTATCTTGAGCCATCAAAACTCAGTATTTTAGACCCAGCTTCCTGAACCACTTAACTCCCCTGGATGCTAGCAGTTTGTTTGAACAATAAACCCTACCCCCGACTCCACAATGCTCTGGAGCTGTCCCCAGGCCCTTCTGATCCCCAGAACTGCCATCTATTACCCCATATGACCTCCCAACTGACCCTGTGCTAAGAGTTCCCTGTTCCACCTTCCCCTTAGCTCCTCCCTGGGGCTCCTCTCACCGCAGTGCTTCTGGAAAGCTTGAGGCTTCACCACCTGGCTGCAGTGGTTACACACAACCAAATAGAAGTCATCATGGGCAGGGCAGTGCCCAAAGATGGACATGTCTGCAATGACAGAAGCCCTTGTCACTGGGGCTCAGGACCCCAGGGTTCCCCTGGAATATCAGAGAGCATTCCCATCCCACCACTTTGAAGGCACTTCACCTCCCAATTGATGTGACAGGCTTTCTGCTAGATGCTCCCACTTCTAGATTTCAATCTAACCAATCCCAAAGTATATGGGCACAATCACCTGTAACTAGTATCTCCAATGACAGGTCACAGGAGCCAGGGCAACTGGCTGACTCAGATCTAGCAAAATGATGATCCCCAGACTTGCTGCTTCAAGCAGCCACCTCCTTCTGGGTGTGGTAGAAGAGGGGAGGGTGGTCCTGTCTGCCCTGAGTTCCAGCCCTAGTGTGTGTTGACTCTTACCTTCTTTAATGAGGGTCATAGCATCCAATTTCTTCGTGTTTTTGCTACTTTCCTCCAGCTCAGCCCCTGGAGGAAAAAAACAGCTCAGAAGTCCACCCCCTTCCCAGATCCCCATCTCCTACCCAAGCAGGGCCTACAGCCCAGCACTGAGAAGCCCATTCTGCCTAAAGAGCTCCTGATACTCAGAACCACTAGAAGAACCTTTCCGAAGATCCTTTTCAAGTGCCCATTTTTCCTTCACCTGCTGTCTTTGAAATAAGCTAGCTCCACTAAGAAGAATCCAGTCACCTCTTATGGACCCTTGATGCCAAAGGCATGGTTCAGGGTTCCACTGCTGACTAATTGGGTGATTGTGGGTAAATATTTCTTTTCTGGGGTTCACTTCTCCACTTAAAATGGAAATGATCCTAAATTTTTTTCTGGAGATCTGAATCCCTCCTTGAGATTTCTCACATGGTTCCTTTCTGTTACTCTTTGACATCCCAAATACTCTTCCAGGTAACCACCCCCATGAACTCAATTTTGCTCCACCTGAGTTACCACAGCATTGTCAATGTTATGCCCAGTTTCTAAGGTGCTGCCCTGACAGAATGGTCACAGACCAGAAAAACTGCTGCCTTTGAGCCCTTTGGCATCTTCAAAGTCTCCTTGGTCAGTTACCAAGCCCCTCCCCTTAGAGGGGCTTTGCTCTGCGCTGCCCTTGTACCTCAGTTTCTGGGTTAATGACAAAAACATCTTAGCTGTGCAAAGCAGCTCTTTCTCCATCCCCCTACTTTTCTCCTCCCCCCTCCCTCTTCTACACCCCCTCCCTGTCCCTTGGAAAAAAAATCAATTCTGAGTCACCAAACCCATCTGACTCCATTTCCGGTTCTCAATGCACCCAGACCCTGACAATGGCCCCATCCTTGCCCACCCAGCATGGGCCAGTTCCCGAGTGGCCTGTGCTCCCAGTTAGGTCTGGTCTCTGATACCTACTAACAGTTTTGCCCCTTTCTAAGATGAGAAGAATGTTGACAATCTTATATAATGTCTAGATATAAGGGGTTGTGAGTTAAGCATTCAAGACAAGGGGCAGCTCCCACTCTTTAATCAGTTAAATCCAAGTGTGGGGAATGATGGACCCAACGGAACTGGGAGTCAGATGTCTCAGTGGAGAACAAGTGTCATTAGAGACCGCTCATGAGGTTTCCTCCTCCACCCCTTCTAACTTGCAAACTTCTTCAGGGGTGTGATGCCTGCTGTCACCTCCAAAAGACACGAGGCCAGGTGCTCCCTGGGGCCCAGGAGACAAAGATCAGAAGAAGGGGTTGTAGGCCCACTCACCAAAGGCACTCAAGGGCCTACAGAAGGTGGGGGGGCGGGGTAGGGGAAAGAACCAAGAGGTAGGGCAAGAGACCCGGGAAAGGACAGAGGGCTGAAGGCATGGATGGATGGACTGAAAGAGGGAAGGTGTGAAGGAGGACAGATAGAAGGATGGATGGAGGAAGTATGCGGAGGGGGCGGGGGTTCAGAAGCATTGCAGCCGTTAGGCAAATGCCAAAAAGGAGCAGGAGATGTGGGGCAAAAGGCAAAAGAACAAGAGCATGGGGAGGGGGGTACAGAAGTGGGGTGAGTGGGAAACACGTGGAGAGGACTGTTACGGATAGAGACAGCTGGAGCAGGTGCACGAGGGGCGGAAGCTGGAGGCCAGCAGGCAAGAAGAAAGATAAAGGCAAGTAAATGTGAAGGCAGGTGGTGGCACCGGCAGAGATAGAGGTGGGCAGGGTGGGCTGAGAGCGGTGAGCCGGCGCTAGGACCCGGAGGCGCGAAGGTAGCAGAGCGGGCGGGCACTAGGACCCGGCGGGTCCTTTGTTTGGGGGGCCGGGGAGCCGGACGGCGGCTCCAGTCGGCGGCTCCCCTCTGCTGGCGGGGGCCCGGAGTGGGGGAGGGGAGATGGTGATGGGGTCCCCGGACTCTAGGGTAGCTGTACTCACCATCAGCCGCAGGCAGGTCGGCCCGCTCCACCCACGAGCTCCAACTCTGTCCCGCGAAGTCATCGAGACTCGGCACCCGCCGCTCCAGAGCGGCCATTGCTGCCGCCGCGCGTTCACGCACCGCCATCACCGCCGCGGACGCGCGCCCGCCCCGGCGCCGCCGCCGCGCGGCCCCCTCCCCCCTGCCCCGCCGCGGGCACGCCTCCCCTCTCCCCCTACCTTTCCAGTTCACCCTCTGCGCAAGCACAGCACAGGTCGCCTGCCCCCTCCTCCTCCTTCCCGCATAGCCTTCTGGGAAATGTAGTTCCGGCGCGGGTGCTGTTGCCTACCGAGCTTGCAGTAAGAGCCCTTCCGAAAAGCACGATTGCAGGCGGAATAGAAAAGACCAAAGCCCCAGGATCTCCTCTCCTAAATCTTGTGCATACGTTCTCTGTACCACGAGTCACTCTCCCAAGCTCACTACACACACACCCAGCCCCAAGCCTCTCTCTGCCCAAGAAGCCCCTCTAAGCAGTGCGTCCGCCAGCTGGCTGGCGCCCCTTCCCGGGCGGGCGGCCACGAAGCGACTCCGCTCCCCCGTAGATCGAATAGGGTAGGTGCAGGGAGGTGGGCGCTGTGAATCAGAAGGGCAAGGGGAGGGAGTCTGTAGGATGTGCTGAAGGACACAGGGGTTGGTGTGGGGGAGGGCCTCAGCCCCTGTGTAGTTCCTCCTCTGTGGGAAACCCCCGTTGCCCTGATGCAGAGCAGAGGATTGGAGTACCGTTGTCTGGGTTTGGTAGGACCTGGCTGAGCTGATCAAGATCACCTGTCAGGATGACAGAAGGCTATCTCCGAGCCAGAGCCAGCCCCGGAACTAGGGTGGCCCCGAGGCTGCTGGTGTTTGCAGCGTCTTTGCTGATCCGTCTCTCCTCCTGAGAACTGCGATCGATACCCTGCACCGCCTCTTCCCAAACCCTGGCTGGACCCTGACTCCATCCATCATTTTGGCTTCTTTTTCTAATGAATATTTTCTCTGGTAAAGGGCTGCTAGTAAGCCTTGGCATAGGAAGATTCCTCATCAGATTTGTCATTTTCCTTGCTAAGGCCTGGAAAGTACCTTAATCATCCACCTCTTTCTTCTCCGCAGCCGATATTTTATTCTCATCCTCACACAAGAGACAAAAGTCTTTCATCTCATTAGAAAAGAAATACTAATCCTCTTTCTCCCTCCTTCACCCCATACTGCATCCCTTTAGCTAAGAGGAACCCAGGTTTGAGAGCAAATAAGTCAAGGTCTATGAATTCAAAACCTCAGACTTTCATCCAGGGAAGGTTTAAGTACTTCAAAAATAATATTTGAGGGTCTTTATCAGAGATCCATGGATGATGCCTAAGGGGTCCAGTAACCAGGTGAAACTGAATGTAAAATTGTGTTCAGGTGCATTTTTCTAGGGAATGTTAATGTAGAATGCAACTATCTGGTGGGGGGAGATAGAGGTGCAAGTTTGTTCAGCAAGAACCTTATAGTAAAGAGCAAAGCATATGGCCCTCAACTCCTGACAGGAAGCTTGTTTGGGTCACAGATGGTAGGAAAGCAAATGGAAACAGCATTGTGGAAGCTACTATCTCTCGGCTTTTGAGTTCGCTCCAGATTTGCTAACGAATCTCAGTTGCTTTGGACTAATTGGGAGCCACCAGAAGAGGCAGTGTCACCAGACTGGGGCCTGCCAGGAACAACTGCTAGGCCAGCAGACTCTATTGCTTGGGGTGCAGAGTGGAGAGGAGTGGAACATTATCTTGGTAGAAATTCTGATATCTGTCCAAGAACTTAAAGCAAGGGAGAGGAAGAGGGAAAAAAATCCCCAGAAGGGCTCCAGTCTTGGCTCCTTTGTGGCAAATGCTCGCAGCACTGTTTATTCAAATGTGTAATAACAAGCACCAGAAAACAACATGCAACATTCTCCCCCCCACCCCACCCCTGACTTGCAATACCAGAAGTAGGAGACCCATGACCACAATGTTGAAGGAGAGGTCCAAGGTGGGCATTCTGGCAGGGCCACATTCTACCAGGGCAAAGGGCAATTGCTCTGCCTTTTGGCCTCCTGCAGCAGCTGGAGAAACCAGACACCTTCTGCTACCTCCCGTCCCAATAGGCAAAGCAGTGATGCCAACCCTGATTGAAGGGCACATGACTCCTATAAAGACAGCCCTGTCCTTGGCACTTGGCCCAGGCAGCCCTCTGGAGGTAATGAGGTGAACTGGCCTTTTAGGGTGGCCATGGAGAGAGAGGCCATAGTCTCTTCTGGCTGAGAAGAGCCAGCCTCTTTAGGAGAAGGAAGAGCCTTCTCTGACCCAGGGAGAGTTCTGGGATTCCTCTGCAGGAGTGAATACCTACCCCCTTTCCCCAACTGAAGGGCATTGCTACCTTCAATCCCCAGATGAGAGCACTTTATCCATCACATTTCAAATAAATTATAAATACGGACACAATCCAAATAATGGAAGGAGTAGAAGCTGCTCACAGACCCCCACCGGGGCCAGCCTGAAGAAAAATGAAGATCACCCCTTTATTCTCTGTGTCTCTGGCTGTGTAGGCAAAACTGTCCCCCCCTTGTCCTTGAGTAACTATGAGTACAACTCAGGACAGAGTTTCATATTTAGGAACATTCTCATCCCCACTTTTTTTCTTCCCTCCTCATATCCCTTCCCCAAATATAAAACAGAAAACAAATTAATGAAGGACTCTGGAGCTTTGAGGCATGTAAATCTCACACTTTCCCTATATAAAAGAAGCCAGCGGAGACAAGCAAAGAGTAAAGTGTGAGAAAAAAGTGGGAAAACTCTGACCCAAAGAGGAAATAATTGGCCCTAAGTCAAAGGTTCTGACCCCTAGGTACCCCAATAATGCATGTTACTATGGGTGGCATTGAGGAAGGTGAGGAGGTTGAAGGGGATTATCTCAGTCCTGAGGACAGACTGGCACAGGACACAGTCACCTTTGAGATGCTAAGTGGGCCAGTTGGCACTGGATTGGAAAATGGTTGGATTCTTCCCTCTTCATCCTTCCCTGAGCAGTCCTATGACTGGGGTGGATTGAAGTGTTTTGAGTGCATAGGAAGCAGATGGCCCTTGTCCAGTTAGCACTCCCTGGCCTTGGAGTCTAGAGAGTGTCAGGAAGAGGAGACACACCAAAGACAAATATGGAACTGGGTCCCAAAGTGAAGAAGCACCAATAGCATCAGGCTGCCCTGGACTGGGGACGGGATAGACCCTGGCAAAAATGAGGAAGCAGGGGAGGATGGGAAGACAGAGGAGAAGGCACATCCTTTTGTAAAGATGAGAAGGGGAAGTATGAAAGGACTATATAAGGAGCCAGGAGGAGACAGGCAAAGAGTTAAGCGGGAAATGAGCCCATCCATCCATGTCCTGGGGCTCTGGGGTAACTCGGCCTCATGATGGTCCTTCAGGCCCTTCCAAAGCCCCTATCTGGCCCCACAGGAATGAAAGGAAGGCCTGGACAGACTTCAAAAAGGATCTCGAATGCCTCAGACCCAAGAGGCTGGGGAAGGGAGGTGAGCTGGGGGTGGGTGGGTGAGGGAGCCTGAAATGGAGATGCTCCTAAGCCCCTCATCTTGCGTCCCAAGTGTGAGATGAGACCAAGCCCAAGAAGGACAGGAAGGAAGGTAAGGATTTTCTAAGGTAAGTGTAGTTTAGAGTGCTGGTGGAAAGTGCCCCACCCTGGGGGTGGGAGGACCAAGGGGATAAAAGAAACTGATTTTGTCAGCAAGTTTCCTGGCAAGTTTTTTCCTCAAGTTGCAACTCAGTTGCAGTTTATCTGCTCCCATTGAGTCCAGGCTTCATCTAGACCCTCTAAGGGCTCTTTTTTAGGCTAGTGTGCCTTCCTGGTTCACACATAGTGGGCTCCATGGGCAAACAGAAGCCAGAGAAGAGTGGGAAGCACATTGGGCTCTGGGAAGGCTGGAGATCAGTCACAGGGTGTAGATGACAGCCATTGAGGGGTGTCATCAAACCATCACTGGGCCCCCATTCAGGGACCAGGGGCAAGACTGCCAGCCATCTTCTCCTCACACACACTATATTGAGGCTAGAAATGTGGCTGCTACAGACCACTTTCAGGGCTCGGATCTTTTTGCCTTCAGCTCTTGTCTGTAGCACAGTCTGGTTCTCAGAGATGTGGAGAGTACAGATAAGACCCCAAGTATGATGCCTGGTTCAGGCAGTACACAAGAAGCACTGAGCTCCTGCCATCTGGGGCTCCAGCAAGAGGAGGGATAGGAAGCCACTGGGTGGGCTGCCCAGGTTTCCAATAGCTGACGCCTGCCCATCTGTAGTCCCAAAGCTCAAAGCCCAGAATGACGGGTGGGGGAAGGGAGTTGGAGAAGGAAGAGGGAGGTCGTAGGTGTTGAAGAGGTGCTGTCCAGTTCAGGAGTAGCCAGGCGGGGGGCTGTTTACTGCTTCTCCACTGCTCCCTGCTCAGCTGCACTCTCCTGGCTGGGGCCCTGGCCCTGGTCCTGGCCCTGCCCGTGCCACGGGGTCTCCTTGAACACAAACCAACAGTTCCCGGCCCACAGGAAGAAGTTGATAAAGCCGAAGAGCTGCAAAGGACATCAGGGGAGTATGTGAGAATAGTAGGAAAGGGACACTATGAGAACAGGGAGTGGGTAGTTCCTGTGGTTGAGGGAAGAAGCACAGAGAACTAGAAAGACTAAGAGAGCAGGGTATAGAGGTAGGATTCAAGACCATCTCCCATTAAGGGATTCCCTAGCAAAAGGGTCTAACTCTGTCCACAGCATGCACCCAGGATGTAGCTTGGTCACTAGCCCAGTCTTACTGCTGAGGAGGTTATCATGCATAGCATAGCAAGGATCCAGGAGTCAGGGGCCAACAGGGCTTCCCACAGCAATACAAGGGGCCTGCTTAGAACACCTTCTGTTGGGTGGGTTTGACTGGAGCTGTCCAAGGTGCTTCTTCCCTAGGACCAGGGACTCAGCCAGGGCTATATTCAAATGTTTATTTTATTTTATTTTTATTTTTTAAATATTTATTTTAAGTGTTTTAAAAACCTAATAGCAGGAAGTATTTAGGAGAAAGTGTACTGATGTTTGCAATTGACTTTGGAATGCATTAAAAAATGGATTGATGGGTGAAAAGAGGTGGATAGGTAAGTAATAAAGCAAGTCTAATAAAACGTTAATGATAGAGCCTAGGAAGTGAGCATGTGGGTGTTCACCATAAAATTCCTTCAACTTTGCTGTATATGTGAAAATTTTTGCAATAAGGTATTGGGTGGAGGGGCCTGTGAGTGGAGTTCCAGTATGTTCCAGAAGCTCCCTGATGTGCCATACATGAAACATTTCAGTTATGGGCCTTGGGGAAGTCAGAGGCATTTTCAGAGAGGGTCTGAGATAGCTGAGATGATGGCTCAGGCACTTGCCAGCTGACGTGAGCATATTTCAATGTTTTAACAACTAGGATGACCAAATGCATGCCTATTGGCTGAATGCACCCCTGCCCCAAAGCCCTTATCTGTGTGGGAGTCCAAGCAATGAAGAGCCCTTTCTCACTCACTCTGAGTCTCTTTGCAAGCTCTGAGCCCAGCCACAGCCCTAAGCTCCCTCTTCACATGTTCACATGTGCACCCATTCACAGCACGAAGCAGCCCAGAGGGATGGGAGGCAGTCCTGAGGGCACGCCTGGAGGTGGGGAAGGGGAGTACCTTCTCGGGATCAGCATCAGGTGCAGATGGGCACTAACTCTATGTGCAGGGGACACCGGCCCTGGGGACACCCTCTCTGTTCCTCTCAGAACCTGGTAGCTGGGACAGGCCTGGGCAGCTGGGACAGTGCTACTTCCCCTAGGCCCCATCAGTGGCCACAAGTCTCACCACAGAGATGTTGGCCAGTCCCATGGAGGGTGTGGCCCCAGCACTGCACACTGCTTCCTCTCCATGGCACACGGACATGGCTGCAATCAGGCTGGATGGCCGTGTGGCACCTTTGACATCAGTCAGGCCCTTGCCCCAGGCAGCAGCAGCTACCAGCCAGAAGAAGGTGAAAGAGACGGTCACACAGAAGTCCTGGGAGGAGCAGAGGGTTGGGGAATACACTCAGAAAGTCCCCATGATTCCCTAGATTTTTTTCCTTTTGCTATAATACTCTAGACTCCTGGGGTCTCAGACATCTGCCTCTTCCTCTCCTACCTGACACCTAAGGTCAAAGGGGGCCCAGATGGTCCTAAGAAATCTGTTCACTGACACCAAAATAATCATGTCTCTCAGGCTGCCCTACCTGTGTCCTCAAAACTAAGGTTAGGCAACAAGGTGCTGAGGCATCTGCTGGTCAGCTTCACCCCAAAATCCAAGTGATCTAAACTCCCTATTCTTTATCCCCAACTTTTCCTTTGATCACCCTTACTCATCTAAAAGTAGTGGCAGAAGGCAGATTTGGGAAACATGAGGTTCTCTAAGGCATTCTCCTACTTTCATAACTGGAATAAGGAGAAAGTTAAGGGAATAAGTAATACTAATAACAGCTAACACTTACTGTGGCTAACAATTTACCAGATACTTTACATACATTATCATTCCCCCACCCCCTACCCCCCAAAAAACCACTAAAAGGCAGGTATTATTTCATCCCTGTTTATAGATGAGGAAACTGAGATTTTGAGAGGCTGAGTAACTTATCTAAGGCCACACAGTGACTGAAGCCACTAAGAGACGGTGCTGAGATTGGAACCCAGGTGGCCTAACTCCAAAGCCTGCTTATTATACTTCTCTTGTTCTTCCTGTCAGTGGAAGAAAGCTATGGGAGGTTGGTAGAGGCAGATGTTCTACATTTAGGTCTTGGGCCCAGCGAAGCTACTATGTTTGTTTCCCCCTTGCCTCCATCCCTCTGGCCCATGCTCACTCACCACTAGTGGGAAGCGCTTGTTCTCCGTGTAGAGATTGTGGAAGCGCAGGTAGAGGACTAGGGCAGCCATGGTATAGAAGAAGGAAAAGATGCCAAGGGTCACAAAGAACTCGGCGGGGGCAGAGAAGTCCCCCATGAGGTGCATGGTCTTGGACGTGGAGTCATCATCACAGAGGGGCATCTCATACTGGACCCGGTGCAACCTGCAGGTGGTAGGGGAGGCCATCCTGAGCTTGGGCAACCCCTTCTCTCCACGCCCCAGGAGGGGTCCTGGGCTAGTTCTTACCCTGGGACTATTACAGAGTGAAGAAAGGTGTGGAGCAGTGCTTCTGGAGGGAAACTTGCAATCAAGGCAGGAACTTCCTTATAGTTTCATTTAAGTCCTACCTCCCCCTGGGCTGCCACCCTACACTCATCCGCCTGCCCAGATATGGTGAACATGCGGTTCCGAGTAGTCAGGGTCTTATGGTCACAACCACAATATATAGTAAATCTATTTCTGGTAGTCAAACCACTAGGCAAATCAGCTTCCTTCTGGTCCTGGGAAAGCACAGGACCACCGTGACCAAGCTTAGGTTTGAATCACCCATTCTCAGGCCTTACTTAGGCTTCCCAATTTGACTATCTTGGACAAAACAAAGAGAAAAAAAAAACCTTTTATATACAAGACACAATCTAGTTGGGTGCCAATAAATAGACATTTCTAAGAAAGGTTAGTCCTGTCTCCATTCTCCTCTGAACACTCAAGTTCCCCTTCTCTAAGCTCTCATATACCCAGGAAAGAATATTTTCTTCTACCTCCTGGTCAAGGTATGCCTCCTTGTTTTCTGGGGGTACCAGGTTAATAGCCAACATCAGCTCTTTGGGATCTAAGAACTAACAAGCTTCCTTACTTCAAAGCAGAGAGGGGGCTGCTGGGGCTGAGATAGCTGCTCAATTTGCTCAGACTTCTTCCTATAAGCCACTATCCCAAATGCCTGGGATTTTTCTACATGAGCTATATGACTCGCTGTTGGTTGGCCATGGACTGGAACATCATAAAGATGATCTATTTGTGTTTCTCTTATGTTTTTCTCAGTGTGCCTGAAATCACTAAAGCGCAGAGAGGACCTAAGTCTTATAATTCTGTTGGAATCTGGATCGGCACACAATAAATGGTCTTTAGATTTCTGGAAGAGGAAGAGACCAAGCAGGTCCTGCTGATGTAGTGAGAGAGACTGTGCTGTGTCATAACCCATTTATGCTCACCTGAAGGGATAGCCGAACAAAACAATGATGGAGCTCACATCCTTGGCTTCGTTGTTGCAGCGAACTGTTGCTCCTGTCTCCCCGCTGTAGGAGCCGCAGGACCCGAAGGCGAAAATAGCAAAGAGCTGAGAGAGAGTGAAGCCCCTTTGAGAATCAGAAGGCCTCATGTGGCCAAGATAAAGAACCACACTCTGTCTCCAGCAGCTGTAGATACTGGGGGGGCAGGAGTGAGATTCCCTTTATTCTTGTTCCTCCCAGGCAGGGACTCATGGCTACCATTGTCTTTCAGTTCGGGGTGTTATATTCACCATCCAGGGTGCTGGACCAGATAGCAAATGAATAAATTAGACTTTGAGTGGTGTCTCAGAGGGAGATGGAGACAAAATGGATCGTCTCCAGGCTTCCTCATTGGGCATGACACTGGGGACCATAGGCAGCCTCTTCAAAATGACAAGTGACTCAGAACCTCTGTAATTCCAGTTTTTGGAAACTTCATCTCAAAACCAGCTTTACTTTTTCTCCCAAGGGAGAGACCCTCAGAAATGGATTCCTCTGCACCAACCTAGATCAAACATGCCTGCAATGCCTTCCATTTCTCCTTTAGCCAGTCAAAGAATCTTCCCCTTACCTTTTTTGCTAACTTCCAGTGGTTTCCTGCCCTCCAGCTACACGGGGAAAGCACATTTCCTTCCAGCAACAGTGCTGGCTGGGCCAGTGCTGACAGTCCTGGCTAGAGACCAGAGAAAAGCACCCTCCACTTGCCTTATCAGCCTCTGCTATTTTCCCACTGGTGTTTCTCTTTGTAACCTGTTGATGCTGCCATATCTCAGTGTTAAAAAGCAGAGGCATTCCAGACCACTTGAACTGTTCTCTCCTCTACCTTTCATCACATTTGACTGCCTCTTGTATTAAGCAAAATAAAATTGTCCCATTCTGTGATTCTCAATTTTCTTTCCAGGAAATACCCTTCAATTAGCAAAGGAGATGGAATCTCCTTTCCCACATCATCTGCTCAGTCTCAGTTTCCTGTGCCCCTATCTTTGATTTGTTTACTTAGTAAGCAGTGAACTTATTCTGCGAATTGTTCTTTTTCTGTATGTTTCTCTATGACTCAGTGTCTTGGTCATTAAAGCATCTAGAAGACAGATAATCTATACCCCAGTCCTGCATCCACAGGAGAATTGCACATTACTCTGCTAATGCCTATTGGTGTTGTGAAGTGAAAAGAGACCTGGACTAGGAGTCTAAAAATCTGGGTTCTAGTCATAGCTCTGTTGCTAATTAGCCAAGTGACTCCACTGTCTGAGTCACAGTTTCTTCATCTAGATTACCTCCAAATGCCTATAAAATGAGGCATTTGGAGGTAATCTAGAGGCTTTTCCCAGCTCTGAAATTCTCTCATTCTCTCAGGGTTATGCTATCAGTGTGCTCTTGGCTGGACTTGCCAACAGCTGTGCTCTGCCCGTGGGTGGTGTCAGGTGCCACTGCCCTGCCTTGCATGGCCTGGCTTAGCAGAACTCCATGCTGGAGCCATTGACTTTTCTCTAAAGGTCATAACATGCACCTCTGTTTTCAGGAGATTTGCTCCAGACAAATGAGAATTGTCTCTATCAGTAAAGATCACCAGGAAAGAAGATAGTGTAATTTCTCTGCAGTGCCTATATAACTCCCACATCTGAATTGAACTATGCAAGCTGTAGTAGAGCCCTGCTTGCTCACCTCCCTGACAGAGCTAGAGAGAAGTCCCTGGAACCCTCTGCATCATTACCCTTCACACACTCAAAGTTGCCTCACAGGCACAACAACAGAACAGCCCTAACTTTTCCTCAGAGGAATTCTCTCATCTTTGTAGGCTCTGTGGCTTTCTGATTCCCTGTGGAAGTTTCTTTATTTCTCTTAGCTTCTGGTGCCCAGAAATGGACACAATTAGTGTGTCATTCTAGGAAGGGCAGCACAGTTGGATATAATTTTACCCATTGGCAGTTAGTCAGTAAATGGCTCCTCATAGAAAGTGTGCAGGTATTCCTAACTTGAGAGAGTGAGTGGTCAGTTATGGAGCCTTCTCTCAGCAGCCCTCTGTTGACAGGCGCCGCTGAACATGGACAGGAAGATGACATTTTTTGAGCATCTATTATGTACCAGGCAGGCTCTAGTACAGAACGGAAGTACTAGTACTAGTACTAGTGAACAGAAGAGAAAAAAATGAATCTGTCATCATTGGAGATCGTGCTCTAGAACTGTACCTTCCAAAATGCTAGCCACTAGCCAAGTGGCTAAAATAAGTGTTTCAATTAATATAAAACAAAATTTTAAATTCAGTTGTTTGGTCATACCAGACATATTTCAAGTGCTCAATAGTCACATATAGCTAGCAGGTACTGTAGTCATCAGCACAGATTATAGAACTTTTCCATCATCACTGAAAATTCTGCTATGTCAAAATGATAACCTCAAAGTTCTGGAAATTCTAAACCCTGCTCTCTGATTCCTCAAAGGGAAAAATATACCCATAAGAATGTTACCATCAATGCTATGTTGTTCTGATTCTTTGAAAGTTAGGATCTCTAAACATCTTCCACAATGGCTTTTTTACTTGCCAGAATATTTGTTTGTTTTTTGGTGCTAGAGACCTAACTCAGGGCCTTATGCATGCTAGCTATAGCGCTATATCCCTAACCCCAAGAACATGTTTAAGTATGAGTCAGATGATGGCAGATACAGTTTGCTATATGAGTGGATAATGGGAAAATACGAGAAGAATGATCACAGATTATAGGTTCATACAGCAGTAGAATAAAAAGCATCTCAGAAATGATTAAGCTCAACAGTTTCATTTCACAAAGATGGAAACTGAAGCCCCAAAAGATTATGATTTTCCCAAAGTCACATTTAGCCGATTTAAGAGCCAGGTTATGAATTTACACCTCCTGATTCCCTTTCCAGTGCTCTTTGTGCTTCAGTCATTTATTCATCCAACACTTATGGAGCGTCTACCTTGTGCCAGGTGCTAGAGGTACAAAGATGAGTAGGACCTGGCTTCTGTTCTCAAGAATTCACGTTAAGAAGAGAATGTCATGCTAAAACAAATAAAACCCAGCACCATAGTTACTAAAACTAAAGGAGCAGCCAGCTGCAGTGGTGCATGCATGTAATCCCAGTGACTGTAATCCCAAGGAGACTGAAGCAGGAGGATCACGAGTTTGAGGCCAGACTCAGGAAATTAGCAAGGCCCTAAGCAACTTAGTGAGACCTTATCTCAAAATAAAATATTAAAAGGGCTGAAGATGTAGCTCAGTGATAAGTGTCCCTGGGTTAAATTCCTGGAAGGAAGGAAGGAAGGGAGGAAGGAAGGAAGGAAGGAAGGAAGGAAGGAAGGAAGGAAGGAAGGAAGGAAGGAAGGAGAGAAAGAAAGAGAAAGAGAGGTAGGGAGGGAGGGTAGCGGGGAGGGAGGGAGGTTAAAGGAAAGGAGGCTAAAGGAGAGATCTCTACTGTGTGTGGTGAGGATTACAAGGAGTGAGAGAGGAGCTGTGTGCCTGGGCTGAAGAAGCACAGAAAAGCACCCTCACCCAGCCCTCCATGGCTCCTAGTATTCAGCCTTTCTGCCTCAGATTTGCTTCCTTCCCTAACTATTCAGGGGACTAAGCCCAAGGAAGGAGAGTGTAGCAACTGAAATAACCCTGTCACCATACACAAGGCTCTGAGAGCAACTTGATCATAAAGAACAGCAGCCAAAGATGGAGCCTCTGAAACCAGAAGGCTTTCTGGAATTCTGGTGCCAATCAATTTTTCCTTCTCTTGGACTTGCGTTGCTGATGATCATACTCTGCCCTCTACTTCTTGCCCTTCCTCCCTTCCTCCTCCTGTCTCTGTGTCTCCTTTACAAAGATGTTGGAATAACTTTTCCCAGGCGTTTTGTTTTGTTTTTTGTACTGGGGATTGGATCCAGAGGTGCTTTAACACCAAGCTACATCCTCAGCCCTTTTTTATTTTTTATTTTAATACCGGTTCCCCCTGAGTTGTCCAACTGGCCTTGAACTTGTGATCCTCCTGCCTCGGCCTCCCGAGTCACTGGGATTGCAGGTGTGCACCACTGCATCTGACCAACATTCCCAGTTAAAGGATGAGGTTCTACTTTGGTGCTGACTTCCTTGCTGGTCAGAGAACACCAACATCATCAGTTAGTGCAGGGCACAGAAGGCAAGTTCTTTCCCCAAATCTTCCTCCACAATCATCCTATTGGTTTGATGAACTCTGGTGGTATCCTTTCAAATCCTCCACAGTTGCTGAAATAACTCCATTACAGACACTTCAGAGTCAAGTAAATGACTTTGGCACCCCAAAGGTAAAATTTTCATTAGGAGGACACACTCAGTTAAAAGTAATATAACTTATTTATAAGTTATGAGAATAATGACTGAGTCATCCGGAGATCTTTTGTATCTTACCATCAAACTAAGGATTTGGCAGTGACACTTGAATAATCTCACTAAAGGACAAGACTAGTTGGGCAGTCTGCACAAGGGAAGAAAATGGATAAAGGGGAGGTTTGGGAATAAAATATCTCCGGGAGTGTCAGGCTCACTGTGGTCCTCCTAGATTCACTATGCATTACAGAAATTGCCTTTTGTAATCCTCCCTGTGAGCCTATAAGACAGGTCTGACCTCATTTACAGATAAGAAAAACGAGGCCCATAAAGATTTCATCTCTTACCCAAGTTTCTAGGACTACAAAGCACAGGACACCAAATTTAAGCCAAAGCCCAAATGACCTTAAAGTCTGCCTTAAAAACAAACAAACAACAAAAAACCCCTGCTTCTCCAATAAGTGGTCTATGCTCAGGTAACCGATTTAGTGAGATTCTTGAATTAGAATTGAGGTGAGATTAATTTCTGTATTTTAAAGACACTCTAACATAAGCTTCTGACTCATAAAAGAATTACATCACTTTTTCCACTCAAGGATTCCAGTAAAACCTTTGCTTTTTGATAATAATGACTATAAAAGTTTTCAATTACCATTACTGTATCAGCAAGATTTGTGTTTTATTTTTTCCTCCTCTAGTCAGGAGTACTTTATCCCACCAAGCACAAAATGGGTGAAAAAAAAATGACATTTTCACTCTCATTTCTGGTGCTGGTTCCTATGTACTCTCATGTTAGCTCATCTGCAAAAATTCAAAGCAAGTGAAACTTGTGCCCTGAATTTATGCTACTCAGGATAGCATTAAAACCAAATCATGTCTCCTTATGATGCTACACTGTGAATGAAGACTAGTGTAGAGTTTGTTCCCCACTCAGGGCTCTTGAGTTTAGCAATGTGAAAGAAAGGGGTCTCTGTTTTGTAGCTGAAGTTTTTTTGAAGTTGAAGATTGTAAAAGTCAGGCAGGTTATACTTGATAGGGCATCAGCACCGACCCTGGGAGGAGACTGGATTATTTTCCTAGGATTGCTTTGTCCAGCATTCACAGAAGTGTGGTGGGGGCTGGGGCTGTAGCTCAGTGGCAGACCACTTGCCTAGCATGTGTGAGGCAATGGGTTCAATACTGAGCACCACATAAAAATAAACAAATAAAATAAAAGCATTCTGTCCATCTACAAGTACAAAAAAAATTTTTTTTTAAAAGAAATATGGTAAGTACTGGCGGGGGCGGGGGGCAGGAGTGAAGGATACTTTTCAGAATGCCCCCAGGGAAGGCAAGTCCATATTCCAATAACTTCATTATTCCTTCATCCTTTGATAGTCTGTCTCCAAATTTCCATTATATCCATTTTGTCAAGTTTAATGATACAATCGTACTCTTACATTTCAGGTTCTGCTCCTCTGAATGGCTCCTAATGGCTCTCTGACTTCTGGATGTCAGTCACTCAGAGCCTTAATATTCTTATATGGACCCCTCTGGTGTTCAAGTGGTGGATCAGAACAGGGAAGTGGCAGGAGGTAGAAGAGCTCAATCAACAGTTGGTTCCCGTGGTGGCGCACGCCTGTAATCCCAGCACTTTGGGAGGCTGAGATAGGAGAATCGCAAGTTCAAAGCCAGCCTTAGCAATGGTGAGGCACTAAGCACCTCAGTGAGACCCTGTCTCTACAAAAAACACAAAAATAGGCCTGGGATGTGGCTCAGTAGTCGAGTACCACTGAGTTCAATCCCCAATACCAAAAACAAACAAACAAACAAAAAACAGTCTATCCCACCGTGCTTGAGGCAGTAAGGGAAGTAGGAAGTCCCCATCAAGTCCCAGAGTCTGCACTTGGGAATTCCCCAGGCTGGCCTATAGCTCCAATTAGGGTCTCAGATATCCAGAGATAATCCCAAATATACTATTGCCTGTGAATGTCAGATTTGATGATTCTCATCCAAACCATGATTTAGTAGTTGGTGACACAGTACTAACTCTAGTCTCCAGAGAGTTTAAAGCCCTTCAGAACACAATCCTCCTGAGTCTTAACAGTAACTTACTCCCTAGCTGAATGCTGTCCTGAGAACACATTAATTGTTATTCATACACTGTTTGGTGTGTGGATTGTTTAACTTAAAACCTCTTCTTCAGTAGTGCACTAAATGTCCCCCAACAAGTCTTTATGATTTGAAAAAATGTCTGCACCTCTCCACATTCCTAATGTAAATCCAGGAGGCCTGGGGCACTGGGAAGAACAGAGCATACCAATGTCTTCAAGTACCCATGAAGAAATGAGAAGGTATTTCCACTAGATCAAACCAGGGGAAATTGAAGACCTGGGCAAATGAGTTTTTCAAAGTCACAGGGTAAATCTAATATAGAGTTATATTCTAGCACACCAAACAACTTAAAACTTAAGAGGACCCTGAGGATGGTCTGATCAACATTTGACCAACATTAGGAGCTGAAGTCCAGAGAGGTTGCCCAAGGTCGTGCAGCTGGAAACAGGTCCAGGCCTGGAACCCAGGGTTCCAGCTTCCCAGATCTGTATTCTTATTGTACATACTACATTTTGGTTATACTGTCATTTTTTTCTGTCTTAATTTTGTTCTTTTGTTTATTCTGGGGCTGGTGAGTTTCTTTCATTCATTCATCCATCCATCCATCCATCCATCCATCCATCCATCCATCCATTCATTCACTTCCTCACCCTATTACAAAAACCTGGATTACTCTAGTGACCTCAACAGGGAATCCCGAGCTGGGAGCCTGTCCTTGAGTCCACTCCAAGGATCCTCCAGGTCCTGGTGGGTTTGGGGCAGGTTTCCATAGCGTCTCTCCTTCCCTCCTTTGCTCTCTGCAGCTTCCCCGGTGGTGAAGAGCGGATCTCATCCCCCTTGTCCTTCTCCTCCCGCCCGCCACCGAGGAGTGGTATGTGCAGGATCAGAGCTCTGGAAAGGTTACACCCGGGTCCTGTCGCCCGAGTGAAATGTGAGCGCCCTGGGCAAAGGTTCCTTGCACATAGAAGGACCGAATCCGGGACTCCGCATGCCTCGCTCCTCACCCTCCTACCACTGAGTGCTGGACAAGCATCCCCAGGCCGCCCCTCCCCCACCCACCTGTCACCGCCCCCCACCCTTCCGCAGTGGCCTGGCTGCCTCATCTCCCCAGCCCCCACCCGGGCCACATTGCTTCGGGTCGTCGTCACACCCCAGGCTCCCGAAATAGCCCGGGGCTGGGGCAGGGACTCACCCACTGGAGAACTTTGATGAAGCCCAGCGGCTCCTCCAGTCGTCGCCAGCGCAGCCCTACCAGTAGGCGGTCCACCTGCGAAGACAGAGCCAGCTAGCTGTCAAGGTGGTGGGGAGACTAGGAAGGCACTAGTCCCCCTCCTCCTACTCACACTGGGGCTGAGGGTGGGATCCGAGTCAGGACTGACATTTAGGTGGAGGGGATCGGTGGCAGAGCGCAGGGACGCTTGGAGAGTACCTGCTGGCGCGGCGACTTGTCCGCTGTGCGACCGGGGCTCTCCGCTGAGGACATGCTGGCGCAACGGGACTGGAGCGCAGCGCCGGGTCTCGGCTCCCTCGCAGGGAGGCTGCGGGGACAGCTGTGGAGTTGGGGGCTGCTGACTCGCGGCCGTCGGCTGGCGGGGATCCAGGCTAGCGGGGTGGGTCGCGGGGGCGCTGCTGTTCGCGCTGGTCTAGGCTGTGGCCGCTGCTCTGCCCGGTCTATGCAGAAAGCCCCCGAGTCCGATTCAAACTTCTGTCAAACTCGCAGGCGAACTTGGCAGCCGAGTCACGTGGCGTGCCCTCCCGAACCCTGCTCCCGCCCCCTTCGATTCCCCTTTCTCCGGTGGCCAGACTCCTTAAAGGGACTTGTGGCTTCTGTGGACAGTTCAGCCTCGAAAGGGCTCTGGTTCTTTGCCAGAAGCCTCCAGGGCCAGTTCCCACCGAAACACTACGGTCACAAGCAACACTATGGTGAAAATCTGGAGTGCACTGGGACTTGCGGGCTCCTAGTTTGTTTGTCCAGGTTTTCCTGGATTCGGAATTGCTCTGCCCTGGTTTTTCTCCTCTTTCAAGCCATAATATCTAGAACTTGAAAGATTTTCATTAGGCATTTTTAGTGGTTATTGTTAATATGCCGCTTGCTTCCAAAATTTTCACAATTCAGTACAGACGAAAAAAAGCACTAGAATTTAAACTGCTCACTTTATATTCTAAGTTGGCATTTTTCTTATTTTTAACAACAAAAAGCATTTGTATGTTAGTGATTTTTAAAAGTTATTAATCTTTAAAAAATATATAACAAGTCTCCTTTAAAACAGCCAATGCTGGGCTGGGATTGTGGCTCGGTGGTAGAGCCCTTGCCTTGCATGCGTGGGGCACTGGGTTCGATGCTCAGCACCACATAAAAACAAATAAATGAAGAAATTGTGTCCATCTACAACTAAAAGGAATGTTTAAAAAAAAACAGCCAATGCTATTTAAATGAGAGTGAAAAGAAGGTCTTTGAGATGGGAGCAAAGATTGCAGTTATATTGAAAAGTTGACAGAGTGGTATTTTGATTGATTTTAAAATAGATCTCATTTTCGGAAAGTGTTCAACAGGAGCCCCGTATGAGCAGCTGTGAATGTTACACATTCAGTTTATGGGAGTGTAAGTAGCAAAAGGTTAAGTGGTTTGTATAAGGACGCTGAGTGGGTCAGTGGGCTGTGGCCAGAGAATAGAAGCTGCCTGCTTTTCTTAATAACTGGCTTGTAAATATGTATCCATTTTTAGAAGACCACCACGCCCACCCCCATCACTTCAGAGTGAATGCTTTTTGAACAAACGCCTGGCTATCATTTGTACAATTCATTCCCCCATTGAGTAAGTGCCTTCCCAAAGTTGAGAATGAGTGGGAGAAGCAGGCAGCTCAAGCTGGGATCTCCACACCTAGGCTTGAAGGAAAACTTCTCCAGTGGATTTTCATGCAAATCTAGGATAAAAAACAAACAGCTCAGCCCCCAGTCCAGTTCTTAACACATTCTTCTTATGTTGTCTTAGGTTCCTGTTCTATGGACTAGAGATAATAATTTCTGTCCCATTTACTTCATAAGACCATCTTGAAGATTAATTAAGTGATGTATGTAAATACCCACACTAAACAAATATAAAATATGTATTACTGGGGTCTGCAATAATATGCATATACAAATACTGTACCATTAGAAAAGAATTAGAATACCGCAGTAAAAATCCACATACCCATTTACCACCTTATTGAACTTTAACAATTTGCCTTTCCATTTGCCTCAAATCCATTTTAGGGGAGTCAGTAACTGGCGATTGAACTCATGTGCACTCCGCCACTGAGCCATATCCCCAGCCCTATTTTTTATTTTATTTAAAGACAGGGTCTCACTGAGTTGCTTAGTGCCTCACTTTTGCTGAGGTTGGCTTTGAACTCCCAATCCTCCTGCCTCAGCCTCCCAAGCCTCTGGGATTACAGGTGTGTGCCACTGTACCCTGCCTCAAATCCATTCTTAAAAAAGAAATAAAAATTGCATGCAAAATTAAAGTCCTGTGTGTACCCTCACATCATTCTCTCTTCCTTCTTCTGTCCTTAATTTGTTTTTTTGTCAGTTCCTTGCATGTTTTAATGCTTTTTCTTGCTGTATATGACTATACCTAGAAACAATACATATAGTCTCCAGATATAGTAAAGTTTTTCGAATTGTTTTAAACTTTATCTAAATAATATCAGGCTTTAGGTAATGTTTTTCAATTGTTTGTTACTTCATATTGTGTTAATGAGAGTCATCTAGCCTGACACTTTATAGCTTTAGTTTGTTCATTTTAGCTATATAAATTCAACTACATAAGCTAGGCGTGATGGCACGAGCCGTAATCCCAGAGGTTCAGGAGGCTCAGGAAGGAGGATTGCAAGTTCAAAGCCCGTCTCAGCAATTTAGGGAGGCCCTAAACAATTTAGTGAGACATTGTTTCAAAATAAAACAAAAAAGGGGCTGGGGATGTGGCTCAGTGGTTAAGAGCCCCTGGGTTTCATCCTTGATACCAAAAAAAAAAAAAATCAAATATATATATATACACTGCAGCATATTTACTTACTATCATATTGATGGGCATTTGAATTGTTTCTGAATATCCACTTTGATAAACAGTATTGCATTGAATGTGTATACATCTTCTTGGGCACATGTGCATGAGTTTCTACACAGCACTGAATTTATAATGTGTGTGGGATGTGGGGTGTTTAAATACAAACCCTGATAGGAAATATTTTCTTATGCTGACCCATTATAAAAACTGAAACAAAAATTTTGAAAAACATTTTCTATTCCAATTCATGAAAAAATTCTAGCCTAAAGTTAATACAACTTGAGGGTCTCCTCTTAAAAAGGTATACAAAATTATTAATACAAAATTAGTAACCAGTTCTCAGAAGTGAGGAGCATGAACCTGGAGTCTCATTACTTTCAGGCTCAATACCCCCTGGGTATTTTTTTTAAGTTGTTGCTGGACCTTTAATTAATTAATTAATTTATTTATTTATTTATTTATTTATATGTGGTGCTGAGAATCCGAACCCAGTGCCTCACACATGCTAGGCAAATACTCTTCCTCTGAGCTACAACCCCAGCCCTTCTCTGGGTATTTTAGTCTCAGTTAGTGTTGTTTTATTATTTTTAACAAAATGCATCTGTATGTTAGTGATTTAAAAGTTATTAATATTTAAAAATATAAACTCAATCTCTTTTAAAATAGCTTACACCATTTAAATGAGTAAAAAGGAATTCTGAGGAACTGTGGGTGCAAAGATTATAGTTTAGACACACTGAATTGAGTTGATAATTCTCTAATAATGAGTCTCTACCAGTGGTTTGATGAACATTGCACTATACCTAAAGTCAGCTGGCTGGTTCATAAAATGTGAACATATTCAAGTTTGAGTTTTAACAAATGTATATCCACACATATCAATGACCACAATCAAGATATGTAACATCTTCATGGTTCCAAAGAGCTCCCTCTTGCCATTTTCCAATCAATATCCACCCAACCACTGATCTGCTTTATTTATTTATTTAAATTAATTTAAATAAATACATTTTTGCTTTTTTTGTTTTGCTTTTTCTAGAATTTCAAATAAATTATATAGTAGGTACTTATTGAAATAAATAATTTATTGAAATAAATTCCAAATGGAATAATATAGTATGTACTATTTTGCATCTGGCTTGCACTCAGCATGCTTTTGATATTCAACCATATTGTTGTGCAAATCAGTAGTTTAATCCTTGTTGTTGAGCAGTAGTCCATAATACGAAATATGACCCTTCATAGTTTTTTTAAATCTATTTACCTGCCAAAGTACATTTGGATCATTTCTACTTCTTCTGCTATTATGAGCAGAGCCAGCATAAACATAGTTGCACGGGTTTTTGTGGGGATGTACATTTTTATTTCTGAAGTAAATACTCAGAAATGGGATTTCTAGATGTATGTTTAACTTTGTAGGAAACTACTAAACTGTTCTCCAGAGTGACTCTACCATTTTGCACTCCCACCAACAATGTATTCCAGTTGCTTTCCATCTTTTCCAGAACATTATGGTATTAGTAGTTTAGTTTAGTTTTTAGCAATTCTAAAATGTAGTTAGTGGCAACTCATGATGGCTTTAATTTGCATTTTCCCAGGGGCCAATAATATTAAAATCTTAGGGCTGGGATTGTGGCTCAGTGGTAGAGCGCTTGCCTTGCATGCGTGAGGCCCTAGGTTCGATCCTCAGCACCACATACAAAGCAATAAAATAAAGACATTGTGTCCATCTATGACTAAAAAAAAAAAATTAAAAAAAAATATTTTGATGTATTTATTTTGCCCTTTGAATATCTTCTTTAGTGAAGTGTTCTGTTCAAGGCTTTTGACCTTTTAAAAATTGGGTTGTGTGTTTCTTACTATTGAATTTTGAGAATGTCCAAAAAAGTCTTTTTTTTCTTTTTCTGGTGGTGGTGCCGGGGATGGAATCGAGGGCCTTACACATGCTAGGCAATCACTCTACCACTTGTAAATGTGATTTACATATATTTTCTCCCAGTCTGTAGTTTGTCTTCTCATTCTCCTAGTATTGCCTTTGGAGAGTAAATGTTTTAAATTTTGGTGAAGTCTAATTTATTAATGTTTAATGGAGTACACTCTTGGCATTATGTCTACAAACTCTTTGCCTATGCTTTCTTCTGAATATTTATAGTTTTATACTTTACATTTAGATACTTTGTTATTTTTATAAGATATGGGATTTAGGTCAAGTTTTTTTTTTTTTATGTGACCATCCAATTGTTCTAAGACCATTTTTTGAAAAGACTATATTTTTTTATTGAATTCTCTTACACGTTTCTTTCAAACCAATTTGCCATATATTTTTTTTTAACCAGTTGGCTATATTTGAGTCTAGTTCTGGACTCTCTATTCTATTTCATTAACTACACTGTCTCTACCTTTACTAAAACAGCACTGTGCTGGATAGAGTAATGTATAGCAAATCTTAAAGTAATATGATTTCTCCAACTTTGTTTTTCAAAATTGTTCTAGCTATTCTAGTTCCTTTACCTTTCAAAATAAGACAATATTCACCTGTCTATATAAAATTTTCTCTTGGATTTTTATTGGAATTGCATTAAATCTGTTGATCAGTTTAGGGAAAACTTACATTATTTACTATGTTCAGTCTTCCAATCCATGAACATGGTATGCTTCTCCATTTATGTCTTGTTTTATTTCTTTTCATCAACATTTTGTAATTTTTTTTCCCTCCAATGCTGGAGAATCAAATCTAGGATCTCATGTATGCTAGGTAGTTGCTCTACTATTGAGATATATCCTTAGCCCAACATTTTTAGTTTTAAACATATGTATCATGTACATATTTTGATAGATTTATATCTTAGTGCTTAATTTTCTAAAAGACATTATAATTTACATTTCCAATGAATAATTCCTATTGACATTGCATCCTGTGATCTTTATAAACTCATGTTTTAGTTCTATGAGGTGTTTTTATAGATTTCTTGTGATTTTCCACGTGGATAATTATACCATTTGTAAATAGAAACAGATTTATTTTTTTCTATGCCTTTTATTTATTTTCCTTGCCTTATTACTGTGGCTAGGATAAAAGTATTTAGAATTTAACCATTTATTTATTTATTTGTTTTTATTTTTATTTTTTATAGTTGTTGATGAACACAATGTCTTTATTTTATTGCTTTGTATGTGGTGCTGAGGATTGAACCCAGGGCGTCATGCAAGAGAGGCAAGCACTCTACCGCTGAGCTACAATCCCAGCCCAGAATTTAACCATTTAGTATAGCATTAGTTATCATTTTTTCCTAAGTGTTTTTTTTTGTTTAGTTCAATTCCTGTTAGTTTGACATTTATTTTTAAAATATTTGCCTGATTATATGTAACTAAGATATAATCCGTCTTTTATATCACAGTATACATGGCATTTCTTAATTCAGCAAGAGAAAGGGAAAGGCACAATTAGCAAGCAATAAAATTTAGTACTTGAATTATTAAACTGATGTACAAAACAGTTACAAAAAATACATTCAACACAGTGTACATAACTTAAAAGAAAACAAGGAGGGGCTGGGATTGTAGCTCAGTGGTAGAGCGCTTGCCTCGCATGCGTAAGGCCCTGGGTTCGATCCTCAGCACCACATACAAAGCAATAAAATAAAGACATTGTGTCCATCTACAACTAAAAAATATTAAAAAAAAAAAAAAAGAAAATAAGGAATCTAAAAACTAATTTTTCTGAAAACTTGTTCCATTAAAAATGCCTCCCATGGGCTGGGATTGTAGCTCAGTGGTAGAGCGCTTGCCTCGCATGTGTGAGGCCCTGGGTTCGATCCTCAGCACCACATACAAAGTAATAAAATAAAGACATTGTGTCCATCTACAACTAAAAAAAAATTTTAAAAAAAATGCCTCCCATGTTCAACATCATGGGTAATATGAAAGGTGATGGCAGTGTAAAAAGAGGCAGTAAATTAATATGTGGTAGCATATGAATTCTGGTCTATTAATTATGTAATTCAATTAGGAAATGGCTCCCATAGTAAATAGATGTTAAATATATTTGTTAATAACATACCTGTATTAATTCCAAATACACAAGCACAACTGTTTGCATATTATTACTGATTTCATAACACACCCCACAGTTTTAAAAAAACTTAGGTATATTACTTTATATATAACATATTAGACACATAATTGCCTTAATATATATTATATATAACTCAAATCCATAATAGCACAAAACTCTCCAAACATTATATGAACATTCTAAATAGACACTTATCATTTTCTCAGCACAGAAATAGCTCAGCTTACCTAAAACAATATTTGGATGTGCAATGAGAATAAGCACTAACTCTTAAGAATTTACTTAAGTAATTATTTAAGTTAAATTCTTGCAAAAGCCTAACTCTGATATTTTATCTAGAGCATATTTTTAGGTATCAGTAACTGATAGCCTCCTTTCTTATCACAAACAGTATTTTCCCATCAAGAGATACCAATAAAGAAAAATATGTAGGGAACCAAAAATGTGATGGAGAAACCAACTGTTTCATACGTAATATACCTATATGGAAGTTCAACTTCCCTGTGCTGTCTTGCTTTTCAAATATCATCACATGGTATGTTGAAGATTTTAAAGGCTAAAGGAATGGTGATCTTTTTCATTATGTCTCTGACTATTAATACAAATATCATTCCTATGAGGATCCGCAATATGGCTTCTCCAAACAGAGTCACAGTAATGGGGCACCTTGCTAAAGGTAATATCTCTAAAGAAGAATCTAATAGTAGACCCATGCTATAAGCAACATGGAATCCACATGCAATTCCAGCACCACTTCCTAGAATCTCAGCTGTGTCTCCATGGGATCAGGTATCAAAAGTGAAAGAAAAGATCCCTAAAGCCAAATGAAGACTGATGATGATGAGTGGAGCATATTTGTGAATTTGGTTGAAGTTTTCAATCAGGTCCACAAATGGATAAAAGACAGCTAAGATTAAAATGGTGCATTGGAATCCAGCAATAATGTCTTATACAGCTATAGAGAAATGAGGATAAGAAATGCATTGGATAGCACAATAACCAATTTTTATCTTCAGCTGATGTTCCTAACACAGTCCTTTTCTCCATTGTAGCCATAACCCTGAGCCAACATCCATGTGAATTCCCCAATTTGAGTCTTTTTAAAATTCAATCTGCCAGTCTGCCTTTTAAATGAGTTTAGGCCATTAACATTCAGAGTTATTATTGAATTATGGCTTGTATTCTCATTCATTTTAGTTTATTTTTGATTTTTAACTTGACTTGGTTTCTCCTTTGATTGGCTTTTCCTTCAGTGTAGTTCTTCCCTTTGCTGATTTTCATTTCCTCCTCGTGGAACATTTTGCCAAGAATGCTCTCTAGTGCAGGCTTTCTCGCTGTAAATTCTTTTAACTTTTGTTTATCATGGAAGGTTTATTTCATCATCAAATCTGAAGCTTAATTTTGCTGGGTATAAGATTCTTGGTTGGCACCCATTTTCTTTCAGAGCATATATGATGTTCCAGGATCTCCTGGCTTTGAGGGTCTGGGTTGAGAAATCTGCTGAAATCCGAATTGGTTTCTCCCTATATGTAATCTGCTCCTTCTCTCTTGCAGCTTTTAAAATTGTATCTTATTGCGTATGTTAGGCATTTTAATTATATTTTCCTTGGTGTGGATCTGTTGTAGTTTTGTACATTTAGTGTCCTGTAAGCCCTTTGTATTTGATTTTCCAATTCATTCTTTATGTTTGGGAAATTTTCTGACATTATTTCATTGAAGAGATTGTGCATTCCTTTGATTTGTACCTCTGTGCCTTCCTCTATCCCAGTAATTCTTAAATTTGGTTTTTTCATGTTATCCCACAGTTCCTGGATGTTATGTTCATAGTATCTTACCATCTTCATTGTGTGGTCAGCATTAATTTCAAGATTATATATTTTGTTTTCATTATCTGAGGTCTGTCTTCCAAGTTCTCTAGTCCTTTGGGGATGCTTTCTATTGAATTTTTTATTTGGTTTATCATTTCCTTCATTTCAAGGATTTCTGCTTGGTTCTTTTTCAAAGTCTCTATCTCTTGAAGTAATCTTTTGCTCCCTATATTTGCTCTCTTATCTCTTTGTTGGAGTGATCAATGGTTGCTTGTATTTGCTCTCTAGTCTCTTTGTATTTTCTCTCTTATATTATTCTGTGCTTCATAGATCATTTTAATTATGTTCATTCTGAACTCCTTTTCTGACATTTTATGTACTGTACTGTCAATGAACATTTGACAAGGCATTTTCTTTCCTTGTTTTTTCATGTTGTTCATGTGTCTTCCTCTCTAGCAGTGCCGATCTGAGGTATTATAGTTTCTACCCTATAATCTTGTGGTTTCCCTGCAAGTTACCAATACCTCACCTCTGGTGTAACTGGGCTTGCAGGGGCCTCGGAGATGATCTTCCTGGTCCTGGCTGTTGATTCTAGACAGATGTAGGCAGGGACAGCCACCAGTTGATAGCTGGGGGGCCACTGCACTGTCTCCTCCTCCTTGTGTCTGGCCAGGGTCTCAGTGTCTGCTCCACCTCCCCCACATGTTGGGCCAGGGCCTTGGCCTAGATGTTCTTTATCAGGTTGAGGAAGCTACTCTATTTCTTGTTTGTGGAGAGATTTTAAAAAATAATGGATGGGTGTTGAATTTTGTCAAATGCTTTTTCTGTATCAGTTGATAATGATCATGAGTCCTTTCTTCTTTGAGCTATTAATGTGGTAGATTTCCTTGATTTTAAATATATGTAGTATTTAAATTAAAGTATGTTTATTTTAGAGCACTTTTATGTTTAGATCATAAGGGGTGGAAAGCACAGAGTATACCTCCTCCCCATCCCATCCCCACACAGGCTTTTCCACATTAACATCTCACACCAGTATAATACATTTATTTGTTACAATACACTGACACATCATTATCAACCAAAATCCGTAGTTTACTTTAGGGTTCACTCTTTGTGTTGTATATTCTATGTGTTTTCACAAATATATAATAACTTGTATCCACCCCTATAATATCATTCCAGGTAATTTCTCTGTCCTAAAGACGTATATATTCTTGTCTCACTTCCTTCAATCCCTAGCAGACCATTATCTTTTAATTGCTTCTATAGTCTTGCCTTATCCAAAATGTCATAGAGTTGGAATAATACAGTATATGACCATTTCAGATTGGCCCTTTCACTTTGTAATATACTTTCAAGGTTGCTCCATACCTTTTCCTGGCTTGATAGCTCATTTCTTTTTAGTGCTGAATAATATTCCATTGTATGGATGTAACACAGTTTATGCATCCATTTATCTACTTCAGGATATATTGGTTATTTCCAAAGTTTGGTGATTATGAATAAAGCTTTTATAACTATCTGTATACAGGTTTTTGTGCAACCATAAGTTTAAACA